>SJYA01003026.1:0-202165 GCA_006410615.1 Neotragus moschatus | reverse complement strand
TGCGAAGATATCCAAAGGAAATGAAAATCATCACTTCAAAAACTATTTGCACTCCCATGTTTGAAGCGGCACTGTTTATGATAGTCAAGACATGAAAACAGCCAAAGTATCCATCCTGGATATGTGGATCAAGTCGTGGAGTGTATATAATGGGATGTTATGCAGCCACAAAAAAATGAGAAAATCCTGTCATTTGTGATAACGTAAGTGGACCTAGGAGACGCTATACTAGGTGAAATAAGCCTATCATAGAAAGTCAAATGCTTTCCACTGATAACGCGGTGGAAAGAGTCATCCAATTCATAGAGACAGAAAGTGGGATAGTGGCTGCCAGTGTTTGGGGTAGGGGGAGTGAGAAGTTGCTAATTTCATAAGTTTAGAATTTCAGTTTGAATGGCGAAAATTTCTGGAGCTTACCTTTATTGTCCAGCTCCAGTATCAGTCTTCATGATTGTTTTCGAATGAATTCAAGTTAAGTAAATATTCCAGTTCTGCTCTGGAGGTTTTTATTTTCATTTCAGCTATTACTCCCTCCCTTTCCCGGACGCAAACACACATACACATCCATGCAAGTCCCACCAATTTATATTTAAATTCAGAATTTAGATTTCATATAACTAAGTCCCTTCAAGATAGCTTACTTTTTGAGTCTGGTGCTAGCGTAACAGCTTTGATACACCACTATGCTAAGACTTGCCAAATGCGGTAGTTCAAAATCTGTTCAGTGGCTGGGTCAGTGTAGTGATGTTGAGCTCTTGCCAATTTTAAGAAGCGGTTGTTCCAGTGAAATGTAAGACTTGGGTGGACTAGTGTGATCCCTTATCTTTTTTGTTTAAAAATAAAAGTCATAAGTAATATAGGATACAGTAAATTTTCTCATTTACAGTCGATCTTAGAAAGAACAGAGAAACAGATTTATTTGCTATCAGCAACAGAGCTTTTGTTGTTCTCAAAATAAACTGCATCTTACGTCCTGAACTTAGACCACCCAGTGGCTCATACATGATTACACAGAAGACCGAATGAAGGATGTGTTGGGGAATTTTGTAGGTTGTAAGGTATTGAGATGTCTGGTATCTCAGTAGACTATATTCTACCAGGGTATTTAAATGTACAAAATATTCATATATGAGTCATTCACCTCACAAGTAAGACAGAGAGCCCTGCTACGTCTCTTCTTATTTTCACAAAATTATTGGTATGTCATAGTGGTTCACTGTACACAGAAAAGTCCTAGAGAGGTGGGCAGTTTTCTGTAGAAATGAGTTCTCTTTCCCAACACATTCTTCATTCTGTCCTCTGTGTAATCATGTATGAGTCACTGGGTGGTCGAAGTCCAGGGCTTAAGATGCAGTTTATTTTGAGAACAACAAAAGCTCTGTTGCTGATAGCAGATAAATCTATAGAATTCTTTTTATCAGTAAATTGGATTATTTTATATCTGCTCCCATATACAGGGGAAACAGCCTCCGTTATGGGAAAACACTGAGATTTATGATATCTGTAAAAGCAATAAAACCCTGCAGTGACATAATAAGGAATAAAGCAAATTCGACTCTCAGGGGCCACAGTCTTTTCATTAACTTCTGTAATATGAAGAATACCCATTTTGCAGGCTTGAGTACTTTCCACCCTCATTTTACTGTCAGGGTTTTACTGAGCAGTATTGTGTTGAACATTTCTCAATTATCATTCTCCTGTTTCTGTTTTTGGTTTTAATATGTCTTAGGATATACAGGCCTCTCTAACAACAGTCTTTCCAAAAGAAATGAGATTCATGCCACATAAGTAATCTTTTTAAATTCCAGTAGTTACATCATAAAAGTAAAACAAAAAAGATAAAACTAGTTTATTTTATAATTTATTTTTTATTTAGCCCAGTGTATCTAGAATATTATCATGTCAATATATAATAGGTATAAAAACTGTTGAAATATTTTCCTTTTTTGTACAAAGTCTTTTTGAAATATGGTGTATTTTCTTTTTTTCACTTGCTGTACATTTCAATTTGGACTACCCACGCTTTAAGTTCGAAGTGGCCATGTGTAGCCAGTGGCTCCCGTATTCGTGTAACTGCTTCTTTTGGCTGATGTTTATATACAGAGGAAAATCATACTTTCATCCAAAAACCTCACTGTGTGCATGCTAAGTCATTTTAATCATGTCCGACTCTTTGTGTCCCCCTGGACTGTAGCCCACTACGCCCCTCTGTCCATGGGATTCTCCAGGCGAGAATACTGGAGTGGGTTGCCACTTCTTTCTCCAAAAACCTCAGTAGAACATTTTAAAAAACACTGTATATGGACTGAAATAAAGAGGACTTCAAATAAATTAGACGTGAAATAGAAATTATAACTGATTCCACAGAAATGCAAAGAATCATAAGAGACTTTATTACGGCAACAAATTGGACAAAGTAGAAGAGAAGGATGAATTCCTAGAAACATACAATGTACCAGGAGTGAACCATGAAAAAACACGACATATAACCAAATGGACCAGTTACTAGCAGTTACTTGGACAGGTACTTTATTACTGATCAAATAAACAAAACAACAAATAAAAGTCCAAGGCCAGATGACTTCAGTGACAAATCCTACCAAACATTCAAAGAAGAATTAGTGCCAACCCTTAAGCTATTGAAAAAAATGAAGAGGATCTCCATCAGACTCATTCATGAGGCCATCTTCACCCTGAGGCCAAAACCAGACAGGGACACTTCAGAAAAGAAAACCACAGATTAGGATTTCTGATGAACACAGATGCGAGTAATCCTCGACAAAATATTAGGAAGCTGAGTTCCACAATGCAAGCAACATATGTCGAGATCAAGTAGGATTTATTCCAGGGATGCAAGGATGGGTCAATATAGATGTGATTCATCACATTAACAAAACAGAGGATAAAAATCTTATAATCTCAGTAGATGCAGAAAAAGCATTTGACAAAATTCATCATCCATTTCTAACGTGTATGTGTGTATTAGTCCCTCAGGCATGTCCAACTCTGCAATTCCATGGACTATAGCTTGCCAGGCTCCTCTGTTCATGGAATTCTCCAGGCAAGAGTACTGGAGTGGGGGTAGCCATTTCCTTCTCCAAGGAATCTTCCCAATCCAGGGGAACCTGGGTCTCCATTTCAGGCAGATTCTTTGCTGTCTGAGCCACCAAGAAAGCCATTTCTAACAAAGACTCTCAAAAAACTGAGTATAGAGGGAACATGCTGCTGCTAAGTCACTTCAGTTGTGTCCAACTCTGTGTGACCCCATAGACGGCAGCCCACCAGGCTCCCCCGTCTCTGGGATTCTCCAGGCAGGAGTACTGGAGTGGGTTGCGATTTCCTTCTCCAGTGCATGAAAGTGAAAAGTGAAAGGGAAATCGCTCAATCATGTCTGACCCTCAGCGACCCCAGGGACTGCAGCCTTCCAGGCTCCTCCGCGCATGGGATTTTCCAGGCAGGAGTACTGGAGTGGGTGCCATCGCCTTCTACAATAGAGGGAACACACATCACATAATAAAGGCTGTATGTGACCAGCCCACAGCAAACATCATGCTTAACCTTGAAAATATTTCTTCTAAAATCAGGAAGAAGATAAGGATACCATAGCAATTAGAAGAGAAAAATAAGAGGCATTCAAATTGAAAAGCAGAGTGAAGTTGTCTTTATTTATAGGTGGCAAGGTAATATATACAGAAAACCCTACAGAGTCTACCAAAAACTATTAGAATTAATAAATTAAGTGAATAATATAAAATCAGTATATAAAAATCAGTCACATTTCTATATAACAACAGTAAACTATCAGAAATAGACATTATTAAGAAAACAGTCATTTTTACAGTCGCATCAAAAACAATGAAATGCTTAGGGATAAATTTGGCCCAGCAAGTTAAAGGTGTATACAGTGAAATCTATAAGGCGTTGATAAAAGAAGCTGAAGAGAACACAAATGAAAAATATTCGGTGCTAATGGATTTGAATAATTAATATTGTTAAATGTTCATAATACTCAAAACAATCTAAAGATTCAGTGCAGTCCTTATCAAAATCCCAAATGGCATTTTTCATAGGAATAGAACAATGCTAAAATTTGTATGGAACCACAGAAGACCCCTGAATAGCCAAAACAGTCTTGTGGAAAAGAACAAAGTTGGATACATCACAAATTCCTGGTTTCAAACTATAAAACAATCAAAACAGTATGGTACTGACATAAAAACAGACACGTAGATCAATGGAACCCAGTAACCCAGAGATAAACTCACAGGGTAGTTAGGCATATACAATGGAGAAAGGGTTGTCCCTTCAGTAGTGTTAGGAAAATGGATATCTACACTCAAAAGAATGAAACTGGACTTCATCTTACACCAAACACAAAAATCAACTCAAAATGGATGAAAGCCTTGAATATAAGACCTGAAACCATTAAACTCCTTGACATTGGTCTTGACCGATTTTTTTTTTTTTTTAATTTGGCAGCAAGCAAAAATAAACAAGTGGGGCTGCGTCAGACTAAAAAGCTCTGCATAACTTGAAACCATCGACAAAATGAAAAGGCAGCTTATGGAATAAGAGAACATTTTTTGCGAATCTTATATCTGACAATTGGTTAATTATTCCACAGTATACAATGACTTTCTGTAATTCATTAGCATAAAATCAAATAACTCAAATTTTGGAAAGGACCTAAGTAGACATTTTTTTCCAAAGAGACATGAAAGAAGTTACGTTGCCTTCTCCAAAGAAGTTGACAGGTATATGTACAGGTGCTCAACATCACTTATTCTGGAAATACATCAAAACCATGAGAGAGATCACCTGCTAGGATGTCTGCTATCAAAAAGGAAAGAGGGAACAAATGCTGGCAAGTCTGTTACAAAAAGAGAACCCACAAAAGCACTATTGGTGGCAACGTAAACTGGCGCAGCCACTACGGAAGAGATTACAGATGTTCCTTAGAAAGTTGAAAATAGAACGACCATATGTTCCAGCAATCCTACTTTTAGATAAATAGCCAAAATAAAGAAATTATTTCAGAGGTTTCTGTACTCCCATGTTTAGAGCAGCATTGTTTACAATAGCCAAATATGAAAACAATCAAATGTCCAGCTATGAATGAGTGGATGGAGATCCCACACACAAAGAGAGAGGTAAACTATGTAGCCCTGAAACAGAAAAGAAGGTCTGTCATTTTTTACAACCTGGATGTGCTGGAGGGCATTGTGAAATAAATAAATAAATGAAGTGAAATAAAAAGGTAAATATCATAGGGAATCACTTATACCTAGAATGGTTTTTAAAGTTTCAGTTCAGTTCAGTTCAGTTTAGNTTGCTGGTGTGCTGGGTTCCTTTTTGCAATTTCACATTTCTGTTTAGTATCTTTTTCTTTCTTGCCTGAACAACTTCTTTCAACATATCTTATAGTAAACTACTGGTGAGAAATGTTCTCATGTTTTATTGGCTTTTAAAATAATTTGTGCTGCACCTTAACCTTAGGAATTTATATTCACTGGTGTATAATTCCTTGACAGTGCTTTCACTTTTGTTTGAAATTTTAATTTATCATTCTGTTGTTCTCTGCCCTGTGTGGTTTAAACAAAGGTCTGCTCTCATTTTTTGTTCCTCGGTATGTAGTGTGGGTTTCTACCCCTCTGGCCACTCTGAAAATTTTCCTCTTTATCTTTGATTTAAGTAGTTTTATTGTGAGATGTTTTACTTTATGTTTTCCTTGCTTGGTGATTATTTTTAAGTTCTTGGATTCATCCGTTTATGTTTTTCACCAATTCTAGAATTTTTCCAGTCATTATTTTTATAGTACCCACCCTTCTTTCTGGGACCCTAGTTCCCTATATTTTGCACCGTATTACATTTCTTTCCAACTCTTTTTTTGTTTCTTCAGTACTTCATTTTAATAATTGTTATTGCTTTTTCTTCAAGTTTACCACAGTATTTTTTATTCCACATATAGCATTGTTATCTTAGAAACTGCAAAGTGAAATTTTTTATCCTGTTTCTCCCCTTATCAAGATTGTATATTTCTTAATATCCTCGAGCATATTTTTCGTGTTTACAATGACTGTTTTAAGGTCCTTCTCTTCAAATTCTGTCTTTTCTGGGACTGTTACATCCTTTGCATTCCTAACAATTTGTATTTGGATGCCAGGCATTTGTGACATTTTTCAGGGTGGATTTGGTTCGATTCCTTTAAAGAATGTTGGATTTTATTCGATTGTCCAAATGAGTACCTTGCTGATAGCTGAACCCGTGAAAGTCTTGTCTTTACCCTTTGTTAACGTAGAGCAGGTGGTGCTCGCGGTAGAAACCCCGCCTGCCAGAGACATGGCTGCAGCCCCTGGGTGCGGAAGAGCCCCCAGAGGAGGGCATGGCAATCCACTCCAGTATTCTTGCCTGGAGAAGCCCAGGGACACAGGAGCCTGGGCGGGCTACAGTCCGTAGGGTCGCCAAGAGTGGGAAACGACTGAAGCGACTTAGCACGCACACATGATAGGTCCGCAGCAGCCTTTGTGTGGGGACTCGCTTAGCTCCGTTACTAAAGCATCATTACTCTTCTTTAGACTCTCTTCAATGCCCTGGTGTAATAGTCTTTCCAGTCTGTCTGATGAGAATACAGACTATTGGTAGCCCCGTGTAAGCTCTTGAAAGTGCTCATTCTCCTCCTTATCTGTGATGCGTCGGTCCATTTCGTTCCCTGAGTGTTCAGATCGGCGCTGCGGCCAAGCGCCTGGGATTCCTCCGCAGATCTTCAGAGCTGTGTCTCTGCGCGGCTCTCTCTCCCTCTCTCTGTCTCTGCTCCATGAATTACAGCCACCTCAGCCTCACCAAGCTTCCTCTTCAGCTCATCAACTCAGCACACGGCTCCTGGCGCCCTCTTTACTGCTGGATCTTAGTCAAGACATCTCCTCCAAGCAGTAATCTGGGCTTACCTTAGTTGTTCCTCTCTCTTCAAGTTTCTCTTCTTTCAATCCAAATCTGCCTAGATACCCAGAGGACAGTGGAGCAGATAGGAGGGTCCGGAAGTAGCCGTGTTAGTGTTTACCGTAACGTGGTCATAAAACAGAGGCCGTGACTGAGATCGTTTAAAGACTACAGAAATGTTTCAGTAAACGGTGCTGAGGGTGCGTGTAAGTGCGGTAGGTGACTGGGTGATGTGTGTGCTGTGGGGGCGTGTGGTTGTGTGTGGAAGGGATAGGTGTGTATGGTGAGTGTGTGCATACGGAGTGCAGGTGAATGTGGATGGGGGCTGTGGGGTATTTGTGTTTCTGAGTATGTTCCCCCACCTCAGCCCAAGTGTAAAAATCAGTTTCAGGTAGATTAAAGGTGAACATTTGCCAGACAAAGTCTAAAAGGTTTAGAGCAAAACGTGAAACATCGTAATGACTTTGGGCAAATAATGCTCTCTTAATAGCTGAGTAATACAGCAGTTATACGGACCACATCTGCTTTATCCGCGGATCTGCTGATGGACATTTAGGTTGCTCCCATGTCCTGGCTATTGTAAGCAGAGCTGCGGTGAACACTGGGGTGCACGTACCCTCTCAGGTCCTGTTTTTCTCCGGTATATGCCCAGGAGTGGGATTGCGGAGCTGACTCATTGGAAAAGACGCTGATGCTGGGAGGGATTGGGGGCAGGAGAAGAAGGGGACGACAGAGGATGAGATGGCTGGATGGCATCACTGACTCGATGGATGTGAGTCTGAGTGAACTCCGGGAGTTGGTGATGGACAGGGAGGCCTGGCATGCTGCCGTCCATGGGGTCGCAAGGAGTTGGACACGACTGAGTGACTGAACTGAACTGAACAGAAGGTAGCTCTGTTTTTAGTTTTTTAAGGAACCTCCATACTGTTCTCCCAGAGAAGGCAATGGCAATCCACTCCAGTACTCTTGCCTGGAGAATCCCGGGGACGGTGGAGCCTGGTGGGCTGCCGTCCATGGGGTCGCACAGAGTCGGACACGCCTGACGCGACTTAGCAGCAGCAGCAGCAGCATACTGTTCTCCATAGTGACTGGATCGGTTTACATTCCCACTTACCGTGTAGGAGGATTCCGAGAAAGCTCTCTTAAGATTTAGAGAAACAGAAAGAGTGAAAGGGCATATTGTTACAGTGACTCAGATGGTAAGGAATCCGCCTGCAGTGCAGGAGACCCAGGTTCGATCCCTGGGTTGGGAAGATCCCCTGGAGAAGCGAATGGCAACACACTCCAGTATTCTCGCCTGGAGAATTCCATGGACAGAGGAGCCTGGCGGGCCACAGTCCATGGGGTCGCAGAGAGTCGGACATGACTGCCGTGGCTTAGCATGGCATACGTAAATATATGAAGAGATCCTCAGCTTTACCAATAATCCTCAGATTACCAAGGATCCTCAGATTAAACACGCAGTGAGACAGCATCTCACATGTCTCGTTGGCCAGAATTTGGAAGAGTAATATACCAGATGTTGGCAAGCCTTTTCGAGCAGTGTGAGTGTTGGTAGCCTCCTCACTTGGGAAGACAATGGGCGATAATAAATGAAGCTGGAAGAACTCACATCCGTGTCTCAGCTAGTCCAGTCCAAAGTGTGTATCTACAGAAACTCATGCTGTTTTACATGAAAGGGATTGTTCATAGCAACCTTACAGTAGCTCAAAATAAAACAACATAAATGGCCCTTGAAACATTGGAAGGGTTTCATATATTTATGTAATAGAAAACTATGTAACTGTGAAAAGCAAATAACTAGAGTTACAATTTTTAACCTGAATGACTCTCACAGAAGGTAATGTTTAATGAAAATTTTAACTTGCAGAGAAATGTGTACATATGGTAACATCCTAAAGCATGCAACACAGCATGGTTTTTAATGGGACTACATTCATATACAGAAATCTATTCTGGCAAGGGGAAGAACATGCAGTCTACAAGGAGTATACAGCAGTTCAGCTGTCGTGATCATTCTTCAGCATTTGGTGCACGTGTGTTTATTGCTCCAGACAACCTTCTGACCTCTTAATGTTTCATCATAAAATTTTTAAAACTTTATAGCATACCTGATTGAACGGGAAGTTTAGAAACAACTGGTATTTTTCTTGAAACTTGTTCAGGAAAAATAACAATTATAAAACCCCAATCCCCAAATTAGTATTCACCAGTGTAATACTTTAAACATTCAACACAGTAGTAAGATTGTGTGTTCGTTTTTCACATTTAGAAATGTAGAAGATTCAGTTTTATCAGTGAGCAATCATTGCACTCATGCCACAGGGGCCAGAATGTGAAAGAGTAACAGTGCCAGATGTTGGCCAGCGTTTTAGATCAATGTGAGTGTCGGTGGTCTCCCCGCTGTGGAAGACAGTTGGCAATGATAAAAAAGTTGGGAGAGCCTTTATACAGTGGGATGTGAATATTGTTTCCCTTAACCCTGTGAGATTCACCTTAACCCTGTGAGATGCAGATGGGAGCATTTGGGATATGAACGCAGAGATCAGAGAACCCAAGCGACACAGGAAGAGAGCCAGCATGCTGCTCCTATTTTTTTTTTAACATAATCAAATAGTTTTATTCATTTATCTAAGCCGATAACAGATCAAGTGGGGAAAGGTATAAGTTACATTTACAGAAATAGTTTCGATACATCCCTGCATAAACATATAGTTGTGTGTATAGATATAGTTACACACACAGTGCCACATATCACGCTGCTCTGAGAAAGTAGAAGTAGGCTACCTAGTACCCAGGACACAGGAAATAATGCATGTCCTCGAAACTGCTGGGGTGACACATGTGGTTTAGTCGCCAAGTCATGTCCGACTCTTGCTACCGCGTAGACTGCAACCTACCAGGCTACTGTCTGGAGGATTCTCCAGGCAAAACTACTGGAGTGGGTTGCGGTTTCCTTCTCTAAGGGACAACACAGTGATGCAAATAAAAGCCATAGAGATGTACTGGGCAGGTGGGATGGTGCAGCCACACGTGCTAAAGCCTCATCTCTCTTGGTAGAAAATCAGTAGAGAAGTTTGCAGTCTGTTAGCACGTTGTTTCAGGGCATGATGCAAATTAACTGCGCTGTGTTAGTCGCTCAGTCATGTCCAGCCGTTTGCGACACCGTGAACTGCAGCCCGCCAGGCTCCCCTGTCCACGGGATTCTCCAGGCAAGAATGCTGGAGTGGGCTGCCATTTCCCTCTCCAGTGCGTGAAAGTGAAAAGTGAAAGTGAAGTCGCTCAGTCGTGTCCGACTCTTAGCGACCCCATGGACTGCGGCCCACCAGGCTCCTCCATCCGTGGGATTCTCCAGGCAAGAATGCTGGAGTGGGCTGCCATGCCCTCCTCCAGGGGATCTTCCCGACCCAGGGATGGAACCTGCATCTCCTACGTTACACCCTGAGACACAGTAAATGTTAAACAGTGGTTCCTTTTGGAAAATGGATTGGAAGAGTTGGGAGAAGTGAATTAGAAGTGGCTAATTATGTGGACCTATCACTTAAATAATTTTGAAATATTTTAAACACATTTCCAGTATAGATTCTTCAGTGATTTTACCTATCTGAGATTTGTTTCTATTTGAAACATGGAAAGGTTCATTGCTTTTTAAGAGTGTGGGAGCCATATTTGTTTCACATTTTTTAATCTCATTTTAAGCGCTTCAGATGTAAGCAGTGCTGGAAAGTGTCTTGAGAAGGTTGGGGGTTTCACTCACTCTAGAGGGATTTACAGATTGCCTATCAGCAAAAGTTTTCAAAATTCAGTCCCGCATGTCAAATATGAGGAAGCAGACGTTATTCTGAGTCACCTGTACTGGAAATAGAGTTGATAGTGGCAATACAGGCAGAGAGCTTTGCTATTGTGTAACACTGGGAACAGCGACACTATAATTAAGAGCTAATAAAAGTGGGATTTTTTTTTCCCCCAGAAGCCAGTGTCTCCTCCTGTTAGAGAAAGACTCTTGAAATGGAGACAGAACAAAGTGATTATCTTAGAGCCAGGCTAAGGCGCCCTGCCCTCGCCACTTTGCCATGCAGCCAGGCTGTTCTGCGATGCGCTTTGGCGTGGGGACACGGCAGTGCCGCAAAGGCAGCCGCTCGCGTCCCCTACAGGAGCTTGGCATTTTATCTGTTTTCAGTGATGAGTGCCTCTTCACAGTTCTACATTTAGACTAAAAAAATAAGGTTTAGGTTTTTAAGTTCCGTTTCGTGGGTCTTGCCTTTCCTTTACAATCCACCCTTTCCTGCAATAAAGTTGATTAAAACAGGTTACCCACCATTCTCAGAAGCAGTACTTTTGACAAGGACTGTGGAATAGAAACTCTAATCTTTTAGCACCAAAAAAATCTGTTTGCAATCTGAATATTTCTTTCTGAAAGAATGCAGTTTTCATTACATCTGATTTTTATAAATTATTCTGTGTGTACTGTTGACTCATTCTGTTTATATTTTCAATATAGTTGACATTTAGGAGAAAGAAAAAAACAATCTTGGAGTCTCTGTGTTTATATATTGCAGTTTATTAAATTCCTCAGCAGCCTGATGAAAATTTGAAATTAAAGGTGCAATACTGATTTCTTCAAGGAAATATTTATGTTGATAGAAATTTATGTACAAAAATTTTATCACCGGATAGAACAGAATTTAGAATTTGAGCTTTGAAACTAGACAGATCATTGATTCATTTTAGAAATTCTTTCGTGCACCAGCTGTGTGCCAGTGCGCTCACTCTTGATGGGGAATAATTTATGGAGAGGAAGGGGGTATATCTGAGCAGGTATCATTCAGCTAATGACAAAAGGAAGTCCATAGCATCTTTGGACACAGAGATAAGAATATTCCAGGGAGGGCAATGGGTTATGCAGAAGCCTCACAGTGGGAACGGCCCCCTGTAAAGATGCTCAATGTCTGGCACACAGAACGAACTTAAGTGTTATTTAAGAACTTAATTTGTAAATTTTCATTTATTTATTTTGGCTGTGCTGGGTCTTCGTTGCTGCCCTTGGGCTTCTCAGCGCGGTGGTTTGTCTTGTTGCCAAGCGTGGGCTCCAGGTGCATGGGCTTCAGTGGTCGCAGCGTGTGGACCCTAGAGAATGGGCTCAGCAGTTGTGGCACATGGACATAGTTGCCCTGGGGCATGTGGGATCTTCCCGGACCAGGGATCGAACCCAGCCCCACTGCACCGGCAGTTGGATTCTTAACCACTGGACCACCAGGGAAGTCCCTAATAACGTAATTCTTATTTTAGGGACAGAATATTAGCAGCAGCAGCACCATCAGTATCTTCAGTTCCGTTCAATCCAGTCACTCAGTCATGTCCGACTCTTTGCAACCGCATGAATTGCAGCACGCCAGGCCTCCCTGTCCATCACCAACTCCTGGAGTTCACTTAGATTCACGTCCATCGAGTNTTCATTGCTTTTTAAGAGTGTGGGAGCCATATTTGTTTCACATTTTTTAATCTCATTTTAAGCGCTTCAGATGTAAGCAGTGCTGGAAAGTGTCTTGAGAAGGTTGGGGGTTTCACTCACTCTAGAGGGATTTACAGATTGCCTATCAGCAAAAGTTTTCAAAATTCAGTCCCGCATGTCAAATATGAGGAAGCAGACGTTATTCTGAGTCACCTGTACTGGAAATAGAGTTGATAGTGGCAATACAGGCAGAGAGCTTTGCTATTGTGTAACACTGGGAACAGCGACACTATAATTAAGAGCTAATAAAAGTGGGATTTTTTTTTCCCCCAGAAGCCAGTGTCTCCTCCTGTTAGAGAAAGACTCTTGAAATGGAGACAGAACAAAGTGATTATCTTAGAGCCAGGCTAAGGCGCCCTGCCCTCGCCACTTTGCCATGCAGCCAGGCTGTTCTGCGATGCGCTTTGGCGTGGGGACACGGCAGTGCCGCAAAGGCAGCCGCTCGCGTCCCCTACAGGAGCTTGGCATTTTATCTGTTTTCAGTGATGAGTGCCTCTTCACAGTTCTACATTTAGACTAAAAAAATAAGGTTTAGGTTTTTAAGTTCCGTTTCGTGGGTCTTGCCTTTCCTTTACAATCCACCCTTTCCTGCAATAAAGTTGATTAAAACAGGTTACCCACCATTCTCAGAAGCAGTACTTTTGACAAGGACTGTGGAATAGAAACTCTAATCTTTTAGCACCAAAAAAATCTGTTTGCAATCTGAATATTTCTTTCTGAAAGAATGCAGTTTTCATTACATCTGATTTTTATAAATTATTCTGTGTGTACTGTTGACTCATTCTGTTTATATTTTCAATATAGTTGACATTTAGGAGAAAGAAAAAAACAATCTTGGAGTCTCTGTGTTTATATATTGCAGTTTATTAAATTCCTCAGCAGCCTGATGAAAATTTGAAATTAAAGGTGCAATACTGATTTCTTCAAGGAAATATTTATGTTGATAGAAATTTATGTACAAAAATTTTATCACCGGATAGAACAGAATTTAGAATTTGAGCTTTGAAACTAGACAGATCATTGATTCATTTTAGAAATTCTTTCGTGCACCAGCTGTGTGCCAGTGCGCTCACTCTTGATGGGGAATAATTTATGGAGAGGAAGGGGGTATATCTGAGCAGGTATCATTCAGCTAATGACAAAAGGAAGTCCATAGCATCTTTGGACACAGAGATAAGAATATTCCAGGGAGGGCAATGGGTTATGCAGAAGCCTCACAGTGGGAACGGCCCCCTGTAAAGATGCTCAATGTCTGGCACACAGAACGAACTTAAGTGTTATTTAAGAACTTAATTTGTAAATTTTCATTTATTTATTTTGGCTGTGCTGGGTCTTCGTTGCTGCCCTTGGGCTTCTCAGCGCGGTGGTTTGTCTTGTTGCCAAGCGTGGGCTCCAGGTGCATGGGCTTCAGTGGTCGCAGCGTGTGGACCCTAGAGAATGGGCTCAGCAGTTGTGGCACATGGACATAGTTGCCCTGGGGCATGTGGGATCTTCCCGGACCAGGGATCGAACCCAGCCCCACTGCACCGGCAGTTGGATTCTTAACCACTGGACCACCAGGGAAGTCCCTAATAACGTAATTCTTATTTTAGGGACAGAATATTAGCAGCAGCAGCACCATCAGTATCTTCAGTTCCGTTCAATCCAGTCACTCAGTCATGTCCGACTCTTTGCAACCGCATGAATTGCAGCACGCCAGGCCTCCCTGTCCATCACCAACTCCTGGAGTTCACTTAGATTCACGTCCATCGAGTCAGTGATGCCATCCAGCCATCTCATCCTCTGTCGTCCCCTTCTCCTCCTGCCCCCAATCCCTCCTAGCATCAGAGTCTTTTCCAATGAGTCAACTCTTGGTGGTCAAAGTACTGGAGTTTCAGCTTTAGCATCATTCCTTCCAAAGAACATCCAGGACTGATCTCCTTTAGGATGGACTGGTTGGATCTCCTTGCAGTCCAAGGGACTCTCAAGAGTCTTCTTCAACACCACAGTTCAAAAGCATCAATTCTTCGGTGCTCAGCTTTCTTCACAGTCCAACTGTCACATCCATACGTGACCATTGGAAAAACCATAGCCTTGACTAGACGGACCTTTGTTGGCAAAGTAATGTCTCTGCTTTTTAATATGCTATCTAGGTGGGTCATAACTTTCCTTCCAAGAAGTAAGCATCTTTTAATCAGTATCTTGGAAACAGCTTAATGACCACTAAGAGCTATATAGTGTCAGTCTTGCAATCAGTTTTTAAATGGCATGTGATTATATAAGAAGTGGTGTTTAAAGGAAACAAGTATGATATCATAGTTTTGTGGCTAGTGTGTACATAGTAAAATGATTAGAAGTTTATATACCAAACTGTTCTCTCTGGTGTTTAGACTAGTGATTTTATATTTTTTTTTCTCTGTGTGTGTGTATTTCTGTTATTGTCCTTATTTTTTATTCACTTAAAAAATTTTTTTGCCATTAATGAGAATGGGTTGAATTACAATGGCAGTAGTAGATTCTGCATGTAAGCGGTATCGTATAAATGAACTTATTTACAAAGCAGAAACAGACTCCTAGACTTAGAGAATGAACTTACGAGTACCAGGGGAGCAGGCTAGTGGGAAAGGGTAGACTGGGAGTTTGGGATAGACATGCACACACGGCTATATTTAAAATAGGTAACCAACAAGGACCTACTGTATGGCATGGGGAACACTGCTCAATATTCTGTAATATGTATACCTGGAAGAAAATAAAATAGATAACCAAAAAAAAATTTTTTGTTATTGACACTGGACAGATATAACTTAGCTATCAGGAATAATCGACATTTTATGTTAAACATTTGTTACTTAAAATGTAACATTAACACAATAGAATATTTAAAAGCTTAATGAAATATACTGATGTCTGAAATACAGAAAAATGTTTGCCAAACAAAGACAAATTGGAGAAGGTACAACAAACATATAGAATGATTATCAGTAAAAAACAATGACTGTTCAATAACAAAAATGCAATGAAACAAATTTAAAGGTATAATTGGCTTTATTAAACCATTGGTCTGCCGGGCAGCATTCCGCCTTGCCAGCAGAGAGGAGCTCGGAGGAGCCGTACAAGACGGAAGGCTTTTCTAGGCAGGAGGGAAGGGACGAGGGGATGGTGGTCATCTCATGTTCCTCTCGGGGCTGGAAAGGGCCTCTGGAGCAGATTTCCTGTTGG
Organism: Neotragus moschatus; assembly: GCA_006410615.1. NCBI lineage: Eukaryota > Metazoa > Chordata > Mammalia > Artiodactyla > Bovidae > Neotragus > Neotragus moschatus. The sequence goes on along the minus strand of SJYA01003026.1, from coordinate 186,516 downwards.
TGCTGACAAGAAGCATCCAGACTAGGTGGCAAAGACCATTCCTTGGGGGAGGTTGTATTAATAAGCCTTGGTCTGGTGGGGTGGGCTGAGCACAGGTGACTCCATTTGGGGCCTGTTATCTTTTTTAAAGATCACTTATGATAAGGTGGTGGGTATGAAACCTCCCTTTAAAACCTCTTAGCATGAATAAGTTGTGGGTGGAGTGAGTTGATCAATGTTGCAGGTTGTTTTAGCTGCACTTAGGCTCCTTGTTTGGAGAAGGAAATGGCAATCCACTCCAGGACTATTGCCTGGAAAATCCCATAGACGGAGGAGCCTGGTAGGCTACGGCCCACGGGGTCGCAGAGTCGGACATGACGGAGCGATTTCACTGTTCAGTCTACTAGGCTGCTTGTTGCAGTCCCTGTCGGAATGCAGCCCTGTTGCCCCTGTAGAGTGAGGTGGGACTTGGGGAAGCTCTTCCCAGCACCGGCAGTCTAATCGAGCAGAGGAGGTTGGCCTGATGTGGAAGAGCTGAGCGCTGAGCACTGGCGGCGTCACTCCAGACGCAGTCCGTGGCTGGCCTGTGTCACAGTCTCAGGGGGGCCCAGGGACCGCGTTTCAGAAGAGGAGCCGGCGGTGTCTCCTGAGGCGCTCAGGTGGGGAGAGCGTCAGGCTGCCGTCACCCTGAGAACAGACTCTGCAGGCTGCTCTTCCTTGCCACCGGGAGTTCTTTTTGTCTGACCTGCAGTAGCTTTTGCCCAGGGGCACTTTCAGGGTGCCAGTGGGGCTTGGGCTGTTTTACTGTTACAGCAGCTATTTTAAGTCTACTTATAGAGACGCACTCTCAGCAGAGTCTTTGGCCCTGAGGTGTCCTTGTCAGAAGGAGCTTGTGGAGTTGAAGAAACTTGATTGCTGTCACCTGATGAGCCAGATTCAAGCTTCTCTGATTCTGCAGTTACCTGCGCGCCTCAGGCGGACTGTAATAGTTTACCCTTACGTTTTGTCTCTTTATCCAGTTTTAAAATTTATTTTTCATTGCATAATTGCTTTACAGTGTTGTATTAGTTTCTGCTGTACATCAATGTAAATCAGCTGCAAGGATAACATATCCTTTCCTCTTGAGTCTCCCTCCCACCTGCTTCTTATCCCTCTAGGTTGTCATGGGGCTCCAGGTCGAGCTCTGTGCTCCGTGTGCCGTATAGCAACTTCCCACCATCTGTTTTACTTACGATAATATGTATATATCAGTGCTACTCTCTCGATGCCTCCCACCGTCTCCTTCCCTGGCTGTGTCCAGAAATCTGTTCTCTATATCTGCCTCCCTAGTCCTGTCCTGCCGATTAGGTTCATCAATACCATTTTCCAGAGAAGGCAATGGCACCCCACTCCAATACTCTTGCCTGGAGGAGCCTGGTAGGCTGCAGTCCATGGGATTGCTGAGGGTTGGACACGACTGAGCGACTTCCCTTTCACTTTTCACTTTCCTGCATTGGAGAAGGAAACGGCAACCCACTCCAGTGTTCTTGCCTGGAGAATCCCAGGGACGGAGGAGCCTGGTGGGCTGCTGTCTGTGGGGTCGCACAGAGTCGGACACAACTGACACAACTTAGCAGCAGCAGCAGCAGCAGCACCATTTTCCTAGATTCCATATGTATATGTTAATGTATGATATTTGCTTCCTCTTTCTGACTTACTTCACTCTATATAACAGGCTCTAGGTTCATCCACCTCAGTTCAACTGACTCACATTCGTTGCTTTCCATGGCTGAGTGATATTCCATTGTATACATATACCACAACTTCTTTATCCATTCATCTTTCAAAGGACATCTAGGTTACTTCCATGTCCTAGTTATTATAACTAGTGCTGCCTAGCCAAGTAGGGAAGATATTTGTTTGTAAGTGGGGTCTGTGCAATTTTACAGCTTTTTATTAACACTTGGGTGAAACTTCTCCGTCAGCTTTTGTTCCTCCTGCCGTTGTTCACTTTTACTGTTGGCATTCATGTTTGATGTCTCCAGTGTCAAGACAGGACAGGACCCGGGACAAAACAGAAACCACAACTATGCTAGTGAAAATGCTGCTCTCCATCCTCCCCCAGTTAGATTAGGGTGAAAGGTTACCCTCTTCTATTAAAAATGTGTCAGTAATGTCTGGGGCAGAGGATTTTTTCTCAAAATACTGACTCTAACAAAGAAAAATTTCTGAATACATGGAAGATATTTTTTAAAATTAAGTCTCTGTGTTTTAGCATGGAAATTGGGTGCATTTTCTTTTAGCAAACATTATCCCTAACAATAAAAAAAATATAAAAAAAAGATTCACATACATTAACTCATCTAATTTTCAGAAAACCCTTATGAAGTAGGTATCAGTCTATTATTATTTTACCGAGGCAGTAAGTGACGCGTGGAGAGACTGACCTTGACCTGCCCACAGTCACTCAGGTGAAATCAGAATTTCAGCCATGTGCTCCCTGTGAAAAATGCTGTGCTGGCCTTTGTCCAGAGGCCATCCTGATAAAGGATGGTGGTGAGCAGTGTTACAAGACTTACGTAATTGAGATCTGTGCTTTGATACAGTGTCTTAGTCCAAAGGTACTGTAGAGAAGGTGGAGGTCAAAAGAAAATGCCTCGTTTTTCCCCTTCAAAGTCTTGCTAAAAGCTGAATCCTCACTTAAAGCCTTCTCTGACTTCTGAGTCCTACTCGTTTGTAGGACGAGTGGCTTCCTCCCCTCTTTACCTTCTGCAAACCCCTGCTGTGATTTTTTTGGGTTAGTGCCATGCTACCATTTGGTTTATATGGCTTATCATGTTGTATTAAGTTTCACTGTTAAGGTGAACTCTTTAGGGGTAAGGCTGTGTCCTTAGGAACCTTAATGAACAACATTGTAAAGTAATTATGGTATGTTATGGTGTCATTTTAGATTTTATAACCAGAGATGTTAGGCAACTTGTTGAAAATCAGAGAAACAGTAGACTTAAAGGTGTGAACAAAATCCGGGTTTCCAGGCTCTCGGTCCAAAGTACTTACTGCCATTCCACAAAGATCGATTTAGGGTAAGAGTCTTGACTTCTTATAGGAATAGAATAACATCCAGAGTCAACCTCAGCCTGCCAGGGGCATCCTGGCAGGAGCCTATTCTTCCAGTTCTCGTGTTTCAGGTTCCGTTCTCTACCAATAACATAAATCTGTTTCTATTATGAAAAGGAGAAATTTTTTCATGGACAAACCATAGGTATATGTTGTACTTCTGGTTCCTTTAAGGCTGCCCCAGTTTTTCCTTCTATAAAATAGAGTTGATGGCATACAACAGCTCTCAGTCGTAAAGAAAGATTATAAAGATTAACTGATATTTTTGAAATGTGTAAATTTCCTTAAATGTTTCAAAGGTAAATTATTTAGAAATATAAGATAGTANGTTGTTTTCCTCTATTTCTTTGCATTGATCGCTGAGGAAGGCTTTCTTTTCTCTCCTTGCTATTCTTTGGAACTCTGCATTCAGATGCTTGTATTTTTCCTTTTCTCCTTTGCTTTTCACTTCTCTTCTTTTCACAGCTATTTGTAAGGCCTCCCTGGACAGCCATTTTACTCTTTTGCATTTCTTTTCCATGGAGATGGTCTTGATCCCTGTCTCCTGTACAGTGTCACGAACCTTATCTCCTTATCCTGCTACAAATGAATTCTAGATAATAAAATTTGTGAATAAATTCTTTAAATAAAGAACTAGAAAGTCCTTTTACTAATATGATGGCCTAAGAATTCCCAAACTTGTACATTGTAAAACATGTAAAAGTGATTGAAACATGTTTAAACACCTTTTAAACTAATAGATGAGCCAGTAACAACAAGCCGGGAATGAATAGAAATCTAGCAGGTGAACTACCCCTGGGGTGGCTGAGCCTCAGGGCACCCGTGGATCTGGGTGCTCCAGGAGGACTGGAGGTAAAACCCGCATCTCGTAGCACAGAAGACAGAAGGATTGGGAGTGGGAAGATGCCGATGGGATAGACTAAGAAGTCAGTGTAGCAGAAGTTTCAATAGAGGAGACAGTGGAGAGACTGTGGTCAACATATGATGACTCCAAGTGTTTGGAGATGATAAATGGGAAGCCCAAGCAAGCTGAACCTAAACGTGACAGGAAGTAATATCTTCATAGGAAAGAGTTAATTGTCCACCTACAATGTTTAATGAAAGAAAGACATTTTTATATGAAAAATAAAAAATATTTACCACCAAAAGACTCTCACTAAAAGAACTTCTAAATACAGATTCCAAGAGGTAGGTGAAAATGGCCTTCAAAACCAACCCGAGATATAGAAGTAACAAATGAAGGTAACAGTAAACGTGAGGGGAGGTCTAAAGAGACAGTGACCGTTCATGGAAGATGTCTATTAAAGTAGCCTTAAACAAGAGTAATAGACCCTTTTTTCATGTTAGGCTGGAGGCAGTTGATGAGAGTTAAAATATGCCACAGTCCTCTTATTTTCAAGAAGGAAAGCCGTCTTTGGACTCCAAGTATGCATGTTAAAAATAGCCTTGAAAGCATAGACTGGTGCGCAAAGCAGTATCTTTTGATCAAGTTCAGTACACACCCTTTCACAGTAGGCACCCTTTTTGTTAAAATACATCTGCTGACTGTCCTGGTGTTAGAGTCCATCAGTAGGATTCATCCAGGGCCCAGCCAGTAACCCCACTCATTCCTCCCGCCATGTTCGTTCCAAAATGAGTTATAACTCTTGCCCCAGGCTTCTGTACTTAATGATACGTGTGTTGTGACATCAGATTTAACTCTTCTGCAGTTGTCATCATGAGGAACAGTGCTCCTTGTGAGGATGTGAAGCCATAGCCACACTCTGTGTGTGTGTGTGTCTGTGTGTCTGTGTGTGTGTGGCTTTACAGTCAGGGCCACTGAGGCTGCTTCTAAGCCTTTCCAGCCTGATCTCGTGCACCATGGTCCCTTTGTTCCCTGATTTCCACCCATTTGCACCCATACTGTTCCAACTGTAAAATGGAAATAATAATAGTGTCTTATTCTTAGCATTGTGGTGTGGACTGAACACCACAAGTTATAACTAAGTTACAACTGACCAAAAACTGACCAAAAACAAGATTAAGTTTTAAACCTCTGTGGGAACTGGAAAAGTGGAGCATGGAACCCAGGGTTACTGCTCCCTGACTTAGCATCTATCACCCCAGGTGACTTAGATTGCAGTTTAGCTTGGGCCCATTTCTAGGCTTAGTGTGGTAATGGTGAAGACCTGTTAAAAGTTTTCGTGAGCAAGTACATGAATTTGGAAGCAAACTGGTGCACTAGACCCACACTGGGTCCTAACCCAGATGGAGACTCCTTGTCTCCATCAAGGAAGTTCTTTATCTACTTGGATTCGCACAGCCGTTAAGACTCTGAGACAGCCATTGGGACGGCACAGGCTTTATTCAATGGCCAAAGAATGGAAAGAAGCCAGAACTTGGCTAGCAAACCAACTTCTCAACCTCATTCAGGCAGACACGATGTATATAGGAGAGTCGAGGTTAAAGGTAAGACTGGAAAGACAGGGAGGAGTATTCATAAACAGGGGTGTGGTTTGTATCCCAACCTGATTCAGCCCTCCTTTTCTGTTCTTGTAAGGGCTTTGCAATGGTTGTTGCTGTTAAGTCTTTCAGTCGTGTCCAGCTCTTTACGACCCCATGGACTGCAGCACTCCAGGCTTCCCTGTCCATCACCACCTTCTGGAGCTTGCTCAAACTCATGTCCATTGAGTCAGTGATGCCATCCAACCATCTCGTCCTCTGTTGACCCTTCTCCTCCTGCCTTTGATCTTCCCCAGCAGGGTCCTTTTTAATTGCAGTTGTCGTCATGGCGATTGTCAACTGTCCTGGCGCCGGTGGGTGTGTCATTTAGCTGATATGGCTCAGAGTCACTGGAAGTCAAATCTTCCACCATCTGGGGTTTACTTGGTTCTATCCAGTCCTTGTTTTTCTCTTTGGAGCCTCCTCCTGAAACTTAGATGAGAGGAGTTGGTTTCCATTTGAGGGGAGGGGCAGAGGTCTGATTCTAGGGCAACAACCTTAGTAACAGATTAATAGATTTCTACCTGAAAAGCAGAAAAATTGATTTGTAAATCTTTGAACAGAAGGAATCTCAAAATGCCACTAAATTAGTTTTAGGGCTTTGGGAACAGCGTTTCAAATCCAGGCCCTGTATTCTTCTTATAGAAATCAGAAGGGTTTCTCTGAGTTCTTTTCCAGAATTAAGCCAGTGTTTTATCTTAAGTTATATGAATTATCCACATTTTAAAATGAAGCGGCTAAGGTCCTGAGAGGCTGGGAGACTAGTTAGGAATGACCGAGTGAGGGCTGGTGGGTGAGAGGAGAGGTCTCAGCAAGGGCCACGAACCAGCTGGTCGGCCTTCCAGCCCAATGGCCCAGCACACCAGCCGCCTCTCTCCTGCACCGCAGCGGCTCCTGCAGCCGATGGCCGCTTCTGGGCGCAGTTCTCTCACATGGCCCGGGTCAGAACCTGACGTCTGTTAACAGTGCACCCAGCCGTTACTTCATGTATATGTAGAGTGATCTGTGGCTTTCTTTATAGTAGCCACTCTTTTTCCTTTATAAAGAAGATTATGGTATACATTTTTTGATCATTTATTTTTGAGTGCACATTTTTAAACCTTACGTGGTGGAGACATATGGGATGATTTTTTTTTTTAATTTCCCCTGGAAACCTGCAGAGCGGATGTTTTGAGTCCTTTTTTTTTTTTTTTTAATTTTGCCAGGTGGATATCTCAGTATGGTATTGGCAGGAGCACCTGTATTCTGTAGGTGGCTGTTCACCTGGTTTCCAAGCTTAAGGTTTCTTCAGTCAAAGGACACTTAAAAGATGTGGTTGAAAATAATATGCTTTTTGATTTATTCACCATCCAGGTTAAAGGCAGTCAAATATTTGATAACAGAATAAGAATAAATGCCCTTCCTACATGTTGAGTAGACACATTTAGAGAAATTGAATAACCTTAGAGAAAAGGTAATAACCTTTTCTGGTTACAGATTTTAATTTTATTAAGATTAAGAATAAATAGTAAACTGTTTTGCTAATCTGTGCTTTTACTTTAGGATAATCTGTAAAGTTTTATGTAAATCAATACAGAAATTCTACTTTATACTCCAGGAAAATAGATGGGGATTGTAAGGACTTCTGGAAGAAAATTCGCTTGGAGAATTTTTATAAAGGTGCCTAGTGTCTGCCTTGCGTTATACTAGGTTCTGTGAATTCTGAAGATGAAGGATCTTGTTCTCAGGTTATTCACAGCCTACTCAGAGACATTTAGACAAAAAAATAAAAAGATTAAAAACCATGTTACAGTGTGGCAGCACCTGCTGGAGAGGTCTTGCAGGTTACCGCAGGAGTAATAATTAAAGTTACAATTGGGCTGGTGGGTGTGTGGGAGAAAGGCCAAGAGGAGTCCTTTTGTATCCTGAGACTTTTTTCTTATGTCTCAGAAACTCTGATGAAGCCATGAGGCGCTGATTCATGAGCCCTTAGATTAATATGTATTTCGAACATGCCACTTGCTTTTCTAGTCGTTATCTCTACTGGAGCACGAACCACAGAGCCTTACAGCCTGGGTTCAGATTCCCAGTTGTAACTTTAATTATTACTCCTATGGTAACCTGTAAGACCTCTCCAGCAGGTGCTGCCACACTGTAACATGGGTTTTGTGTGTGTGTGTGTGTGTGTGTGTGTGTAAATGTCTCTGAGTAGGCTGTGAATAACCTGAGAGCAAGAGCCTTCATCTACAGAATTCGCATTCAGAATTCAGATTCCCTTCTCTCCTAGTCATGTGATCATGAGCAGGTTACTTCTCTATGCTTCAGTTTCATAGAAAGACAAGAGAAATAGTACCTACCTCACAGGGCTATTGTGAGGATTAAATGAGATAATGCTTCCAGTTACACAGTGAGGCTCAAGAAAATTTTAGTTATTATTAATTCCGTGCATGGACACTAAGTTGCTTCAGTTGTGTCTGGCTCTTTGGGACCCTATGGACTGCAACCCGACAGGCTCCTCTGTACATGGAATTTTCCAGGCAAGAATGCTGAAGTGGGTTGCCATCGCCTTCTCCAGGGGATCTTCCCAATCCAGAGTTTGAACCCGAGTCTCCTTTAGCTCCTGCATTGCAGGCGAATTCTTCACCACTGAACCATGTTAGTCTCGGTAGCAAATAAACCAGGAGCACTGGAGAACAGTTGCCACATTGACATTTCAGTTTCTCTTTCTAAAATGCAAATTTCTGTCAAATTAAATGTTCCCATTTGTTTTCCTTTTCTAGCTCCAAGAGGCAAGCGAGGATGGAAGACCTTTTATGCTGTGCTAAAGGGAACAGTGCTTTACCTGCAAAAGGTAAAAGTAGACACATAAGAAAGGAAGCCCACAGGACTTTATGGAGGTGATAATTAGACAAGTTACCTGGAAAACATTCACTTTGTACAAAGAGGCCACATCAAGCAGAAAGACTGTTTAACTGATGTCTAAACTGGTTTTTAAATTTTTTTTTGTTTCTGGGGAAAAAAGTTGTTTTGGAAATTATTTATTTATATATGTGTATATATTACATTTTATAAATATAAAAGATTATATACATGTATATATGAATGTGTGTGATCAGAGGGAATGGACGAGCTGTGTTCTAGTGCATTCAGTTAGAAATGTTGAATATAAGTTGATACGTTAGACCTCATATTGTCTGTGCAGGTACAGATTGTGGTAACGCTTGTTTCACTGGATATTTATAATGTGAAGTTACATCCCTTACATCCCTATTTGGTTATTTATCTTTGTTTGGATCCTACCTAAATCTAGAAACACATTTTCATTCAAGCCCTGATATTTAACAATGCAAGTGTCTTCCAGTTACCTGGGTGTTTGACCAGACCATTTCCTGGCAGGATCCTTTCTTCTAGTCCCCAGATCTGGAAGTTAGTTTGGTATCCAGCTGGCATGTTCTGGCCTCTGCAGGGTAGTCCCTGGAGCCCCTCCTCGCTAGTTCTGTGTGTGGAGGTGGAGAAGTCGAGTCTTGACCCGGAGAAGGTGCATCCCCTCCCAGGGCCCAGCCGGACTCTAGCTCGGCAGTGAAGGGAGGCTCAGAAGTGTGACAACACTGCCCTCGGTGGTGACTGTTAGGAAATATTTTTTCTTTTTAATGTGATTTAAAAAAACATAACGTGAGATCTCCCTCTATAAAATTTTAAGTTAATAGTGCAGTGTTCTTAACTTTATAAGCACCACGTCACACAGAAGGTCTCTAGACATTTTCCATCTTGGCTGACGAACACCACCAACGAACAGCCCCTGGCAGCCACCGTTCTACTCTCGATTTCTGTAAGTCTGACTCCCTCAGATGCTTTACCTAAGTAGCACCAAGCTGGGTTCATCCATGACTGGCTGATTTCCCCTAGCACAGCGCCCTAAATGTTCAGCAGCACGTGACGGGATTTTCCTCCTTTTTGCGACTGAGCCGCGTTCCGTGGTTTACTCCCTCTTCTTTTTCTGTACATCCGTGGTTGTTTCTGTTGTCCCCACCTCTTGGTTGCTATGAGCGGTGCTTCAGAGACCATGGTGTACAGATGGCTCCTTGAGATCCTGATTTCAGTTCCCAGAGGTGGAATTTCTGGGTCGGATGGTAGCCCTACTTTAAATGTTTCTAGGAACCTCTGTGCCGTTTTCCATAGCAGTTGAACCATTTTAAATTTAGAGCAGCAATGCCCAGGAGTTGCTGTTTCTCCACATGCATTTCAACATGTGTTATTTTAAAGCACTTTGTTTAACAATGGCTATCCCGAAGAGTGTGAAAGGATACTTGATTGTGATTTACACTAATCCTAATGATTAGTGGGGTTGAACATTTTTTTCATATCCCTGTTGACCGTGTATGTGTTGTCTGTTCAGATCCTTGGACCATTTTTTAATCGGGTCATTTGGTTTTTTGTTATTGAGTTATAGGAATGCCTTACATATTTGGAACATTAATTCCTTATCATATACATGGTTTTCAGGCATTTCCTCCCATTCCATAGATGGCCTTTTCACTCTCTCATTTGTTTCCCTAATTAGGGTTGGGCTTAGGGTTAGGGTTTAGGGTTAGGGTTAGTTGTACAGAAGGTTTTTAGTTTTCTGTGTTCCTTTTCTCTATTTTTGCTTTTGTTGCCTGTTGTTTTGGGGTCATATACCAGAAATCATTGCCAGTATCAATGCCAAGAAACCTTTCCCCTGTGTTGTCTTCCAGGAGTTTCATAAGATATTAAGCATTTAAGTTCACGATGAGTTCCCTGTTGTGCGTGGTGTATGTTAAGGATGAATTTGCGTTCTTTTTCACATGGATACCCAGTTTTCCTGGCACTGTTTGTTGAATAGACTCTCCTTTCTCCTTGGTGTGCTTTTGGGACCCTTTGGAAGATCAGTTGCTGGCATTATTTCTGGGCTCTCTATTCTATTACCGTGGCCTACATGTATGTCTTTATACCACTACTTTAAGTTTTTATTATTATAGCTTTGTAATAGGTTTTGAAGTCAGGGAGTATGAGGATTCTAAATTTGTTGTTCTTTCTCAAGACTGAGTATTTAGGATTCTTTATAGCTCCATATCAATGTTAATGTAAATTTTGCAGTTTCTTCAAAAACTACCATTGAAATTTTGAGAAGGATTGCATTGACTCTGTAGATGACTTTGGATAGTATAGGCATTTTGACAATATTCAGTCTTCCAATCCATGAACATGGGATATCTTTCCATTTATTTTTGTCTTTATATTCTCTCAACAATGTTTTGTATCTTTTATTGTCTAAGTTTTTCACTTCCTTATGTTTATTCCTAAAGTATTTTATTGTTTTTGATGCTATTATAAATGGAATTGTTTTCTTAACTTCCTTTTCACATTGTTCATTGTTAGTTTACAGAAGTACAGTTGATTTTTGTATCCTACAACTTCATTGAATTCATTTCTTGTTTCTAACAGTTCTTTTGTAAAATCTTTAGAGTTTTCTGTATTTAAAGTCATGGAATCTTTAAACAAAGATAAGTTTACTTTTTCCTTTCCAATTTGGATGCCTTTAAGTTTTTTTCTTCTCTGATGGTGGTGGCTGTATTAAATAGATGTGCCAAGAGTGGGCATTTTTGTCTTTTTCTTTTATTAGAGGAAAAACCTTCAGTTTTTTGCCATTTCAAATATGATGTTAGCTGTGGACTTTTTATATATGGTCTTTATCATAGTGAAGTAATTTATTTTTATTCCTAGTTTGTTGAATGCTTTTTACCATGTGAAAAGTTGCTGAATTTTTATTAAATACTTTTTATGTATCTATGGAGATGATCATGAGATTTGAACATGTATTATGTCAGTGTGATTTATCACACTAAGTGATTTTCATAAGTTGGAGCATCCTTGCATTTCAGGGGTAAATCCCACTTGGTCATGATATATGCCTCTCTCATAATATGATGTTGGATTTAGTTTGCTGATATTTTGTTGAGAATTTTTGAATTTATATTCATTAGGGATATTGACTTCTAGTTTTCTTTTCTTGTAGTATCTTTTTCTGGTTTTTATATCAGGNTTTTTTGTGTGCATATATCTGTTATAGACTTCTGCCTTGTGGTTACCATGAAGGTCATATAAAATGTGTATTTGTGTGTGTGTGTGTGTGTGTGTGTGTATGTTTATTTTAAATTAATGATCACTTAAGTTTGAATATATTCCAACAGACCTGCAGTTTTAGTCACCTCTCACCACATTTAATGTTTTAGACATCATTTTACATCTTTTCATGCGTGAATCCCTTGACTACATACTGTGGATATAGGTGATTTTACTACTTTTTCTTGTAGAGTTCCTACCAGTTTTATACCTGTTTGATCTACTGCCTTTACTATATGTTTGCTTTTACCAACGAGAATTTTCCTTTCATAAGTTTCATATGAAACTTATGCGTTTTCTTTTTCACTTTAAAAATCTCTCTGTGATTTAAAGCCAGTTAAGTGGTGATGAGCTGTTTAACTTTACTTGTCTGTAAAACTCTTTATCTCTCCTTCAAATCTAAATGATACCCTAAAATATTCTTGGTTGTAGGGTGTTTTCTTTTTCCCCTTTCATTACTTTAATTATATTGTGCCACTTCCTTCTGGCCTGCAAAGTTTCTGGTGCAAAATCAGCCGATAGTCTTATGGGAGTTCCTTGACACCTAACTGGTGGCTTGTCTCTCTCTGATTGTAAGAATCTCCCTTTATCTTTCATCCTTGCCGTTTTAATCATGATGTTTCTTGATGTGTTTAGGTAGGTTGGCTGCACTTCTTAGTCTTGGAGAAGGGCCTTATGTAGGAGATGTTCTTTGGGGCTCAGCAGCGTGCTCCTCTCGTCATGAGAGCTCAGTGCTCTAGGGGCACCCTCTCTGTGAACTGCTGGACCCTCCTTTAGGCTCAGAATCAGGTACTGTGGGTGGACTGGAAGGCAGGGCTACCCCTGGCCTGGTTGGCTGCCAGCCCTGCCCTCTGTGGTGGCTGCCTAACTACTGGTTGGTGTGGCCAGTCCCCAGTGCAGCTGGCTGGAGGGCTCGGAGGTGGTGCTAGGGATGACGTCAGCCTGCTGGTGGTGGGGCTGGATCTCAGGGTAGCTGGCTCTGGGACCCGGGTGGCCTGACTTTTTGCCCTAATCTTAATGTTTCCTTCCTTCTACTAATTTGGGCTTAGTTTGTTCTTTTTTTTAAATTTCTTGACGTGTAAAGTTAGGTTGTTTGTCTTTTTAATCTATAAAGTGGCTTGTACTATAATCTCATAAATTTTGTTACGTCATGTTTTCATTTACCTTTGTCCCAAGATATTTTCTGATTTCTCTGATGATTTCTTTCTTGACCCATTGATTGTTCAAGAATGTATTGTTTAATTTCCACATACTTGTAATTGTGCTGTTTTCGTTCGACTACTAATTTCTAGTGTCATCCTGTTGTGATTGGAACACACTTGGTATGACGTCAGGTGTCTTAAATTTGTTGAGACTTGTTTTATAAGCTAACCTGTAATCTGTCCAGGAGAATGTTCTGCGTGCACTTTGGAAGAGCTTGTATTCTGCCGCTCTTGGATGCAGTGTTCCTCGTATGTCTTTGAGGTCCCTTTTGTCTACAGTGTTTATTTTATTCTTTGTGTCCTTGTTCATCTTATGTTTGGATTTTCTGCCTATTATTGAGAAATTCCCTAATATTATTGTATTGCTGTCATTTTCTCCCTTCAGTTCTGCCCATATACGCTTCATATATTTTTGTGTTCTGGTGTTAGGTATATATGTACTTTTAATTATTACAGCTTCCTGGTGACTTGACCCTTTTATCATTATATAATAACCTTCTTTGTCTTTTTTTGCAGTTTTATCTCTAATAAGTATGATTGTCTTTTGGTTACATTGTGCATGAATATCCTTTTCCATTTCTTAATTTTCAGCCTTTATATACCTTTAAGCATAAAGTGAGTGTTACAGACAGCAAACAGTTGGGTCTTTTTTTTTTTTTTTTAATCCATTCAGAGACTCTGTATTGATTAGGGAATTTAGTTCATTTACAGTTAAAGTAATCGTTGATGCAGAAGTACTCACTATTAGCATTTTGTCAATTGTTTTCTCTTTCATAGCTTTTTTGACACTTTTCCTTTGTTATTCTCTCCCTTTGTGTTTCGCTGATATTTTATAAAAGCATAATTTGATTGGTTTCTCACCTTCTTCCGTGTGTCATCCATCGGTACTGTCTTTGTGGTTACCACGAGTCTTACATAGGACAGGTTATAGCTCTAAGTCCTCGTTTTTAAGCTGATAACAGCTTAACTTGAATCACATATAGGAACTCTGCACTTTTACTTGGTTCATCTTGGTGTGAGAATTCACTTCTTTTTATGCTGTGTGTCGACTAGCAGGTTTTGTATCTATAGTTGCTCTTCCACTTTCCTGCTATACCTCTCGCGCTACAGTCAGATGCGATTTGCTCACCGCTCCTGCAGGATTTCACTGTCCTGTCTGTCTGTGTGTTGACCTTTACCGGCGAGATGTCTGTTTCATCTTCTTTGTCTTATATTTCCAGTGCTGCTGCTTCGTCTCCTTTCGTCTCAGTCTTTTGTCTTCATTACACTTTCTGTAAGTCAGATCTAGCAGTCACGCATCCCCTCAGTTCTTGCTTACCTGGGGAATTCTCCATCTGTCTTTCCCTTTTAAAGGAGTCATTTGCGGGGTGCCGTGCTCTTGGCCACACCCACCACCAGCTTTCTGAGTCTGTCCTGCTTGCCTCTGCTAGTCTGCAGGGTGTCTGCTGAGCAGTCCTACGACCCTCTTAAGAAATTCCCTTAAATATGACTAGTCTCTCTTTTCTTGCTGATTTGAAAACTCTGTCCTCACTTTTTCCTTCACAGTTCGATGGCAGTGTGTCTTTGTGCAGATCTGTGGGTAAGGGTCTCTTAGTCTGAGACTGTTGGACTTCTGGGATCTGGGTGCCCGTCAGATTTGCTGAGCGCTTAGCCACTGCTTTTTTCAGGAAGCTCTCTGCCAGTTAGTTTTCCTCTCCCCGTTCAGGGACTCTGCTAATAGGTATTTTGTCCAGCTGATAGTGGCCTGTAAGTCTCTTAGGCTGCTTTTACTCTTATGATTTTTTTGCCATTTGTTCCTCTGACTGCCTAATTCCAGTTTTTCTGCCTTCAGTTGCTGTTTCTTTCTTCTGTATGGAAGTCTGCTGATGAATGATTCCCATGAATTTTTCCGTGTGTCATTCTATGCTTTAGTCTCAATTTTTCTGTTTTAGATTTTTAAATATTTTCTCTGTTGATATTCTCATTTTGTTCATGCATCATTTTCTTGAGCCAGTTGAGACTCATTATGATGGTCATTTTTAATTTTTTATCAGACACATTATATACCTAGNCTGTTTTTTTAGTAGTCTAGCTAAAGCATTGTCATTTTCATTGTTATTTCGAAAAAAAAAAACCCTCTTAATTTCATTGATTTTTTTTTTCCCCCTTCTATTTTCTAGTCTCCATTTATTTCTGTAATAATCTCTTTTTTGAGGGAAATGAATTTTATTTAGCTGCTGGTATTTTGAAGATTTACTCTTCAGCAAAAATGTTTTTAAGACAACTTCATTAAGATGGACACACTTGAAGTATGATACTAAAATTAGTGTTTTCACTTCTAAGACGTTTGTAAATCAATAAAAATTACCACTATTTAGTGTTTTTATTTTAGCACAAAAAGATAGGTCTTTGTTTTTAAGACAAGTTATCTCAAATGCATGTTTTAAAAATATAGTTCTACTTTATGCCAAACTTGAAATGTTTAGCAAAAATTAGCCTAATGATCAGTATCCCAGTTTATTATGTCTTCAGAATTTGATTCTGTGGTGCAAGATGTTTATTGTTTTTTTAATGTCATGTTGCAGTGAATCCTTTATGCGTACAAAGTCCCCTTGGTAACAAGGGCTACAGTGAAGCTGTGTAAGGTCCCTAATGGTGATATCTGTGTCATGGTATTTGACACCAACGTTTTATAGAAAGGGCTCTGAGCAACTTTGACAAATGTTGGTTGCTATCCTGATTTTTTTTTTTTTTTTTGCAGTTCTCCCACTTACTATTTTTCGTTGGTTTGTTTTATTTAAATATGGTTGCCCTTCAGCACTATGTTAGTTTCTAGTGTTCAGCATAGTGCGTTGACACTTTCTGTGTATTACCAAATGAGCACCACAATAAGTCTAGTCTCTGTCACCATATAAAGTTATTATATTTTATTGACTGCATTCCCCTTGCTGCACATTTGACCTCTGTGACTCGTTTATTTGGTAACAGAAGTGTCACCCTCTTGATCTCCCCTCCACCCTTTATCCCTCTGGCAACCACTGGTCTGTCTTCTGCCTCTGTGACTCTCTTTCTGCTTTGTGATGTTGGTTTTGTTTTTTAGATTGTTCGTACAAGTGAAAGCATTTGTCTTTTTCTGAAATATTTCAGTTAGCATAATAGCCTCTAGGTCCATGCATATTACCACAGATGGCAAGATTTCATTCTTTTCTACTGCCTGGTAATATTCTGTTATGTATGTTTTTATACATGCCACATTCATCTGTCAATGCACATTTAGGCTGCTTTCATATCTTGGCTATTGTAAATAATGTCACAGTGAATCTAGACGTGCATGAATCATTTTAAAATAGCCTTTTTGTTTTCTTCAGAAAATTATCCAGAAATGGAATTGTTGGATCTTATGATAGTTCTCATTTTTAAATTTTGAGGAATGTCTGCACTGTTTTTCGTGGTGGCTGCACCAGTTTACGTTCCCTCTAACAGTGCCCAAGCATTCCCATCTCCACACCCTTGCCAGCACCTATTTGTTGCCTTTTGGATTGCAGCCCTTCTGACAGGTATGAGGTCACGTCTCACTGTGATCTCGATTTGCATTCCCTTGATGATTAGTGATGTCGAGCATCTTCTCATCCATCTGTTGGCCACCTGTGTATCTTCTTTGGAAAATGTCTTTTTAAACCTTTGCCCATAATTCAATCAGTTTGTTGTTTTATTTTGTTCTGATGTTGGGTTATATGGAATCTTTATATATTTAGGATATTATCAGATACTATTGCTTCAGAGATCTTTTGTTGTTCTTTTTTGTTCCTTTTTCTTCTTTTGCTTTCTTCCCTTGTGATCTGATGACTACCTTTGTGTTATGTTTAGAGTCATTTCTTTTTTGTGTGCATATATCTGTTATAGACTTCTGCCTTGTGGTTACCATGAAGGTCATATAAAACGTGTATTTGTGTGTGTGTGTGTGTGTGTGTTTATTTTAAATTAATGATCACTTAAGTTTGAATATATTCCAACAGACCTGCAGTTTTAGTCACCTCTCACCACATTTAATGTTCTAGACATCATTTTACATCTTTTCATGCATGAATCCCTTGACTACATACTGTGGATATAGGTGATTTTACTACTTTTTCTTGTAGAGTTCCTACCAGTTTTATACCTGTTTGATCTACTGCCTTTACTATATGTTTGCTTTTACCAACGAGAATTTTCCTTTCATAAGTTTCATATGAAACTTATGCGTTTTCTTTTTCACTTTAAAAATCTCTCTGTGATTTAAAGCCAGTTAAGTGGTGATGAGCTGTTTAACTTTACTTGTCTGTAAAACTCTTTATCTCTCCTTCAAATCTAAATGATACCCTAAAATATTCTTGGTTGTAGGGTGTTTTCTTTTTCCCCTTTCATTACTTTAATTATATTGTGCCACTTCCTTCTGGCCTGCAAAGTTTCTGGTGCAAAATCAGCCGATAGTCTTATGGGAGTTCCTTGACACCTAACTGGTGGCTTGTCTCTCTCTGATTGTAAGAATCTCCCTTTATCTTTCATCCTTGCCGTTTTAATCATGATGTTTCTTGATGTGTTTAGGTAGGTTGGCTGCACTTCTTAGTCTTGGAGAAGGGCCTTATGTAGGAGATGTTCTTTGGGGCTCAGCAGCGTGCTCCTCTCGTCATGAGAGCTCAGTGCTCTAGGGGCACCCTCTCTGTGAACTGCTGGACCCTCCTTTAGGCTCAGAATCAGGTACTGTGGGTGGACTGGAAGGCAGGGCTACCCCTGGCCTGGTTGGCTGCCAGCCCTGCCCTCTGTGGTGGCTGCCTAACTACTGGTTGGTGTGGCCAGTCCCCAGTGCAGCTGGCTGGAGGGCTCGGAGGTGGTGCTAGGGATGACGTCAGCCTGCTGGTGGTGGGGCTGGATCTCAGGGTAGCTGGCTCTGGGACCCGGGTGGCCTGACTTTTTGCCCTAATCTTAATGTTTCCTTCCTTCTACTAATTTGGGCTTAGTTTGTTCTTTTTTTTAAATTTCTTGACGTGTAAAGTTAGGTTGTTTGTCTTTTTAATCTATAAAGTGGCTTGTACTATAATCTCATAAATTTTGTTACGTCATGTTTTCATTTACCTTTGTCCCAAGATATTTTCTGATTTCTCTGATGATTTCTTTCTTGACCCATTGATTGTTCAAGAATGTATTGTTTAATTTCCACATACTTGTGATTGTGCTGTTTTCGTTCGACTACTAATTTCTAGTGTCATCCTGTTGTGATTGGAACACACTTGGTATGACGTCAGGTGTCTTAAATTTGTTGAGACTTGTTTTATAAGCTAACCTGTAATCTGTCCAGGAGAATGTTCTGCGTGCACTTTGGAAGAGCTTGTATTCTGCCGCTCTTGGATGCAGTGTTCCTCGTATGTCTTTGAGGTCCCTTTTGTCTACAGTGTTTATTTTATTCTTTGTGTCCTTGTTCATCTTATGTTTGGATTTTCTGCCTATTATTGAGAAATTCCCTAATATTATTGTATTGCTGTCATTTTCTCCCTTCAGTTCTGCCCATATACGCTTCATATATTTTTGTGTTCTGGTGTTAGGTATATATGTACTTTTAATTATTACAGCTTCCTGGTGACTTGACCCTTTTATCATTATATAATAACCTTCTTTGTCTTTTTTTGCAGTTTTATCTCTAATAAGTATGATTGTCTTTTGGTTACATTGTGCATGAATATCCTTTTCCATTTCTTAATTTTCAGCCTTTATATACCTTTAAGCATAAAGTGAGTGTTACAGACAGCAAACAGTTGGGTTTTTTTTTTTTTTTTTTTAATCCATTCAGAGACTCTGTATTGATTAGGGAATTTAGTTCATTTACAGTTAAAGTAATTGTTGATGCAGAAGTACTCACTATTAGCATTTTGTCAATTGTTTTCTCTTTCATAGCTTTTTTGACACTTTTCCTTTGTTATTCTCTCCCTTTGTGTTTCGCTGATATTTTATAAAAGCATAATTTGATTGGTTTCTCACCTTCTTCCGTGTGTCATCCATCGGTACTGTCTTTGTGGTTACCACGAGTCTTACATAGGACAGGTTATAGCTCTAAGTCCTCGTTTTTAAGCTGATAACAGCTTAACTTGAATCACATATAGGAACTCTGCACTTTTACTTGGTTCATCTTGGTGTGAGAATTCACTTCTTTTTATGCTGTGTGTCGACTAGCAGGTTTTGTATCTATAGTTGCTCTTCCACTTTCCTGCTATACCTCTCGCGCTACAGTCAGATGCGATTTGCTCACCGCTCCTGCAGGATTTCACTGTCCTGTCTGTCTGTGTGTTGACCTTTACCGGCGAGATGTCTGTTTCATCTTCTTTGTCTTATATTTCCAGTGCTGCTGCTTCGTCTCCTTTCGTCTCAGTCTTTTGTCTTCATTACACTTTCTGTAAGTCAGATCTAGCAGTCACGCATCCCCTCAGTTCTTGCTTACCTGGGGAATTCTCCATCTGTCTTTCCCTTTTAAAGGAGTCATTTGCGGGGTGCCGTGCTCTTGGCCACACCCACCACCAGCTTTCTGAGTCTGTCCTGCTTGCCTCTGCTAGTCTGCAGGGTGTCTGCTGAGCAGTCCTACGACCCTCTTAAGAAATTCCCTTAAATATGACTAGTCTCTCTTTTCTTGCTGATTTGAAAACTCTGTCCTCACTTTTTCCTTCACAGTTCGATGGCAGTGTGTCTTTGTGCAGATCTGTGGGTAAGGGTCTCTTAGTCTGAGACTGTTGGACTTCTGGGATCTGGGTGCCCGTCAGATTTGCTGAGCGCTTAGCCACTGCTTTTTTCAGGAAGCTCTCTGCCAGTTAGTTTTCCTCTCCCCGTTCAGGGACTCTGCTAATAGGTATTTTGTCCAGCTGATAGTGGCCTGTAAGTCTCTTAGGCTGCTTTTACTCTTATGATTTTTTTGCCATTTGTTCCTCTGACTGCCTAATTCCAGTTTTTCTGCCTTCAGTTGCTGTTTCTTTCTTCTGTATGGAAGTCTGCTGATGAATGATTCCCATGAATTTTTCCGTGTGTCATTCTATGCTTTAGTCTCAATTTTTCTGTTTTAGATTTTTAAATATTTTCTCTGTTGATATTCTCATTTTGTTCATGCATCATTTTCTTGAGCCAGTTGAGACTCATTATGATGGTCATTTTTAATTTTTTATCAGACACATTATATACCTTTCTTTTTTACAGTCAGTTTCTGGAGATTTATTTTGTTCCTTTGATTGGGCCTGGACAATGATTGGGTAATGTCCAAATGATTGGACATTTTGACAATCCTTGGACAATGATTTACTTTTTCTTTTACTCTACTTATTAACAGAAACATTTTAAAATTAAAAGTTCTTCAGAAGCCTCTTTTTTGGTCAGTCTAGTATCTGATGACTATGGAATTGAAAGTCAAATGGTTTTATTTTTTCCTCTTTATAGAACTTGCAAAAGCATTCATTTGTAATTGCTTACAGTATTTTCCATTTAATAGGTTTATCATAATTTAATTTTTCCTATTTTCAAACATACCCTCATTTCAGCTTTTTACAGTTATAAATAATGATATACTGTGCACATCTCTGTTTATTTCTTAAAAATAGATTCCTGGAAGTATCATTGGTCACAGGGACAGAGTGGGAACTGTTTGAGGTGATTGAAACTTATTGCTAAATTAACTTCAAGGAATACTGAACGGCTTCCTCTCTCAAAGTAATTTCTGACAATATCTGCCCCACCACAGCCTTTCCTCACTGCAGTAATTATTAGCATTTGGATATTTACACGTAAAGGCCGCATTTGTTTTAGGCTTTTTGTTTTCGGTCCACAAACACATGCCCTTACACACTTGCCACACTCCAGAGCTGCCTTTCCACCCTTGTGTTTCACTGGGGAAGAAAATACACTTGAAATCATGTCAGCGATACTGAGTTGGGTGGCAGCCTCTGCGAGGGCGTCCACATTCGCACCGTGGCGATAATACCCTGCTTGGGATGGAAACAGAAGTGTTGGGGGACATATGTGATTTATTTTCATTTTAAACATTTCAAAATGCTATCATAATGACCTATATAATAAAATTGAAAGCATTATTCTTTTTTCAGACCACTCTTTCTTAGGAGTCACCCAGATCAATATTTAAAAGGACCTTGACTACCCTATATCAACATTTTACATACCACCAGAGCAGCTTTGTAAGGAGCACTGTTATAATTCTCTTCTATGGGCACTTTTATCCAATGTCTAGATTGAGAACTATGTCTAATGTTAACAAAACCTTTTGTTTTCTTCCTTCTGGGATAGGTTAGGTAAGGAATATTAGACTATGGGATACTTCACCTTGGACTAGAGCTCTTTTTGTGGTTAAATTTCCTTGCAGAGAAAGGTAAGGAGACAGCTGAAACCCAAAGATTGTAAAGAAAGAAATCTGGGACATCCTTCTAAAATGTACACATTACTTTGAGGGATCAAACAACTGGAGGATGGAGACTCTGATGTTAGGTGATTATTCATGTTCTTAGGTGGCCGGATATCTTTGTCTTCGTTTCCCTATGGAGCCAGCACAGCTTCTAATTTATAAGTCAACTGCTTTGGCCTTTGCCAAAGCACCATGTATATACATGCTGGGCCCACACGGGTCCTTTCAGCTAGATCTGTCTCTGCAGGGAATGGCCCTTTGAAATTAAATTTCGCATATCACAGCTGTTTCCCCAGCATCAATCCTATTCTCTTGGCTTACCTTGTCATTTTCTCTAAAACCTCTATGAGGGACCGAGTTGTCTTTGGCAAAACCATTTCGCTGAATACCTAGTCACAGGATTTCCACCCACTCCATCCCAGGGTGAGCCTGGGAGGAGAGAAAAACATTCTTGCGTTCAGCCTGGACAGAGGCGATGCACAGAGAGAGGCTGTTTCCAGGTCCACAGCTCTGCCTCTCTCGTTGTCCTCTCCCTCGGATACGGGAAGGGAATCGTTTGACTCGTCCAGACAGCAAAGAGAAAGGGCTGTATGTCGACAAGGAGCTGGCTTTGTGAATTCGGAAGTCTCAACATCAGTTGGATTAAAGCCGCAAAATTAGGTTGTACCTCCATATTTATGGTCGCTCGGGAAGGTGGCAGGAGGGCACTTAGGGAAAACTGGGTGGGATTCGCTCCTAGAGTGAAAAATGGGACCCAGAGGCACTGATGCGTTTGTTCAGGAGCGTGCGGGTCGCGCTGCGGTCACCTCTCAGGCTGCTGCCCTGTGCTCGGACGGAGAGTAGCCTGGGAAAGGGCACCCTGTCCTGTATCCAGGCCGAAGTCCCTTCTTATTGTTGTGAGTGCTCTTTGAAAAAAAGGAGGGGCTGAAAAAATGTGGCAGGTGTTTAAAGTCTCAGCATAGCAGTCATCTAGTGTCTGTCCCCAGAACTTTGCACAGACCCTAGAGCCTAGCTCATCAACCAGCGGAAGCACCACCATAGTAGGCCAGGTTCTTGGATGGATATATCTGCTCTGGTGGTTTATTAGTTTCTTCCTAACTTGTAAGATGTTTTTAAAAAACAAAAAGAGGCTCTGCAAATGTGAAGACCCAATGGGCCTCTCTATATGGAAATGCCAAGCACTGTAAAGTTAACAGGGAGCTGTCTGCAGTCCACTGCCCCAGGGTCACCCGCAGGACACTCAGCTGCCTGCCAGCATCAGTGGGCGCCAGCTCCTAGACCTCTCCCTCTTTAAGTTACCTCCAGAGGGTAGAGTGTATCGGAGGCTCCACGCTGGTACAGCGTGTGCCCTACAAAGGGCTCCTCTCGTCCCGTTGCTGGCTGATCCTGACCCTCATTGGAGGCCTGACCTGCTAGCACTGGGCAGCAGGTGCTGCACAGGAAGAAAGTCACATGACTGCATGATAATCGGGGGTTTGCACAGTTTGGGGGTTATGTCTTCACACAGCCATTTAGAGCTTGGTACTCTGCTAAATGCTGGGCTTCCAGCAATGACGAAGATACAGTCTCTGCCACACAGAATCCACAGAGCAAGACAAGGAATGGGGAAATTGAACCTTCACCTTCAAACAGTGTATAAACTAGTAGAGGAACGCAGTCTCACCGAATAAGGCCCCTGATCACTCTTGCAAAGGCCAGAGAGTGCCTCGCTGAGGAGTTAACACACCTTGAACCCACCATACCTCAGTGACGATCAGGCATTTGCCCGGCAGGCAAGGTTAAAGAAAAAGGAGGTGGGAGGGAGGGGTGCATTTTTAACCAGTGGAAGGGAAATAGTTTTGGGAGACTTGGCATGGTCCTGTAATGGCAAAAACAGCTTTTCTAAGACGTCTTTTTAAACAGGGACCATTTGTAAGGTCTTTATTGAATTTGTTTCAGCATTACTCCCACTTTGTGTCTCGGTTCTTTGACCTCAGGGCATGTAGGATCTTAGCTCGCCCGCCAGGAATCATACCTCCAGCCCCTGCATTGAAAGGCAGAGTCTTAACCACTGGACCAGTAGGGTGGTCCCAAAACAGCTTTTGACATTTATTTTACAGGCTGGACAGAGGGTAGCCAGGAGTAGAAATATAATGAAAAGTTATGTTTCAAGTAGCTAGTGAATCATGAAAGTGAAAGAAATGGTGTCACAGTTCAGTTTGTGAACTGTCTTACCAAAGAAGCAGTTTTCTCCCCCAGAAGAATGCCAGACCCTTTAAGGGTGAGCTATGTGCTGCCCTCCCCAACACCCAGGCCCCCAAAGGATCCAGACAGCGCCCCGCTGTGTGCCAGCTAGTCCCCCTCACAGGACCCGCTGGGTGACTGTGCTCCCTGGAGGCATGGTGCTCTTCCATGTAACCTCCTGGGATTCAAGTACAGCTGAGAAGACAGCTCACCCCTTCCTCTCCTTATCTCCTGTAGCCACTTCTCTGTAATCTGGATGAAGGATTATGAAAAAAAGGCATAATTTTCCTCCAGCCCCAGACTAGTTTGGTTCAGCGTGGCAGAGTCTCGCTCAGCCTGTGTTGGGGTCGGGGCCGTGTCAGGCGGGTGGGGTGAAAATAATCAGACGGAACATGTTCTCCAGGGTCTCACCAGCACACACATTCTACCGCCATCCTCTTCTTCCATGCCTTGCTTGCCCGGATCAGATTCTCAGCATCAGAGCTTCCCGTCCAGAGGTTCCCAGGTACTCCTCCCCCCCACCTCCCGTGTTCTCCAGGTGGGCAGCTGCTGCACCTCGGCCCCCGCCCCCCGCGGCTGCCAGACCTTGGCTCTTAAAAGAGGGGGACGAAGGAAGCAGGGCCTCTGCTCCCCTAACTAAAGGAGTCAAATAAGCCTCCCGCAGACACCGAAGCCCACCCCACTTTCACACTGAGCACGCATACGCCTCACACACACACACACATCGCCTCTGCCACTGCAGGGCGGGCGGCTTGGGGTCCCATTCCATTATCGACTGCTCATCAGTTACTTAAAACTTTTCAAGATTGCTCAGCTAAGAAATAGCCTAGGCACCTCCCTGGTGGTCCAGTGGTTAAGAATCTGCCTCCCAAGGCAGGGGAGGCAGGTTCGATCCCTGGTCGGAGAACTAAGATCCCACGTACCGGGGGGCAGCTGCAGTGAACGATCCCACATGCTGCCACCGAGGCCCTACACAGCCAAAAATAAATAAATAAATACGTAAAAAAAAAAAGAAATAACCTAATGATTTTTACCCAATTAGTATTTCTTCATTAAGAGTGAGAATAGTAGTAAAAATCACCACCACCACCACCCCCTCAAAAAAAAACCCACAATCACCAGAAGGAAAGCCAGGCACAGCTGAGCCTAGACCAGGCAGATGCTCCAGGCCTCTCCACCCCCAGTCAGCCAGGCTTCCCCTCCTCCCGTCCCAGCACAAACAGGCTCATGAAGGTCTTCAGTGACTCCCTAGGAAACCGAAGACTTAACAAAGATCTCATGCCTCTAAGGTACATATCCCTGCCTGTTGGCTTACAACTCTCTCTGTTGCATGCCCCCTGAACACACAAAGACACACACACACATCTTTACAGGGCATGGCTTTGTATCTAATATCCAAGGGAACAGTCATCCCAAATGAGAGCATCCCGCCTCATCGAGGCAGGAAGGGACCGGCAGGCTTATTGAGCCCACTTACTATAGTGGCCATTCAGCCAGAAATCACATGGGTTTGTTAGTATGATGTAGTTTTGGGGGTGCTTTTTATATTTGAGCCCTACAACTGTATAGGAGGGTATTGTCTCCATTTTTTAAATTAAGAGGCTGAAGCTCAGAGGTTGATTTGCCTCCTCGGGCTTCTGAAGGGTGGTCGGAGCCATGCTAGTGCTTTTTCCATTAGACTCGCCTTGTATAAGCCGACTCATTGGGAGAGACTGATGCTGGGGAAGACTGAAGACGGAAGGAGAAGAGGGTGACAGAGGAGGAGAGGGTTGGATGGCATCACCGACTTTGAACTTGGTAGGGGACAGGGAGGCCTGGACATGAACTTGGGCAAACTCTGAGAGATGGTAGGGGACGGGGAGGCCTGGCGTGCTGCAGTCCGTGGAGTTACAAAGAGTCGGACACGACTTGGCGACTGAACAAAAGCGATTCTTATGTAAACACACAGCTCTCTTGTAGGTCTTTTCTAACTACTAGAATTTTAAAACAAGTGATTTTGGAGAACTTTTTGTTACCCTTTACCACGTCAACCAGATTCCACTAACTTCTGGCTTCTTGTTATCCTTTAGTTGCTAAGACGTGTCTAACTCTTTGCAACTTCATGGACTGTAGCCCATAAGACTCCTCTGTCCATGGGATTCTCCAGGCAAGAATACTGGAGTGGGTTGCCATTTCATCCTCCAGGGGATCTTCTCCAACCAGGGATCAAACCTACGTTTCCTGCATTGGCAGGCCGATTCCTTACCACTTGAGCATCAGAGAACCCCTAACTTTTGGCTGACACTCAGCAAGTATGCAGGAGCTTCTTTCTGAAGGCAGCTTCCTGCTCTGATCAGAATCAGTGATTCTCCTCTGTCCGTCATGGCACTTGCCACCTCTCCTCTGTTGGAATGTGAGGCTATCTCTAATTACCTTCCATACTTAGTGTAACTAACCTTTTAAGATTTTCTAATTCAGACCCACTTTCAGATAGTCTTCCTTTTTGTTACCAGGAAACATGAACAATCATAGAACTGTCAGCATTTCAATCATTTCATGATTCCCAGGTTGGCACTTAAAAGTCAAGCGTCTATTATCAGCTGAGCTTAGGTTGACAAACTGTCATCCTGACTCAGACCCTCACAGGAAGCAAACCAGTAGCGCATGCATCTTCAGGTCAGGACTGCCATAGTTTTCATGCTGTGCACTGCACGCATGCCTGAGAGCAAATAAGCCTCTCGAGGAGCTTACGCTCTGTCTGAAAAGGTCAACAAATAAAAAGCCGTTTCATGCTCTTCTCTCAATTCGTCCCACCCTCTCCTCCCCGCACTGTGTCCAAAAGTCTGTTCTCTATGTCTGCNTTTCATGCTGTGCACTGCACGCATGCCTGAGAGCAAATAAGCCTCTCGAGGAGCTTATGCTCTGTCTGAAAAGGTCAACAAATAAAAAGCCGTTTCATGCTCTTCTCTCAATTCGTCCCACCCTCTCCTCCCCGCACTGTGTCCAAAAGTCTGTTCTCTATGTCTGCATCTCGACCTCTGCAGATAAGTTCATCACTATCATCTCTCTAGATTCCGTATATATGCATTAATGTACGATATTTGTCTTTGTCTTTCTGGCTTATTTCACTGTAAGAGGCTCTAGGTGCATCCACCTCATTAGGGCTGACTCAAATGCGTTCTTTATAGCTGAGTGATACTCCCTTTCGTATATGTACCACAGTTTCTGTAGCCATTCTTCTGTCGATGGGACATCTAGGTTGCTTCCATGTCCTAGCTATTGTAAACAGTGCTACAAAGAAAATGGCATGGAAACATATATATTACCATATGTAAACAGGTAGTGAGTGGGAATTTGCTGGGTGACAGGGAGCTCAACCCCGTACTCTGTGAGAACTACAGGGGTGGGGTGGGCTGGGAGATGGAAAAGGGGGTTCAGAAGGGAGTGGACGGGTGTTTACCAGTGGCTGATTCAGGTTGATGTACGGCAGAAACCATCACAATATTGTAAAGCACTTATCCTCCAAAAAAAAAAAAATCCCAAAAAATGAATAAAAGAAGTAAGAGTGGGCAAAAAAAAGCCACTTCAGTGCAATTCAATATGTGCTACAAAGGAAGGCAATGTGCCGTGGAAGGACAGTTCACTGAGCCTCAGGAAGAGCAGAGATGATCATGGAAGATTCAAGAAGGAAGTGATGTCTAGACCTCCCCTGAAAAGACACGCAGAGGTTAGTCACGTGAAGGATTCAGGCAGGGAGGAATGCCCAGATGTCAGAGACCACGGTGCGTCCAGACAGCTGCAGGTGCCCCAGAAGGCCATGCTTGGGAGTTGAGCTTTTTTCCTGGAGCAGTGTGGGAGTATCCCGGCATTTTTAATGGGGCGTGACACAATCAGATGTATATTTTAGAACAATCAGTCTGGCCGTAAGATGGGGTGTGGGTTGGGGGCAGTGTCAGAGTCATAGAGACCAGAGTAGCTTGAACTATGGTAGGAGTCGTGGGAAAGGGGGAGCATACTGCCTGGGCAGTTCAGTTCCTGGCGCTGAAATCAGTGGTCTGCCCCAGTGATGGATATGCAGATCAGGGGCCGGAGGGGGTCTGGAGAGTCCTCCAAAAAAAATACACAAGAGAAGTGATGTCGCTCAGGGCTTGTAAAGCAGGGAGAACAGTGGGACACAGACCTTTCCTGTGTGCCTGCGAAGGAGGGAGCATGAGAGGGGCCGGGCAGTGTGACTGGCCCCAGGGGACAGTGGAGGGTGGCGAGGGGAGAGAGAGATGAGGGTGGTGGGTGGGGGAGGGCTGCCCAGGGCCTGGAGCCATACTCCAGGCTGGAAAGAGGTAGCCTAAGGTAAGGATCAGAAAGTCACTCTGGAATCCGGTGACGAGGAAGTTATTGACAAGGCAGCTCCAGTGGAGTGGCGGGCTTGGAAGCCAGAGGGGGTGAGTGAGGACATGGGTGGAGAGCCTGCAGAAGCTGCTTTTAGGAGGTTCTTCCCTGATCGCCCCTCCATGCCCCTGCGACACCCCCTTTCCTGTGACCTGCAAATCCTGGATCCCTAGTGTCTGTTCTCTCGCAAGTGAAACAGGTCCGTTTCTTTCTTTCTCTCCCCTGGACAGTTCCTGACATGGTCCCGAGCCCTCGTCTTATTTCTCCAGCTTGTACACCACCTGCCAGCCTCATGACCACCTCCTTCCTGTTCTGACCCCTCCCCTCCCCCTACTTCATCATGTTTGCCTCTGACATTCAAGCAAAAAAGAAATCCACAGAAAATTGCAGTGGTGACATCAGAACCATTTACAGAACGTCACGTTGGGAGGAATGAGAAACCAACTTGGTGTCTACCCCCCAAAAGAGCTTGGGCTTACAGTGATAGAGGTTTTATGCAATGAATGGAAAGTGACACAATGAAACCAAGCGTATGCGTGAACTGGAGAAGACATTGGGTGAAAAGGGGGAACGCTGTGTGAGTAACGGACTGCAGTTTCTAGAACTTCTCTTCAGCGGAGCACAGCGCAGCGTCTGTGGTGGAGCGAGTGGTTTTGTCTGTTTTCCAGCTGAGCAGAAATGCACTTCTGTCCGTTTTTGGTTATGGTACTTGCAGTGCCCCTGAGACCAGGCTTGGGAAATGTATTACCCGATGGAGAGCTATTTATTTTTATTGGAATATGAAGTGTTCGCAGCAGAAGAGTCTAATGTCATTTTAATATAACAGTTTTTATACGCTTTGAAATTTTGAAATTGCTGTAGATTAATGATAAAGTGATTAAATTCTTGGTGGGGAAATTCCATCACTTGTCAACATACAGGTACCAGCTTTCTCCCGTTCTGTTATCCAGGAGGGAGTCATCTGCTGGCCAAATGCTGAGATGTGTCTTTGCTGTCATACAGCTTCAGAAGATCTCTGTGGGTTTCAGTCAGGGCTTTGTGTCTGACCCCACTGGGTCTGTCCTTTTCTTGCAGGTCTTTTTTGGTAAAAGCTTTATGATGGTATTTTTGTTACAGGTCTGGTTGTGACAAAAGTGAATTATGTTATCCTTAAAATAAATTGTCAGGTGATTGATGGAATGGTTAAGAGAAAGGGGTGTGGGTGGCTGCTGAGAGCATGGCTCTGAATTACCTGACTGTGATATCCTCTATCCCAGGCTCTGGAGAATGTTCTTTAAAAAAAAGAAAAAGTATTTATTTGGCTACGTCAGGTCTTAGCTGTGGCCCGGGGTTCTTCGTTGCCTCGTGGGGGATCTTTTTTTGCAGTACTTGAACTCTGTGTTCAGTACCCAGACTCAGTGTTTGTGGTTCATGGACTTAGTTGCTCTGTGACATGTGGGATCTTAGTTCCCCAGCCAAGGATTGAACCTGTGTGTCTTTTTTATTGCAAGGCAGATTGTTAACCACTGGACCACCAGGAAAGTCCCTAGAGAATATTCTAATATCTTTTATCTCTAGAGTCTAGAAAACAGGTATTCAGACCGGAATATATTTGCCTTTGGCATGTCTTTCAAATGTAAAAAAAAAAAAAAAATATTGGTTAGCTGACAATTAAGTTTCCTATCTTGGTATACTGGGAACTCTCTGTTCTTGATGCAAAGTCTTCCATTGTTTCCTTGGATTTCTTGAGAGAGAGATTAGTTCTGACTGCACGTAAGCATAGGGAGTTGTTTGCTGCAGTGTCTGAAGTACAGGTGGCAAGTGCAGAGTGGGCCTGGGCCAGGCAGAAGGAGGCCCTAAAGACCAGATCCCTAGACTGATGCCAGGTGCTGGGAGCTGGCCGACCTGACTGGGACCCCGAGAGCAAAAAGCTTTCCTGTGTGCTCAGGGCACTTTTATTTATTTTTTTGGTGAAACTGCTGGTTCTGTGCCCTCTCACACCCTGAAGGGGCCATATGGACCCCTCTCTTATTCTCTGAAACAATGGAAAGTGCATGAAACAAAAGTTTACTAGGTTTTCAGGTGTTTACTTGATCATATCTGATGTTAGTTATAAGTTGGATGAATGACCCATTTCAGCAGAGCGATATGACCATTATATAAGGCATATTTCAAACATAAGCAGAATTTTTTAGGACTATCAATTCATGAAAAGGCATGGCAACTGGAAACACATGGTATCTGGAGTTCAGGACACACAGGCTGTGCTCTGAAGGTTTGGTTAAAAACACGTTCAGAGGGTCTGGCAAACAGAAACAAGTTTATCCTGTCAGTTGGCTGTGCCCTTTTCCAAGCCACTCAAGTCTGAGACGTGTCCAGAATGCAAACCTCTCCTCCTGTTTGCTCCCTGGGGGCCTAGGCAGTGCCTTTCTCTCCCTGTCTCCCTCCCTCCCTTGCAATAAATATTATACCCACACCAGTCATGTGAAAGTTGTAGCAGGAAACACATACTCAACACTAACTTGCTTCCAGGGCTCTGCACTGAGGGGTGGTGGGTGGGTGATGATGGGCACACAGTCACAGGCAGTGCCAGGTCAGCCTTTCGCAGGAACCCAGAGGAAACCCTGGTCACTGTGTTAGTTAGAAATATTCAAGGAGTAAGGACGGGCTTCCCTGGTAGCTCAGCTGGTAAAGAATTCGCCTGCGATGCAGGAGACCCCAGTTCCATCCCTAGGTCTGGAAGATCCTCTGGAGAAGGGATAGGCTACCCACTCCAGTATTCTTGGGTTTCCGTGGTGGCTCAGCTGGTAAAGAATCTGCCTGGAATGTGGAGACCTGGGTTTGATCACTGGGTTGGGAAGATCCCCTGGAGAAGGGAAAGACTACCCACTGCAGATTCTGGCCTGGAGAGTTCCATGGACTGGATAGTCCATGGGGTCACAGAGTCAGACAGGACTGAGCGACTTTCACTTTCAAGGAGTGCGGAAGGTGCTGAGATGTTTCTTCTTTTTAAAAATGTTGAGACCTTTCAAGTTTCTTCAGATATTGAGTCTCAGAACCCCATGTGCTTTTTCAAGGGGCGATTGTTGTTTAGCCCCCAAGTCTTGTCCAGCTCTTTTGTGACCCCATGGACTATAGCCCACCGTGCTCTTCTGTCCAAGGGATGTCCCAGGCAAGAATACCGGAGTGTGTTGCCATTATTTTCTCCAGGGGATCTTCCCGACCCAGGGATCGAAGCTGCATCTCCTGCATTGCAGGCAGATTCTTAACCTCTGAGCCATGTAGGAAGCCCTTTCAAAGGGCGACTCGCGGTTAACTGTCTGCTCTAACTCTCTTCCAGTTCAGTTGTGTGAGCATTAAAAGGTGGGTCCCAGCTTCCTGGTTCACTCACCAGATTTCTCCTAGAAATGTCCTGTGTGTCCCTGAAGTCAGAGGCCTGACTGAGAAAGCATCCCAAGCGCTTCCAGCCCCACCAGGCCTATGAGTGCCCCTTCCTCGTGTCCCATGCAAACAGGCCCAGTCCTCTGCTAGGGCCCATGTGTCTTCATCGGCACAATGTGGAGATGGCGCAGTGTCCACCGTGACCAGACAAGCTAATATGAACGAATATAATCCTTTGACTTTAAGTTGCTTATTTCCTGCTTCTCCTTACTGAAATAGAAGACATTTTCCTGACTTCACAATTGCTTGTCTAATATGAGAAAATTAGTTGAAATGATCCTTGAAGCTCCTTTCAGTCTTAACAGTCTATGAAGAAGTGACTTCAGATATCTGATTATTTGAGTGATGGGCTAAAACATGCCTTCATCTGATTTCCCGTTACGCCTTCCTCCCAGATTTGTGGGAACACAGTGTGCTCTCTGGTAAAAGAAAAATGAAGCTGAATAATTTTTAGAACGGCATCTAACCAGAAATACACAGAATTTTGTAAAGGATAATCATCAAATTATGAAAAATGTTTTTAATGCCTTTTTAAAAATCAAGAGTTACTACACAGCTTAGGGTCCAGTTTAACTACAGACATTTTTATTAAATCCTCATAGGCTCTCAAGAACGTCTTCACTTCTCTCACAATTATATTCTCTCAGTGGAAATCAAGACTATTTCAACTTTATTTTAAATTGTTTTAATGAGGTGTAGAGCACTTGTGCCTTGTACTCTGTAAACTGGAATCTGAGCATTTTTAAATTGACATTGGTGAATATCAGTTGACATTTGGTCACTTTCCAAGTTGGACTTTACGCTCACCTGAGGGTACAGATTTTCAGACTTGGCGCCAACCTATTGTTTGTACATATGTAGATGATCTTTGCGTTAGTGTGTTATGATCCAGCTTCACGTGATGTTTAATTAACAAGCTTCTTAAGAAAAAGGAGAAAGCTTTTCGTTTCATGCTTTAAGTGCCTTTTAAATAAACAGCATTGTGAAGTCACATGCTTGGTGCTCATTGGGGTGGTAGAGAGCTCCAGTGAGTCATCCTGGATAAAAGACGTAGACTGCAGTGAACACAGAGGAGAGTAATGTGTTTTTAGGCATCATTTTCACCCTTCATTTGTTTGGGAAAATAGCTAGTAATTATTAGGCGTCATAGAGCATTTTATTTTTTTACAGAAAATTTCTTGATTGAATTTATCTTGCTCTCTTTCCTCATTTAGTTTGCATAGTCAAGAGTCTTAGGTTTGAAATGGTTTGATTACGATAATTTATCCTTTATTTCTTCTTTCCCATTACCATCATTAGACACCATCTTCAACTTTAAGCAGTGAAAAATAAAGATGTCAGAACGAGCTCTGCAGAATAAACTCTCTTCTTTTTATTCACTTGTCAGCTCTAACTTTTCCAGTCTACCCTGAGTTTTCATTTTGTATGGACTTGGAGCTACATTTTCCAGTAGGAATTCAGAATTCCAAACGTGTTTTGTTTGTATTTTGCCCTTTTTTAAAAATGATAACATGATATTACTATTAACTAAAAGAGTAGGAGCCCATGTTGGACTTAAAATTCCTAGACTTTGGTTTCATCCTAGTTAAATAGATCGTATCTTCCATTTCTGTCCTGTGCAGTATTTTCCTTCCAGTATCAGATACCTTAGGGTTTAGGAAACTGCCTGAGAATAGAGTCCTCTTCAGAAACCATGGTGCAGGTCTCCCAAGTTGATAATTACTGTTCGCTTCTACTTAGAGCTGTAATAAGTGTTCATTTTAAAACTCTTAGCACTTTTAGAGTATTCCAGGAACATCATCCTTTAAGCTTGGTTTTAAGCTTGAAGAATCAGGTCAGAGAGAATATGCCCCAGGAATAAGTATAGTGATTCCAAAGGTCCAAGTCACCCAGTGCTAATGGCCAAGGGTTGGTCTTTCTTTTCCGATTCATCCGCAGCAGTATGTCAGGCATTGTGATATAGATAGGACCTGCACTGGTAAGAGGATAGTTTAACCCTGAACACCACAAGCTTGAGCTGCACAGGTTCAGCTGTTGACGGGTTTTTCAGCCGTGAGCACTGCATACTGCGTGATTCACGGGAGATTGAATTGGCTAATGCGGAACCGTGGACACAAAGGGGCGGAAGATGGGAAGGAACCGCATAAACGGGAGGCAGACGATAAGTCCTGTGTGGATTTTCAGCTCCCCCCACCACACGGCGTTCCAGGGTCATGGGCAGTTGTGGTCATTCCAGGGGGCACCTCCGGGACGAGAAGGGACAAAGGCCAACGGCAGAACTGACGCCTGGTGTACGATCGGACGAGAAGGTGCTGGAGCCATGGTCAGAGTGGAGAAGAGGCGCCGGAGAGAAGTGGGAAGGGAAGCCGTGGAGAATTTCAGGAGAATTGCTGCCGTCCTTGGTTGCTGTGAGATGAAAACTAAAGAATCTGGAAAACTGTGCAGTCGGGAGGTCATTTCTGACCTTTGCTAAAGGAGATTCAGTGAAGGGTAGAAACAGACTCCAGGCTCCAGTGGGTTAAAGGGTAAACTGGAAATTAATGTATAAAAATAGTTCATGTGGACTCCTGACTAGTTGTATATAAAGGAAAAATATAGGCAGTGATACTCAGGAAGGACTGTTATCTTACAAATATAAGAGAGACCCTGAGGGTGTTTATAGGCTGTGGGGAGGAAGCCCATAGACAAATAAGGATTTAAAATATAATGGAAAGATAAGATCCTAGGAGGGGTTGGTGGAGGTTGATCTGGAGTACAGGATCAGCCCTAAGCATGATTCCTCTGTGTAAGGAGGAAAGACAATAAAGGTGGTTAGGAGTGTGTGTTTACAGTATATGTAAGCAGAAAGTTTGAAACTCACAAGTTTGTCCTAAAATACAAGTTCAAGCTATATGCTACTAAAAATTATTATTAGAAACTATATCAAGTAACATCTAAGTGCTTACTATCCTCTTTGAACATTATTTAAAGTTTAAAAAATAGGATCTCATGGAATTTCATCCTACCAGTCTATGAAGAAGATATCACTCCTTCTCAAAGAAAATGAACTTAATGAGTGAATTAATTAATCTAAAATCATGGAAATGTGGAAGAGATGGGTCCGGCTCCAGGCACCTACCTGTGCTCTTAACCTCCACTGGGGTGGGCCAGGCGTACTGAAGAGAATAGGGGACGCCGCTTGGCAGAATGGAGCAGAGAGGTCACTGTGGATGGGCAAGCCTTGGCCGTCGGCTCTGGCTGCAATTACTGTTGATATCAGTTCTTAATCACCAAGGCTTAATAGAGTTGTAGCAACCTTAAAGTAGTCCTTTTACCATTTAGTGTTATAAACTGTGTGATTTTTATGTTGCTGTTGGTATGTACTGAGGGTCTTAGGTTTCCCCACCTTGGCGTCGACACCGTTACCGAGATTAGCAGCTGCTGTTTCTTTCTGACTCACTTTGACCTGATGGCAAAAGGACCCCTGAGAAGCATGGTTTGTGCTGGGGCCGCGGGAAGGGAGGAAGAGATATGAGAGAGTATAATTATTTCTTTGGAAATTTGTAAAATGAAACTGTGATAGTAGAATAGACTGTACCTTCCTTTTGCCACGCGAGTGTACGTTCCTCGGTTCTTTGTCTCGTCACAACAGAGGTTTGGAGTGACGGACATTGAAGCCCCCTCGGCGGGTCACAGCTCTCAGGTCTTGGACAGACCGTGTTATAGCTCTCAGGTCTCGAATGGACCATGTTATAGCTCTTAGACAAGTCAGTGTTACAGCTCTATTTTATTTAGAAGATAGCAGGAAAGTCCATCTTTAAGGCGTGAGGGCACGTCAATCTAAAGACCTGAGAAGAGCACTCCAGCGTGCGGGGGAGAGAGAGTGAGCGAGCTGGCTTTGGCTCTTCTGTTTATATGTTTGTCTCTCCCTGGGCCTGTCCTGTGTACACTGGGCCAGCCAGGAGTGTTGTTTGTTTTCCCCGAGGTCCTCACTCCGGTCCTCCGGCCTTCTTTTGTGTCATTTTCATGGGCTTTTTTGCTTTTCCCTCCCTTGCCTTGTAGCCACCCCCATTTTGGACTCCTTTTTCCTGTTCTACCTACCTAACACTTTTACGACTAAGAGGCTTTTGCTGCTAGTTAGATGGTGAGGAGTATGTGTTCTTTATAGAAGAAGTGCAAGTTTATAGCATTATGTTTGATATTATAAAATATGGGGAAGAGGAGAGAGGAACTTAATAGTAAAAAATATCTCCTATAACAGTTTGTAATGTCTACTATACTTATACTTACATTGGTTTTCAGGTCTTTTTTAATCTTATGGATCCATGGAAACGACTAGATATAATAATAATAGTACAATAATAATATCACATTGTTCTACTAGTTGGACTGTTTTTTAGTTATGTTTAGGTGGAAGCTATACAAAAGAACCTTTGTAAATTTTATGAATTGTGTCTGGATCATGCTCAAAGGTAAAATTGCATCTATCCTTTGCACCCTGCTTTTTAATATAATTTTACTCATTTTTCAAATTTATGACAATAGAACTAATCTTTCTCCTGACTTAAGATTAAGCTGATTTTTCCTCTTTTCTTTCAGAGTACAGCTGGAGAAATTATTTCATTTTACTGTTCATTTTTTTTCTTCATATTAGCCTCAGAAGAAAGTAGCAGGAAAATGTGGAGTCTCTAGAGCAGACACAGTGGCCCGGTTTTCACCATCAGTTCACTTCTGCTGATGGGTGTCCATTTGTTTCTGAAACCAAATCACCCTATGAGACCTCACTTCGTTTCAAATCACTGTAAAACATGCATGATAGATATTTTATCTTTGACCTTCCTTAGCTCTCTAATTATTATATATCAGCTTTTGCAAAAGTGTGCCTTTGATAAATGTGTATTTTCTCATTCTGAGAATACTTTTCAAAGAACAGACTGTTTGGTGACATTCATGAAGTAGCATGGAGTTGTTTTTGCCCGCCATTCACTTCAGTTTTTTCATGCACCTTCATGGATTTTCCAAACTTCTCCTTGCAGTTAATACATTTTAAAAAGGGAAGAGAAGATGAACTCTGAACACGTCTTTGCTTTCTTCGTATCTGCCTACAGGACGAATATAAGCCAGAGAAGGCGCTGTCGGAGGAGGACCTGAAAAACGCCGTGAGCGTGCACCACGCGCTGGCGTCCCAGGCCACCGACTACGAGAAGAAGCCCAACGTGCTCAAACTGAAGACAGCTGATTGGAGGGTCTTGCTTTTTCAAGCCCAGTAGGTTTCATTGGTTGGTTTGGTTTGGATTTTTAGTTTGCAGAGCACCACTTTACACCAAGAAAGAGAATCAGGATCCACAGGGCACACTTGCTGAGTCAGAGTTATTAAGCGGCTATAATAGAGAGACCACGATCTAAGGAAACTAACTGAAAAATGGAAACCCTAGGCCATGCTTTCTGTTTCCGTGGAGTTGCCCCGTGACCCTGTCAGCCCCTTACCAGCTCTGGATGTAACACCCTCATAACAGAAACCAGGGCTTTAGTGCAAGTCCCGTCACGCAGTTAGTGCAGCAGGCCGGGACTCAGATGATCGACCGTTGCCTAAGTCTTTGTCATGGCCACGGTTTAGCGCACATGTCACAGGGTTCTGGTGAGAAGCAAAGGAGATCAGGTATGCAGAGAGCCTCGACACAGTGCCTGGCACGTAGAGGCTGTGCAGTAAGTGTGGGTTTCAGTTCCTTCTCTCTCCATCTGAGCTCGAAGAGTCTGTGATTAAACTAGAAGGAAAAGATAAAATCATACTGTGGGCACGGAAGCAGGGTGGATTCCGTATGTAATTAGGAGTCTGTGACAGCCTTCAGATGAGGGATGGACCACTCCATGTGGAGAATTCTGGATTTATGAAGTGAGAAACTTGGGATTTTTGGAACTGAGCCTCTAGAACAGGCAGTTTAGTCGCACACATCGCATTGGTGTCCGTGGCAGGCACTGTTAATTATTCACGGCGTGCCTTTTGCAGCCTGAGCTTGACTTCAGAACCACTCTCAACCTAGCCCTGCCAGGTGACCGCATTTGGCACTGGCATGACATTTGATGTCAAGATAGTAAACACGGGTGTCTGCGTGCTCGCTGATGAAAACGGTGGAAGATGAGAAAGGGGAGTGAGAACAAGAACAGGTTCTCTGGCGATCTGTGGATACTGAGCTTGCAAAGGTGGGAAACTGCTGACATCCGGTGAGGAGGAAGCTGTAAGGAAACCCAAGTTACACAGGGTGTGTTTGGTGTGGGAGTAAGACAGTTAACACCCGAGGGAACCACAGCCAGACGCATAATTACGGCTATTAGTCATAAAAGTCCTTCAGATTATTCTGTTCCCCAGCATTATTGTTTTTAAATGTCTAAAAGTGCCGGATATGGTAACTCAGGAGATCTGATTACTCCAAATATAACTGATGTAGAATTGAGTCTGGTGAAGGAGAGGCGTGGAGCACGGTGAGGGAGACCCCTGGTGTGCTGCCAGCTCAGCGTGGCTGCTTTCAGGGGAATCGTGCAGAAAGGGACTTTAGAGGGGCTGACTCTTCGTCCAGCTTTGTACTGACTGTGTAGCCGGCGGGTATCTCACCCAGTTTAGGTCTGTTTCTTCCATTCGTTCACCAGTTCACAAGCACTGGCAGTGCCGGGCTCTGCCAACAACATGGCGCACAAGTTCACAGCGTGACACTGATCTCGGGAGATTTCCGCGTGCTCTCAGGTGGATATTTTTATGTCCTGTCGAGATGCACCTCACATACTTCTAAGTTCACAGTGAGGTTTAGTAAGTGTGCAGAGTCGTGCAGCTCTGTCCAGCTTTAGAACACTTCCATCACCCTACAGAGACGGAGCCCCTCTGCCGTTCTTACCCCTAGCCCGGGCACCACTGGCCTGCTCTTTGTCTGCCCTTTTGTGGGTTCTCCATATTCCTGCAGGCGTAGAATACGTGGGCTTCTCTGTTGCTGTGCGTAAAGGCCTGGGGTCGTCCAGACTGCAGCCGGTCTTGGCTCTCCATGCCTCTGCTGCTGGGTGTGACACTCTGTAAGGATACAGACTTCAGCGTGTCCATTCCTTCACCAGTCGATGGACAAGAGTGTTTCTCCTTTTTGATGCTTATAAATAATGCTCCTGTGAATTTCCACAGACAAATCTCTTAGAGCCTATATGTTTTTATTTCCCTTGAGTAAATATATACCTAGGAGTAGAATTGCTGATAAAAAATTGATAGTTAATTTTGTAAAAAAAAAAAAAAAAAAACCTGTCCAAATTACTTTCCACAGTGGGTGTATATACCTCTTTATATTCCCTCTATTAGTTTATCCCTCAGTTGCATTTTAAAATCAAACTACGTGATTAGAAGAGAAGAGTTAATTTTTAAATTAATCTCTGACTAGCCTAGTATCAGCATCAACTAGAAAGTAGGGGGTTTAATGAACACTTGCTGTGGAGTGAGTTTGCTTTCTTTCCTCTGTATCCTTGGGAGGTAGTCACAGTCTTACTCCCTGATGATCAGGGGTTCCAGGGCCTTCTGTTGCCATGGCGAGTGCTGTTGAAAATTTTCCTCT
The DNA here is from genome assembly GCA_006410615.1 of Neotragus moschatus. Classification (NCBI taxonomy): domain Eukaryota; kingdom Metazoa; phylum Chordata; class Mammalia; order Artiodactyla; family Bovidae; genus Neotragus; species Neotragus moschatus. Next base: position 147,664 of record SJYA01003026.1, on the reverse strand, counting down.
CTGGTGAAGTTTTGCCAGGGATTAATTTGTCCCAAGAAGAGTGAGTGACTTTATGTGTCATTTTAGATCAGTGGTGAGAAGTGGGCAGGATGTCGTTCACGCAGGTGTGGAAATACCCCGACGTAAATATACCTGTGTCTCCTAGGAGCCCGGAGGAAATGCAGGGCTGGATAAGCAAGATTAACTGTGTCGCGGCTGTGTTTTCGGCACCGCCGTTTCCAGCAGCCATTGGGTCTCAGAAGAAGTTCAGTCGCCCGCTGCTGCCTGCCACCACGACAAAATTGTCTCAGGTAAAGGCATTTTGATCTTTGCACCTTGTCATTTCCCGCTTGGTAAAGTAGTCTTACTGTGTGTATTTGAATGATGCCCCATATTCCGGGGGCAAGGATGAGACCTCGCCCTGGAGGGCCGTGCTGTCAAGGGGGCAGACGCAGTGCCCGTGGCCTCTACACATCGCCTGGGAAGCAGACACAGCGGACTCGAGACGGGTGGACGCACGCTATGAATTTGTTTCTCAAGTTAGGTTACTACTCCGTTATGCCAGCCTCACTTTTGTTTGTGTTTTTTGTTTTGTTTTCCCCAACGGTCCCTATTTTTTAAATGCCTGGCTAAGGGTAGATGTCCTGCCTTGGAAACCAGCTTTTTATTCACTCACTGATTTAACCCTTCGTTGTATTGGGCTTTTCCCATATGGCAGACTGTGTGTGAGGTGGGAGCACTCCCAAGGACCCACTGCAAGGCAGGGCCTTCCCCACCCTCAGGAGGACCTGAGTGGACCCTGGTGTGGTTTTCCCAGAGGGTGCAGGCAAAGCGCACGGAATTCCCTTCGGAGGTGTTCACTTGAGCTACTCGCCTTTTACCAGGTCGGTGATGCTGAAGGCCACGTGTTACGGCGCTCCTTTCCTGCTTACAGCTCTGTCCTAAGGACACCGCGTACAAGCCACTCTACCAGTTTTAAACCCGTCTGCAGGGCCACTATTTCCGCTGACTTGTTAAGGATTTTGGAAGCTATTTTGACGTCTTTGTGAATTTCTTATCGGTACAATAATAGAATTTCATCTGGCTGTGATCAGCCAGGTCTGGATATTAACTAGCTCCTCCACGCACCTGACATCATGGTTATCGACAGAACATTTGCTAATAAGAGCATTTCATGTACCTACTGTACCTCAGAGACTACTGTTGGCTCTGGAAATAGAAAGGCAAGTGAAACCCAGGCAGTCTCTGGGGTCCAATTGGCAAATATAAACATTCACGGAATTGTAACAGTTTGAGCAGAGGCACAGATAGGGTAAGTCCAGAGGACCTTCGGGCTCCAGACAGGGCCTGGCCTTGGGAGTGAGGGAGACGCTCCCAGGATGGGCGGCTGGAGGGGTGTGGGAAAGGGGGCCGCCCAGCAGAGTGAGGCCAAGAGAGAGAGACGGTGCAGAGGTGGGAGCCACGCTGCGTCATCCAATGCGACTCGAGCACCCAGTGTTGTGTGTGTGTGTGCGCGTGTGTGCGCATGTGCGTGTGTGTGTGTGCGCGTGTGCGTGTGCACGCGTGCGTGTGTGCGCATGTGTGTGTGTGTGTGTGTGTGTGCGCGCGCGTTGCTTCAGTCATGTGTCTGACTCTACATGGCAATCCCATGGACTGTAGCCCACCAGGCTCCTCTGTCCATGGGATTCTCCGGGCAAGAATACTGGAGTGGGTTGCCACGCCCTCCTCCAGGGCATCTTCCCAACCTAAGGATCAAACCCCCACCTTTTTTTTTACATTAATTTATTTATTTTAATTGGAGGCTAATTACAGTATTGTAGTGGATTTTGCCACATGGTCACATGAATCAGCCACAGGTATACACATGTTCCCCATCCTGAGCCCCCTTCCCGCCTCCCTCCCCTCCCCATCCCTCAGGGTCACCCCAGTGCACCAGCCCTGAGCACCCTGTCTCATGCATCGAACCTGGACTGGCGATCTGTTTCACATATGATAATGTACGTGTTTCAGTGCTACTCTCTCAAACCATCCCGCCCTCGCCCTCTCCCACAGAGTCCAAAGTCTGTTCTTTACATCTGTGTCTTTTGCTGTCTCGCATACAGGGTCATCGTTACCACCTTTCTAAATTCCGCATCTATGCGTTAGTATGCTGAATTGGTGTTTCTCTTTCTGACTGACCTCACTCTGTATAAACCCCTACCTCTTGCGTCTCCCGCACCGCAGGCAGATTCTTTTACCTGCTGAGCTGCCAGGGAAGCCTCTGCGACTGGTGCTGAGCAGAGGCCAAATGATGAAAGGTCTCACTTGGTCACGTGGAGGATTTGGGATGCCTCACCAGTCCCCAGCATCCTTAGGAAAGTAGTATAAGTAGGGAGTTAATGTGATCAAATCAGATCTTCAAAATTTTTTCTTTTTACCATAGGAAGAAAGTATCAGAGGTGGAAACTAGTATAAGAAAAAGGCGCTTTCAGTAAAAAGAGGAAAAATGAGTTAGTGAAGGAGGAGACGGACAGAAGTAGGAGGGTTTGTGACCTCCTGATGGTCCCGTTTGCTCCCTGAAGTGAGGAATAGGGCTGTCCTTGGGCGTGGGCTCTGGGCACTGTGGTGTCCTCTCTGGCTTTGGGTTCCCCCTCATCTCCTGCTTCCCTCTTGATGCTTCTTTCCAGAGTCCCTTCCAGTGTCCTTTCTCTCTTTTTACCTCCAGATGTTGCAAAGAGTGCTCAGAAGCAGAGCCAAACAGATACTTGAGGAACAATCGTTGTTAAGTTAGTCAAGAAAAACACAGGGAAAATGTTAGGCCAAGAGAAGTGGGGAAAGATCAGGTACAAACAAGACAAAAAAGATCTCCAGTGAAGTGGCAGGAGGCGACTGGCCCCGCGGTGAGAGCAGCGTCAGCGGCGCCGGCTGGAAGCCATGGTGGGCGCCCTCGGGGGGATGAGGGCAGTAAGGATGTGGAGGAGGGACGTGTGGGGGTCCTGCCCCAGTGCGTAGAGGCAGGCTGGTGCAGAGAGCAGAGGAGCCGTGGTTTCAGGAGACTCTCTTTCCTTTCTATAAGTTTGTCATTAATACCAACATGGTTTGGCTGATGTTCCCCACGTAAGCACTGCTATTGCTGTCTAGTTCATGGACTAACTACCAAAAAAACTGTTAGGAATAGGAGGGACCAAACAGCTCACTTTACAAGGCAAAATGGCATTTAACGTTCAAGGATAATAACCATCCTAAGAGAAAAGGAAGGCTTTACTGCTTATTGGCCAGACTTCTTCATCCACCCAACTAAAATACGAGCTCTGAAACCACATGCATGTCCCCACTTTAATTCTGGGTACTTAACATAAACAGTAAGCCGCATTACACAAGGTTCAGTTCAGTTCAGTCGATCAGTCGTGTCCAACTCTTTCCGACCCCATGGACTGCAGCACGCCAGTCCTCCCTGTCCATCAGCAACTCCTGGAGTTTACTCAAACTCATGTCCATCAAGTCAGTGATGCCATCCAACCATCTCATCCTCTCTCATCCCTTTCTCCTCCTGCCTTCAATCTTTCCCAGAATCAGGGTCTTTTCAAATGAGTCAGTTCTTCGCATCAGGTGGCCAAAGTATTGGAGTTTCAGCTTCAGCATCAGTCCTTCCAATGAATATTCAGGACTGATTTCCTTTAGGATGGACTGGTTGGATCTCCTTGCAGTCCTGGGACTCTCAAGTCTTCTCCAATACCACAGCTCCAAAGCATCGATTCTTTGGCGCTCAGCTTTCTTTATATTATTATATTACACAAGGTTAGAGGAGAGAAAAACAGTTGAACAACTTGAGGCAAAAATGCTTTCAAAACTTGAGTTTTATTTTATTAATTTCACTAAGAGTTTTTCCAGTTGGTATTTTTCAATAGATTGGTCTTTCTCACCATTACTCCTGTAAAAGATCTGGGGTAAAAGCTGATCTGAAGTTAAAGAGGAACATTAGTAACTTTAGAGCAACATGTGAGCTTTTCCTTACTCTTTTCTTACTGTGGAACCTACATTTCTATTTATTTTCTACTTGGAAAATGTGAGTGAGTGAGTGAAAGTTGCTCAGTTATGTCTGACTCTTTGTGACCCCATGGACTGTAACCCGCCAAGCTCCTCTATCCATGGAGATTCTTCAGGCAAGAATACTGGAGTGGGTACCTGTTCCCTTCTCCAGGCAATCTTCCCAACCCAGAGATCAAACCTAGGTCTCCCACATTGCAGGTGGATTCTTTACCCTCTGAGACACCAGGGGAAATGTGCTTCTGTCCTATCTGTGTATGGGCTGAACAATTGGAAGGGTTTCCCAGGTGGCTCTAGTGGTAAAGAATCCGCCTGCCAGTGCAGGAGACACAAGAGACCTGGGTTCGACCCCTGGGTCAGGAAGATCCCCTGGAAGAGGGCATGGCACCCACTGCAGTATTCTTGCCTGGAGAATCCCATCAAGAGGGACAGAGGAGCCTGTGGGCTCCAGTCCATGAAATCTCAAAGAGTCAGACACGGCTAAAGTGACTATGTACGTACTTACATTGGTTAGTCACTTACATGTGAAAATGAGTGTGTTTATTCATCTGTGTATTTTTACCACAAGACCCCACCACCTTTGTCATGGCAGATTCTCTTATTTTAAACAAATGCCCTACACTGGAATTTAAAATGAAACACATAACACTTTTTATATTTTTCCTCATTTTGAACATAGAAGTGTAGAAAATACATATGTGATCAAAATGGTGAGTTCACAGTTTTAAACAAGCAAGTAGTGACCAGCAAGAAGCATCCTCTGTGTCACATAAGATGACCAAACCCTTTCAGGAATTTAATTTCCTTGTTAAAAAAACATATATATGATGATACCATCCCCATCCCCCACCCCCAGACAAGTGAGTCACTGAGAGTTTGTGGGCCTAAGTTTTCCTCCTGGAAAATGAGATGGTCTAGAATGTTTTTTAAGATTCTTTCTATCCTAGCTGTGTACATTTTTTGCCCAGGTCATCATGTTTGTCTGTTACCTATGGAGAATGTGCCTTGCCCTTGAGAGTAATAGGAAAATTAGAAGCAAATATGTGGAAGCCAGCTCCTGATCAAGAGCAGGTTAGAGACGGGGAGGGTGCTGATGTGCAGACCGTCTGCTCCAGGTGTCTGGGCACCTTCCTCTTTGCTGAGTCACAGTCACCCTCCGCGACCCTGGGAGGCGTGTCTGGATGCCCCTGCAGGCCTCCGCGCCTTCAAGGCAAGGCTCTCCCTTCACCCCGGGGAAGGTTCTCAGCCTCAGCCCCGCCAACCTAGGCCCTGAGTGCTGCATTGTTGCGGGCCATAGGGTGCTGAGCAGTATTCACAGCCTCTGCCCACTCGATGCCAGTGTCAGCCTGCTTTGTGACAGCCAGGACTGGCTCTGGGCACTGCCCGGCACCCCACGGGGCCACGGCCCCCACCGTCTACAGCCACCGCTCCGGCCCGGCCGTCTTTCCCTCCTCCACAGCCTGCTGCCCCTCCCTGGCATGCCAGACCACTTGGCTAATTTCAGCCTACAAAATAGACAGATTACCAGGGTGAGACCCCTGCTGGGGGGAAAAAAAAAAAATTTAACCAGTATTAGGGAAAAACGAAATATTCAATTAGAAGACTATTTGGTGCTTTTAAAGACACTGTTCATCACTCTGTCATTTGCAAGCGTCTCTTTAATTTTATTCTTGTCTTCTCTCCAAAACATATTAGCCACTGTTCCTGAAACTGATGATTCTCAGTGCGGCATGGTTCTTTCCGAGCAGCTCTGCTGTGTGGGAGGAGTCGCCTTCTTGTAGTTGTTTTTGCGGCCGTGTTGCCAGAGCACATTTCTGTTCCTGTCGCAGGTGGAGAGACTGGTGTGAAAATGTTTTAAGTTTTGCTTCTCCTTCCGTGTAGCACTGCAGACTTAGGTCTTCGTGGCTGGCCGTCTGTAGGATCTTTCGGGCCTCTTTTTCTACTCATCGGGTAGTCATTTTCAAACATTAATGCACACAGGAATTACCAGGAAACTTATCTAAAATGCACCTTTCTCATCTCCGCCCACTCCTCCATCGGGTCTGGGCCGGAGTCCCCAGGAGTGTGTGTGTTTCTGAGACCCACCCTGTGTCCAGCCACGTGCCCTGCAGATCAGAGACCCTGCCCTGCCACACACCTGCCCCATTCCTGCGCGTCCCTTGGAGACCCGCCTCCTGCAGGGATGGTCTCCCCCCCTGCCTCGTCCTGTTTCCCTCTTTGACTCCCAGCCGTGGTCCCGTTAGAGGCTGACTCTGGATGGCCAGCGAGTGCTCCCTGTGGAGGGCCAGGCCTCGCGTTAGCACAGAGCACACATAGGAGGGTGCCGAGTTTGCTTCCAGCCTCGTGTTATCCATCCCATGGTTTGACCGCGGGGCAGCCGTGCCGAGGCCCAGGAGAGGGGGCGGCGTTGGTTCACAGACTGGCCCCGTGCGAGGACGGCCAGGGGAGGCCAGAGGCAGGGGCAGCCACCGCGGGCTGCTCAGGGCGGGTCTAATGCCACCGCGGGCTGCTTGGGGCGGGTTCAAGGCGCACGGGAGCTTACTGACGAGTCTGGAGTGGTGAGAGACAAGCCAAGCCTGCACTTGCCTCCAGATCTTGAGGTTTATGAGCAGCCTTGACTGGATTCAGTCATTCGTCCAGGTGGTCCCAGCACCACCTGCTGTCTCCAGGCCACAACCTGGGGCAGCTCCTAGCGTGGGGAAGGCAAGGAGAAGGCACATCCCGAGTTCGGGGGCTGGGTGAGGAGCCGCCGATGGCCCAGCGCCAGCTCCGGGATCACCGGCTGACCTGCCCGCCCTCTCGGTGACCTCCTGCATGGCGGTCATGAGGAATGGAGATCCCCGAGGATGGCTTCCATCTCTGGGCATGTCCCTCGCTGGCCAGAGCCCTGCCTGCCCACCTGCTTAGGGGTCACGCTCTCAGTCCAGCCACTCCTTCTTCCTAAACGTCTTTCTGCCATCCCGTGTCCCTCAGTCCAGACTCTGGTCATCCTGACCTCTGGTGTCCTGGTTTTTTGGATCCTTTGCCTTGTCAGTACTAAATATTTGGGTAGGTATCCTTCAATATACGCATCGAGTCTTTTTAATAAAATGTCTTACGTGTCCTACTATCAGTATAACATAAGTGCTGAACAGCATTAGTCATCAGGGGAACACAGATCAGAATCGTGAGCTGCCATTAGGCTGGCTATACATTTTTTAACTTTTTATGAAAAGTAATGTAGTGGTGAGGTTATAGAGAAACTGCAGCTCATATTGCTGCTAGGAATGTGAAACACTTTGGTGGTTTCTCAAATGATTAAATACAGACGTGTTTAACAGCAGTTTTGCTCCTACTTTGATAACAAGAGAATGCAAACGTGCACTCACGTTAAAACCTCCACACGACTGTTCACAACAGTATTGTTCCTAACAACCTAAGGTGGACATGGACACCGGCTGATGCTCGGATGAATGAGACGTTACATAGCCACACAATGGGGCTTGATTCAGCCATTAAAGAATGCAGCGCTGACCCCCATTGTGGAAGAGCCTTGGGAACCATGCTACGTGAAAAGCCAGCCACAAAAAGAGCCTGTCATGTGATTCCATTCCAGAAGGTTCCTTTTAGGGGAACTAAAATGTCATAAAATTAAATGCATTGGGTTCACAGCCCTAGGAATATATTTAAGAGCTCTAACTTGTACATTTCACATGGGAGCTTTGTGTGGTAAAGTGTGAATTATGCCTCAATGCTGATTTAAAAAATTTCTCCCCAGCGGGTCACCTTGCCTGGGGTGCACACACTCCGCTTTGGATAGCTCTGGCAGCCTGTTCCTAGAACCAGTTGAGGTCCCTCTTGTCCGACTCTGGTTTCTCTCCAATCCATCCTGCACAGTGCTGGCTAAAATGAGTTTCCTTCGGTGTCATATAACCAAAACTGGCTCACTATTAGCAACATGACACAGTCTAGACTCCTTGGCACGAACTTGGACTACAGTGTTCCACACCTTTTCAGAATAGACAGCTGTCATATCCATTTATTAGAGAGCTGTGTGTAGCATACGAGTGGGCTTCCTTTGTGGCTCAGTAGTAAAGAATTCGCCTGCCAGGAGATGCAGGTTTGATCCCTGGGTCAGGAAGATCCCCTGGAGTAGGAGATGGCAGCCCGTTCCAATATTCTTGCCTGGAAATGCCATGGTTAGAGGAGCCTGGCTAGCTACAGTCCATGGGGTTGCAAAGTCTGATACAACTTAAGGACTAAAACAACAACAATGTAACATATACTAAGTCCTCAACCAAACAATTAAGTAATTATGCTGAAGCTCAGTAAACACTCCTTAAGGTCTTTAAAACCCCTCTTAAAAGTGAAACAGTGAAACAAAATCTTCCTGGTGGGGCTTTCAGCAGTTGTCCCTTTGGACCACTTTGAAGGCAGGTGTTCTTCAGTCTAAATTCCTGCAGCTCAGGTTTGATGAAGCTGCAGCGTTTAGCAATTTGAATCGTTAATTGCTGGACAGGTTCCTAGAAATGCCATTATCTCCTAAATCGAGTCTACTTTAAAACAGCACAAGCAAACAGTCTGAGGCCTCCCTCTCTACTTTCACCCTTAAAAAAAAAAAAAGTCCATTTATTCAGCTCTTGTTTCTGAAGGGGACCAAATGTCAGGTGCCTTGTAAGGTGGACATTATAAAAAGAGATAAGACTCATCCTCAGCTCCTAGGTGCTGGATGTTGGTTAGGTGACTTCTACAAGCCAGAACCATGCGTCTTGCTCTCCCCCCGCCCAGCACCGTACTAGACCCCCAGGAGCTGAGAGCAGGGGAAATGACTGCTCTCTGACTTCAGAGCGCTTGTAATCAGTAAGGAAGAGAAAACTTACAGAAGTTCGGGGGTATTTTGTTAATAAGCATGTGGACACTTAGGGCTTCTCCAGTGGTTCAGTGGTAAAGAATCTGCCTGCAATGCAGGACCCATAGGAGACACTGGTTCAATGCCTGGGTCGGGAAGCCCCCCTGGAGGAGGGCATGGCAACCCACTGCAGTATTCTTGCCTAGAGAATCTCCGTGGACGGAGGAGCCTGGTGGGTCACAGTCTGTGGGGTAACAAAGAGTTGGACATGACCGAAGGGACTTAGCGGGCACACACGTGGACGTTTAAGTGCTATAGGCAGAGAAGTGGAAGAGGCCGTGACATCTGGGGATTCTGGCTTCGAATGGGATTTGGAGAAAGGATCTGGGTTAACACCTGGGTGTCTGGGAGCTGCAGGAAAGAAGGCAGATGAGGACAGATGAGTTTACTGACAGCCTTGACAGCTGAGGTCAGTGCTGATCCAGGAGGGAGCAGACAGTTTTGAAGCTCATGTTCTCAGCAGCTCTTTGGATTTTAAACAGTTGTCTAGAGGCTCAGAGTTAGGAGAATGGGGCTGCTGCTCCTCTGCCTTTACCCCCGGGGCCTCCAGCAAGGACTTAATCTTTTTGGATCTCCACGGCTTCCAAGAGGAAGAGATTAGAAGGGTGATGAAGGCCAGGGTCTCTTTCACTATTGAGCTCCTAGGATTGTGTATTCCACAGCAAAAAAAGCACTGAGCACAGTGCAGGAGACACAAGAGACACAGATTCAATCCCTGGGCCAGGAAGATCCCCTGGAGAAGCGCATGGCAACCCACTCCAGTGTTCTTGCCTGGAGAAACCCATGGACAGAGGAGCCTGCCGGGCTACAGTCCATGGGGTCACAGAGGGTCAGATAGGACTGAGCGCATGTGCGTGTACGCACACACACACACACAGTGCCTGTCGCCTAGCAGGCGTGCAGGTGGACAGCTGTGTCCACCTCAAGCTTCCTTCCCCTCCCTGAGCCTTGTGCTTGATATAAAAGGGCGCAGAGCTGACTTGTGCCTGGCTGGCAGCAGAACCATCCCACTGAGCCTCAAAGGGGAGGCTTTGGCCGTACCTCAGCCCCGGACTCACTGCGAGGTCGTGAGCAGCTAGGTCGCTTGTGCTCATCACCTCATCAGCTAAGACGTCTCTTCATGAGATTAGAGTTTGATGTTTTAAAGGAAAATACGAAATTTTCTTCAAAGTCAAGCTACTGTAGAAGTAGGAAAAAATTCAGTATTAAGTGACATCATTTGAAACCTGCCTTTTGGATAAAGTTCACTGTATGTGCGATCAAAAGTACTACCAATGTACATCTGTTGGCAGATAGCAGTAGTTTTTCCTGCATCCTTTATTTGCCGATATTTAAGTCGCGACGTCCATGAAACAGTTTCAACAGGTGCCTGCCGTTCGCTGGCTGTTCGTTTTTACTGAACCTTGTCTGGTGCGTTTCTGCCTTCTGTGAAATCCCTTTCATCAGTGTTGTCCCATGAGAGTGGCCTGCCCGCTCCCCTAATGGATTGCAAGGGCAAAGATGAAAGGGAAGAAAACAGGGAGGTTCCTGCGGGTCTGTCTTCCCTGTGGATATTACAGATATAACCGTCCGTGTGAGGCTGGGAACATGCTGCATCTTGGGCTGTCGCCTTCCTGCTTCTCTGTTTTTACATCTGTTTTTAGCAGGAAAATCCCTCGGTTGTGGGATTCTAACCTTGGGGTAATTTTCAGTCTGTACCTATCTATGCCCATAAGAGCCACTTGGAGTTTTTATTTCATTAGTTAAAGTAAGATTTGAGGAGCATAATTTTCTTTTCTGCTTTCCCCTTGACTTCAATGATCTTGACACTTTTAAAGATTACAGGCCATTTATTTTATAGAAAGTATCTTAATATGGATTTGACTGATATTTCCTCGTGACTCTATTTAGGTTTTGCATCATTGGCAAGAGGTGATTTTAAAATATTGTTATTTTGAGATTATTTCCTTGATTCTTCATGAAATCAGTGAAGTTGGAATAAAGCACTGCACATTGAATTTTGATATTTATTTGACTGGGAATAAAGTTATAAACTGGCTTCCCTTGTAGCTCAGTCAGTAAAGAATCTGCCTGCAATACCAGAGATGAAGTTTCAATTCCTGGGTTGGGAAGATCCCCCTGAGTAGGAAATGGCAACCCATGGCAAACCAGTATTCTTGCCTGGAGAATCCCATGGACAGCGGAGCCATGGGGTCACAAAGAGTCAGACTGGACTTAGCACCTAAACCACCACCACCACCCAAACTATACACTGTAAGCTATAAACTACAAATCACTATTTGTAAGCTACAGACTTACAAATCTGGACTCAATAGAAAAATGGGTTCAGTGTTTCAGTAGCCAGATCACAGAAGAGGAAGTCTGTAAACATATGAAAGTGTTTGTCCTTACTTGTAATCAGGAAAATGTAAATTCAAATCATTTTATACCCATGAAATTAGCAATAATTTGCAAGTTTGATGTCACATCAAGTTTTGGCAAGGATGTAGAACAATGGGAATCTTCAAGCCTACTGTGGAAATGGAAGCTGGTGGAAACACTTGGAAAACAGTTCAGCATTATATTAAATACGTGCATTTTCTAAAACCCAGAAACTTCACCTCTTGGTGACCACGGATTTCAGAGACTTTGTTGATGTGGTTTCAGACCGTTGCAATAAAATAAATATCTCAATAAAGCAAGGCACACACTTTTTTGGTTTCTCAGTGCATATAATGGTTATGCTTACACTATACCCCAGCCTATTAAGTGTGTCATAGCTTTGTGTCCAGAAAAACAATGTATCTACCTTAATGAAGAGATGTTTTATTGCTCAGTGTTAACCATCATCATCCAAGGCTTCCATGGAGCTGTAGTGATATCAGCAAGGATCACCGATCTCAGACCACTGTAACAAAGTAATTATAAAGGGCAGGCTTGAGATATTTTGAGAGGCACCAAATGTGGCACAGAGACCCAGAGTGGGCAGTGTTAGGGAGATGGCATCAGTAGGCTTGCCCCACACAGGGTTTCTACAAACCTTCTGTTTGGAAACAACACATTATCTGCGAAGTGCAATAAAGCGGGATGTGCCTGCATGCTACAGGAACACTTTGCTCATATTCGCTGGGTAACATGTATAAGGATGTAGGATCATTTATAACAGACCATAGAAACCAGAAAAGAAGTTAAATGTGCCTCAGTAAATTTGTAGTTGAGGGACGTCAGAACCTCTACTATTCGGGAGGGGAAAGCATAGGTTACTACAGTTTTCAGAATAACAGCCTTCAGAAAATTATTCTTGAAGGTATTGCTTGTCTCAAAAAGGAAAATATTGGGGTAAGTCTTCACCCATAGTGACAGGACGGCCCTGCCGAGGTCATGGCGTGGAGAAGTCGGATCGTGCGGCAACTTAGCCCGGGTGCTCCGTGCCGCGCCTGTTGGAGTCTCTCTCGGGAGACCAGGGGCCTGGCTGGGGAGGCTGGCCTTGGCCCTGAATACCATTTTTCAAAGTGAGAAATGAAATATTTTCTGCCCTGTCAGGAAACAAGGATGTCACAGTCATCAGCCATCCAAGGTGAGCCTAAGGATACTCAGGAAAGAGAAGAATGCCAGCCATCAGACTACAGCCACTCTTTACGGGGAGGCCAGGGTTAGCTCAGGATGTGAAAAACACAGGACCTTGGCCCAGGATAGCTGAGATACAATGAAAGAAATGATGTCAGTGGGCAGAGACCCTCGCATCTTCCCCTACCTAGAAAAGCGCTAAATTTCTTAACTTGACATATCTGGTTTCCTTTACCAGTAATCTTTTGATGATAAGACTACCTGTCCTTTGTTGCAAAATTTGTACATGACCTGACTCCTCCCCTCACCTCCTCGGAGCAGTTCTCTCAAGCTCCCTGGAGATGCTGTCTTCTGGGCTTGGAGTCCTAAAAACTCCCACCAGCTCTCGACTTTCAGGTTGTGACTATCTTTCTCAGGGGACAGAAGATGCACGTGGGCCCTGGCTGAGAAAGCCGGTGGAACGTGGCAGCAGAGGCCCGTTGGATGAATGAAAGTCATTCATCATGAGGGGTCTTTTAAAACTGCACTGTAACTGTTTACTGATTTCATTTTCTGGATGCTCAACGGCTTAATGCTCCCCTGCAGGAGGAGCAGCTGAAGTCTCACGAGAGCAAGCTGAGGCAGATCACCACGGAGCTGGCGGAGCACCGCTCCTACCCGCCGGACAAGAAGGTCAAAGCCAAGGAGGTGGACGAGTACAAGCTTAAAGACCACTATCTGGAGTTTGAGGTGTGTTGAGCCTAAATGTCACAACGCCTGCCACCTGAGCTGTCTTACAGTGCTTCCAGGAGGGAGGGCTTTTTTATAGCTACCCTATCTGTGAGCCACGCACCTTGACCGGCCCTCTCCCGGAGCTCCGGGCGGGGTCTCGGTCACGGTAGCCTCTCCTGTACATGGTTCTATTTAAGCATCAAAGAATAACTGTCAGTTTGTATGCTTAAAAAGCAAATCGCCTGCTGGTTGGAATAGCATGTGCTGGCTGTGAGACAAAAAAAAAAAAAAACAGTCGATGGACATGCCGGGGTGGGCAGCCGCTTTCTCTATTTCTGCATCTCTTCCAGCAGAGTCTGAGTCAGAAAAAGTACCGCGGAGGAAACGAGCTGCGGGGGGCCTAGCGCGTCTTGGTGCTCGCTCTGGCTGCTAGGCAACGGAGGCAGCGCTCCTCTGCCACTGGGCCCTTCACGGCCGAGGCTGGGGAACCAAGTCGCAGCACAGTCAGCACGTGTGGCCGCTAAACGGCATGGGGAGGGTCCGCGCAATCTGGAAAGACAGAAAATGTAAAAGCGAGTTGAAAGCACTGTGAGCGGTAAATGTTATCTTTGGCTAAGGGGCTTCCCAGGTGGCGCTGGTGGTAGAACCTACCTACCCCTGCGGGAGACATAAGAGACCCAGTTTCAATCCCTGAGTCGGGAAGACCCCCTGGAGGGGGGCGAGGCGAGCCACTCCAGTATTCTTGCCTGGAGAACCCCACGGACAGAGGAGCCTGGCGGGCTACACAAAGCCATGACTGAAGCGACTTAGCATATACGCACCTTCAGCTGCATTTTCTCCCCAGTGAGTGTCAGGATTATGTTTTAACTGACTACCCCATCAGCTGCCACTTGAAGACACTGAAAGGGATGTTGAGTACGTGGGCTTAGTTCAGAATAAAGAAGTTATCTTTTAATTTTTACAGACTTCTTTTCTGCAGTGTGTTGAGTCTGTCTTTAGCTCTTCTTTTGCTTTGCTTAGTCTCTTCATCTTCTTTCCCATCTTAGAATCATGCTTCTTCCTTGGGCTTGAAACACAGCGTTATCTGAGCGCCCTCGCCCTGACCCACCGCCCCAGACCTACTCAGACACCAGCGCCCAGCGCCCAGCGCTGCTGCCTCTCCCGCCCCACCCTCAGCTTTGCCTTTTGGCCCCCTCTGCCCAGGGCCCAGGGTTTTCACCGCTCCTGAACCTGGCCGTGCTTCTGTCTTCAGCCCATCCTACACACTCCTGGCGGTTTCCTAAGGCATGCTTCTGTCAGCTGCTGTCCTTGGTTTTCCCCTTCACCTCCTCCAACAATTTGCCTTCAAATAAAGTCCAGTCCTTAGTCTGAGAGGATCTGGGTTCCTTCTGTCTGTCCACAACACAGGTCTTCCCACCACGACCTCCATGAGGTCAGTCGTTTTTCTGCTACTTTGCCCTCTCCAAACTCGCTGTTACGCCTTTGTTCATCTACTTTGAAAAGAAAAAAAGAAAGTGAGCTGTTCAGTCGTGTCCTTCTCNGCCCTGAATACCATTTTTCAAAGTGAGAAATGAAATATTTTCTGCCCTGTCAGGAAACAAGGATGTCACAGTCATCAGCCATCCAAGGTGAGCCTAAGGATACTCAGGAAAGAGAAGAATGCCAGCCATCAGACTACAGCCACTCTTTACGGGGAGGCCAGGGTTAGCTCAGGATGTGAAAAACACAGGACCTTGGCCCAGGATAGCTGAGATACAATGAAAGAAATGATGTCAGTGGGCAGAGACCCTCGCATCTTCCCCTACCTAGAAAAGCGCTAAATTTCTTAACTTGACATATCTGGTTTCCTTTACCAGTAATCTTTTGATGATAAGACTACCTGTCCTTTGTTGCAAAATTTGTACATGACCTGACTCCTCCCCTCACCTCCTCGGAGCAGTTCTCTCAAGCTCCCTGGAGATGCTGTCTTCTGGGCTTGGAGTCCTAAAAACTCCCACCAGCTCTCGACTTTCAGGTTGTGACTATCTTTCTCAGGGGACAGAAGATGCACGTGGGCCCTGGCTGAGAAAGCCGGTGGAACGTGGCAGCAGAGGCCCGTTGGATGAATGAAAGTCATTCATCATGAGGGGTCTTTTAAAACTGCACTGTAACTGTTTACTGATTTCATTTTCTGGATGCTCAACGGCTTAATGCTCCCCTGCAGGAGGAGCAGCTGAAGTCTCACGAGAGCAAGCTGAGGCAGATCACCACGGAGCTGGCGGAGCACCGCTCCTACCCGCCGGACAAGAAGGTCAAAGCCAAGGAGGTGGACGAGTACAAGCTTAAAGACCACTATCTGGAGTTTGAGGTGTGTTGAGCCTAAATGTCACAACGCCTGCCACCTGAGCTGTCTTACAGTGCTTCCAGGAGGGAGGGCTTTTTTATAGCTACCCTATCTGTGAGCCACGCACCTTGACCGGCCCTCTCCCGGAGCTCCGGGCGGGGTCTCGGTCACGGTAGCCTCTCCTGTACATGGTTCTATTTAAGCATCAAAGAATAACTGTCAGTTTGTATGCTTAAAAAGCAAATCGCCTGCTGGTTGGAATAGCATGTGCTGGCTGTGAGACAAAAAAAAAAAAAAACAGTCGATGGACATGCCGGGGTGGGCAGCCGCTTTCTCTATTTCTGCATCTCTTCCAGCAGAGTCTGAGTCAGAAAAAGTACCGCGGAGGAAACGAGCTGCGGGGGGCCTAGCGCGTCTTGGTGCTCGCTCTGGCTGCTAGGCAACGGAGGCAGCGCTCCTCTGCCACTGGGCCCTTCACGCCGAGGCTGGGGAACCAAGTCGCAGCACAGTCAGCACGTGTGGCCGCTAAACGGCATGGGGAGGGTCCGCGCAATCTGGAAAGACAGAAAATGTAAAAGCGAGTTGAAAGCACTGTGAGCGGTAAATGTTATCTTTGGCTAAGGGGCTTCCCAGGTGGCGCTGGTGGTAGAACCTACCTACCCCTGCGGGAGACATAAGAGACCCAGTTTCAATCCCTGAGTCGGGAAGACCCCCTGGAGGGGGGCGAGGCGAGCCACTCCAGTATTCTTGCCTGGAGAACCCCACGGACAGAGGAGCCTGGCGGGCTACACAAAGCCATGACTGAAGCGACTTAGCATATACTCACCTTCAGCTGCATTTTCTCCCCAGTGAGTGTCAGGATTATGTTTTAACTGACTACCCCATCAGCTGCCACTTGAAGACACTGAAAGGGATGTTGAGTACGTGGGCTTAGTTCAGAATAAAGAAGTTATCTTTTAATTTTTACAGACTTCTTTTCTGCAGTGTGTTGAGTCTGTCTTTAGCTCTTCTTTTGCTTTGCTTAGTCTCTTCATCTTCTTTCCCATCTTAGAATCATGCTTCTTCCTTGGGCTTGAAACACAGCGTTATCTGAGCGCCCTCGCCCTGACCCACCGCCCCAGACCTACTCAGACACCAGCGCCCAGCGCCCAGCGCTGCTGCCTCTCCCGCCCCACCCTCAGCTTTGCCTTTTGGCCCCCTCTGCCCAGGGCCCAGGGTTTTCACCGCTCCTGAACCTGGCCGTGCTTCTGTCTTCAGCCCATCCTACACACTCCTGGCGGTTTCCTAAGGCATGCTTCTGTCAGCTGCTGTCCTTGGTTTTCCCCTTCACCTCCTCCAACAATTTGCCTTCAAATAAAGTCCAGTCCTTAGTCTGAGAGGATCTGGGTTCCTTCTGTCTGTCCACAACACAGGTCTTCCCACCACGACCTCCATGAGGTCAGTCGTTTTTCTGCTACTTTGCCCTCTCCAAACTCGCTGTTACGCCTTTGTTCATCTACTTTGAAAAGAAAAAAAGAAAGTGAGCTGTTCAGTCGTGTCCTTCTCTTTGAGACCCTGCGAACTGTAGCCCACCAGGCTCCTCTGTCCATGGGATTCTCCAGACCAGAATACTGGTATGGGTTGCCGTTTCCTTCTCCAGGGGGTTTTCCCGACCCAGGGGCTGAGCCCTGGTCTCATTCTGCCCCAGCTGCTCTTCCCTCTTTTCATTTCTGCGAGTCCTGTCGTCTTTCAGGGTGCAGCCCAGATCCCTCCTGTGAAAAGCCTGCTCTCAGCCTGCCGGTCCCCGTCCTGCTAGGGGGCTCCTGTTGGGGTGGTTTCAGGGTCTTTGCATCTGTGGCCAGTCCCACAGCGTATGCCCCCGAGACTGTGAGCCCTTGAGAGCAGGGGCCTCGGGTCCTCTTCACAACTCTGCCCTGTGCTCGCTCGTTGAATTGGACAGGGTTTCATGGAAGCTTTTAAAAGTCTTAGATTTCAGAGTTATCAAATGTGGCGTTTGGTGCCGTGAAGATCCATGTACCAGTTTTCTTCATGGTTAAGCAAGTCCTTGCTCTGTTCAGATGAAGAAAAATCTTCCTTTTGTTAAAGATGAAAGCTTATTAGCTAAAACTTTGGAAGCCTTCCCAGCCAAAGACTTCTTGAAAAAAATATTTAAAAAAAAAAATAACAAATTTACTAAGCAGCTCATCTTTGTCCACACCTGTTCGTTCTTGGGAAATGGGAGTCCTCAGAAAACTATCACAATTCTTCACACGTCTGGAGTGGCTTTCAGCTGCCAGCCTGTTAGTTTCACACGTGCTGATTAATTTCCCAGCTCCTCAGGCCCCTGCTGCCAGCCCGCAACACCTCGCTCTGAGCCCTTGGCTCCAAGGCTGCGAGTCTGCACTGAGGAGGCCGGGGTGGCCGCAGGACCAAGGAAGGGTCGCCCCTGCTAGACGCTCCCCCTGCTTTGAACCTCCTGTTGGAGCCCCTTTTCCAAAAATGTAACCCAGCCAAAGCCAGCATTTCCATTTCCTGACATGAGCTTTAGACCAGCCTTTGTGCGGGTAAGTCTTGCTTTCATCAAATCGTCACATCAAGGAGTGCGAAGGTTGCGTTCTAGGACTTTGGCTCATGAACACCTTCCCATATGGTAGCACATCGGGCATGTTGAAGTGTCTGTCGAGCCTCACTGACCTGTGTACCAGAAAGGCGGATGGTCCCCTTGCTTCTTAGAGGTTAGCTAAAAAGGTTTTTGTGAAATAGTCTCTTTTTTTTAAGTGAACCGTTACTTTTCAATAACTGAAAGTTGAGGTAGTGTATCTCGTGGGGTCCACTCTGCTGTTATTTCAGCCACCAGGCTTTATCTTCTGCACGTACCTGCAGCGATGCCCTCAGAGCATCCAGGCTTCCCCTGCAGGCTGCCCTGGTCCCGGATGGGGGGTTCTGAGCGTGATGGGCCTTCCCCACGGGGTAGGGCCGAGGGTGTCTGACCGTCAAGGACCTTCCTGTGTTCATTGTTCTCTCCTCAGCTTCTAGAAGATGGACCGAGTGCTTATACATACGTGTTGAGTAAATGAATGGAATAAGGCGACATCAGAGGAAAGCTTAGTAGCTCCCCGGAAAACAAAAGTGATAAACAGACAGCAGTATCTGCAGTTCCCTGTGACCCCAGATGGGCAGAGACCGGAGGGCATCTTGAGTCCCACTGATGTCCCTGTCTCCGGGGAGGAGCCCCTGCCCGGCCCGCTCTCTCACCCGCTCCCATGGTAGGGACTCCCTGCGGTCTCAGAGAAGCTCTTGTGATTTTCACACCTTGGTAAGAAAAGCACCTTCACTCTGTTAGAATATTAAGCCCTTGGTGGTAACACGGTTGTTTCTAACTGGATGCATTTCAGTTGTTTATATCCCAGGTTGCTCTGAGTGCAAACAGTTCTACAGGTGGGCCAAACTGGCAGCACTTAGAACTTCTCTTAACCCTGACTGACAGTAAATAATTAGAAACTCTGGTAAATAAGAAGGTTCAGGGGTGGTTTTGTTTGTTTGGAGTTGAACTTTACTGAATTGCATTGTCTATTTATTTTTGGCTATCCTGGGTCTCCACGGCAATGCACGGGCTTTTCTCTGGTTGCAGCGACCCGGGGCGCCTCTCCAGTTTCAGTGCCTGGTCGTCCCGTTACAGGAGCTTCTCTCATCGTGAAGCACGGGCTCTAGGGCACGCAGGCTTCAGTAGTGGTGGCACCTTAACCCAGGAGTCGTGCCTCCCGGGCCCTAGGCACGGGCTCAGGAGTTGTGGGACACGAGTTTAGCTGCTCCTCGGCACGTGGGATCTCCCTGGACCAGGGATAGAACCCACGTCTCCTGCATTGGCAGGTGGATTCTTTACCACTGAGCCACCAGGGAAGCCCTGTTTATTTTTGAAGTCTACAAAAAGTCTGCAAAGAACAAGGAGGCTTACATCAACTTCAGCCTTAGCCTGTAAGAAGATGGCGCCTTATTCCTGAAGGCAGCGAACTCTGCTCAGAAAGCGTTTAGTAACCAAGCTCGTGCCTTTCTCTTTACTGCCTGTGCAGTGGGAGGTTGGGGGGGGTGGCATTATTTGGTCTCAATTGAATTGGTTCCCCAAAGTTGTGGCTGTTGATTGCTTACAAGGGTTCATGTGGAGTCTAATCTCACCTTTGACAGAGTTGTTGGGCATCACAAGTCTATGTAAGAAACTCACTGTCATTTCCCAGTTTTCAAAAAATAAATATCAGAAGTAGCTCCACTTCCTTTTGACTTATTTCTACTCTTTTCAGTTCCCTTTTCACTTAAAAATGTTGAATCAATCTCCGTGTTTCTGGTGCATTTGGAAATTTATCAGGGTGTGGGGCAGGTGGGTAGTGCTTGTCACATAAAAACTTACAAAGCTCCAGCCGTTCAGATCACAGGAGCCTGGGCTCTGCCCAGTGCCCCTCACCCCTTAAAGGCACAGCCCTGTCAGAGGAATTCCCTCGCCAGCACTGAACTTGGCCCCAGAAATTTGGCTTTTTGTTTCTTTGCAGTTGAAATGAAGATCGTGTTTGCTCCAGGATGTTTTTCAAGTGACAGTTAAGATGTTTTCAGTGGCATAAGTTATTAATAACTCTTAGATGTGGGTAGGGAAAGGGCAACTCTAGAGGTTCAAACCTATTAGAAGGGCTGGGCTTCTTGAACTGGGCTGTCAGAGGCTGACTGAGGAGCGAGTGCTGAGGGCAGGCTCCCAGCAGCTCCCGGGTTCACTGTGGTGCCATGGAGACCTGGCGGGCAGCACAGGGCACTTCACGAGCCAGCAGAACTAAGGCTGGAACATCGTCTTTGGCTCTCAAGCAGTGCTGGATTTGTTGGTGCTGAGATTTGAATGCATTTAGGGAGGATCAGCAGGGTCCTCCCACCACCCCCACTATACCCAGCCTGGCAGGGTCCACATCTGTGTTGTCAGCCTGGCAGGGTCCACATCTGTGTTGTCAGCCTGGCTCCTGAACGCAGTTGACTTTGCCGTTCCTATATAGATGCTGCAGACGCTTGGATGTGCTTTATGCCTTAGGTCTTTGAATATGGGCTTTGAATCAGCGGTCTCTTCATGGTTAGAAAATGGGTACTTCCAGGTACATGTGTTCTCAGGTTCCAGTCCAGCAGGAAGAGAAGTCCATGTCCCTGACAGCTCAGGTTTGTTCTGTTCAAGTGCAGAACCAAGGCCCCTTGCTGAATGGGCTGGAATTTAGCCGCGTGCTCACTCCTGAATTTCAGCCTGGAGCAGAAAGTGCTTATGGCTTAAGGTAGGCAGGACCCACACCAACCACATGGCTGGAAGTGCAATTTTAGCAACAGCAAATGTCCATTCTAACAAGACATGTAAATCTCTCTAAATTTTAAATCGAAAAAAATCTAGGACATTCTTGAGCCATGCTGCATCTTTTTCTGAATTTCTAATTTTTGGTGGCATGTAAAATGGCATGGTTCCTTCTGAAACTGATGTACTTGAGCACAAGAGCACATTTCACATAGTGCCATGAAGGAGACGCAAGACAGCTCGTACGGAGAGGTGCACTTACATATGGTTCTGGTTGTAGGCCCTGAGCCTTGTTGTGGGGTTATTTGTTGGCTGGCTGGGTGGGTGGGCGGTTTGATCAGTTTCTTTTTGAGCAGATTCTCTAGCTGTGATCTTAGCTCTGTTTCTTCAGATGGCACAGTTTTTATCTGTCAACATCACATAAGTAATTTTCACATTATGGACGCTTCTCCTCTCACAGGAGCAGTGAGTGCAAGGACCTATCTCAGGGCACTGCCAGCTGTCCCCGGGCAAACGCGTCACTGAGACAAGATGATCTGGCTGCTGATTTGTGAGTGGACTTGGTTGTAAACGTGCAGAGATAGCCATGATCACTTGCTTCCTCCAGAGTGAAAGTAAGGGAGATTTCCCCACCCTCCTAGGAGGCTAGCGGCCAGTCTCAGTCTCAGGAGCAGAGTCTAGCCTAAATCCAGTGACATCTCCTTTACAGGAAAGAGCACAAAGGTGATTATATATGGATCTGAGAAGCTAAGATGTGGCAGGTTAATTGACTTCTTGCGGAAGTTTAGGAATTTTCTTTTTCTTGTAGAAGACTTAAGTGTTTGAGTCCAAAGCTAGAGACCCAAGTCCAGCAGTTGCCCAGACATACAAGTCCAGTTCACATCAGAGGCAGGGGTTTTGCTTTGCTGTTTGGAATTGCGTTTTGTACGGCTCGGTGAGCGAGGGCTGCAGAGCTCTGGGTTTTCATCTGTAAAAGGTGACGCACGCTTTTGAAGGGAGGAGAAGCTTAGCAACAGGAAGGCTTTGATTCACATTTTAAACAGATGATTGAGAAGCAGAACAGAGAGTCTGTCATGGGCCCTGCAGTGACTGTCCTTAAATCCGTCCTCACGCCTGAAATGTCTGCTCTGAGGAGCGTCACTGCTTGAGGTAAAGGTACTGTCTGCGAGAAAAGGGCACAAAAGCTTGCAGTTATAAAACAGTGAAATGAGGAAAAGGGATGGCCTGGAAGTTAGGCCACTTTAGTCTTGTCCTCTCTGGACCTCGGTTTCTGGCTATGAAGATGAGATGAGACTGGGTGAACTAACCTTAAGGCCCCTTCTGCCTCTGTATTTTTGCTGTAACATACTGACCCTGATGCTGGGGAAGACTGAGGGCAGGAGGAGAAGGGGGCGACGGGACAAGATGGCTGGATGGCATCACCAACTCAACAGACATGAGTTTGAGCAAACTTCCAGAGAAGAGGGACGGGGAAACCTGGCAGCCTGCAGGCCGTGGGGTCACAGAGAGTCAGACACGCCCGAGCATCCAAGCAACAGTGTACTAACCTCAGTGAATGTGTTAGATCAGCTCACTCTCACGGTATCTCTAAGGGTGTTATTAAACACAAAACAAGAATATTTCAGTTTGGGGCTCTCAGGGGATCTAGACCAGCTCTGTCCGGTAGAGATATAATGCAAACCACACATGTAATTTTACGTATTTAGTAGCCACATGTAAGAAGAAAAAGAAGCCGAATTCATTGTAATAAGATTCTTCAATTTAACACAGTATGTCGCAAATGTTATCATTTCCATGTGTAATCAATATAAAATATCACGATGTCTGACACGTTTTTTCTTCCTAAGCCTTCAGACTGTAGTGTCTCTGTGCACTCGGGGCTCAGGAGGCCACGCGGGGCGGGTCCTCTGGCTCCTGCACGGCAGGTCTAAGAGCCAGCCAGGAGCGGAGGCGTGCTCCCGGGATCACACGGCGCATAGGTTTCTCGCATAACCGAAGAGGCCCGGCTGTCAGGCTCACGTAAGACTCTGTGTCCGCCCTGGTCTTACTGTTTGAGTCGTTACTTCTGGGTGGGGCTCTGGTGTGAGCGCTGTCACCAAGGGACCTGGGAGAATAGAAACCCGTCAGTCTCCCCACAAAGCAGTTCTCATGGGAGCAGCGTGAGCGGCCCGCTTCCTGCTCCCCTTAGACCCTTCCGTACGGAACCCTCCCGGCCGTCACTTCTTGCTGAGTGCTGGTGCCATTAGCCCTTTCCTATGCGAACTACGCTTGTTTTTTTCTCTCTCTCTTTTTACCCAGAATGTTTTATCTGTCTAACTACATTAGGTTTCTTCCTACTATTGCCTATAATAATCTGTATGCGTTTGATGTAAGAGTTTTAAAAACACATTTGCTTGAGTCCCTGGTCTGATTCAGGGACTTCTCGGAGGGAGCAGGCTTCTCCAGTCTTTTCGGTGGGTCTAAGTTCAGAATTACTCAGTAGACTTATAATGGAAACTAATGTTTCCAGAAAGGTTTTTCTGAAAATATTAGGGAAAACTCAGATGCAAAAAAAGCCTGTGTTTATACCAGGACTGTCAGCCCAGCCCTCCATGGAAGGCTGGAGGCCATTCCCTGGCACGGGCTTGCTGTGCAGGAGCGCCCGTCCGCCCGGCGGTGCCAGGGGCTTGGCTCACGCGCAGGACGGACGCGTGGGGGCTCGCATGGGACGTGTCCGTCCTCACAAGGCCCGGTCTCGGGCCGCCCTGTGGCGGCTCACCACGCCTGCTTTCCATGTGCTTCCGCTCCCCGGAGCGGTCCTGTGTCCTCGTTCGTGAGTCGCAACGCCTTCCTTAGGGAGGCCCGGGAGTTTCCTGCTGCCGCTCGCTCCCCCCGTGCACCGGAGGCTGGAGGGAGTGAGCGGCCTGCGGAGGCCTGGTCACTCCTCCCTCGGTCCTCCGACTCCACGGGACGAAGATACTTTGCCTCGGCGACAGGCTCACCATTGGCCACGGAGCCGGAGAGGGCAGAAGGACATTTGAACCCGGCCTGAAGAAGGTGCAAAATGGCTTTAAGCTCAAAAGCCATCAATATATTTAGGGATGACGTGTCCTGGGAGGTCGATGGGGAAGGTGGTTTACCTTCAAACTTCCTAAAAATTTCCTAGAAGGACCGGCCTGTCCCCTTAGGACTGGCATTGCCATTTTGGGAGCCACGGTGTGACAGGCCAGCTAGTGTGATGAGTCCCACGAGCATGCTTCTGAGGGAATCCCTGGACAGCCAGACACACAAACAGCACAGAAACCACGGATGAGGAGCGTGGCCTGTGCAGGAATGCTGTCATAACAGACTAGAATTTTGTTTTAGATGTGAGGTCCCAAAGGAAAAAGAGACACACTTTATCCCATGGGAGTTAAATTTAGCTTCTTATCCATATAAGTAGTGTTTCTACAGCTCAATTACTTATCTTAGGTTTGTGGAAACCCGACTTCACATCTCTGTGCTTCAAAGGACAGATTTTCTTTTTTTTTTTTTTCCATTTTGCTGAGCAGCAAATTTGTTAATCCCACGGATTAACAGAATCAGTTTTCTTCTTCCAGTCAATTTCCCACTCAGCTGTTGTAAAAGCCCTCACACAGGGCCACGCTGGGCGGGGCCCCTGGGGCAGGAACCCTGTGCACTGCTGGTCAGTAGGACTGAACCCCAGCTGGGTGGGAAATGGATGATTCTTAAATTTTCTGCCAAGAAAGCAAACTATGTTCTCTTTGCTGAGTGAGCTCTGTGGACTTTTAAATTGAGGATTTGGGGGTTTAACTTCTTAAGAAAAAAAACATCTGGGTACTGATACAGACTGGGTTTATAGAAAGAGCTTCGAGAGCTCGAGAAACCAAGTGTGAAGAGTGAGAAAGGGTTAGCTTGGGGAACTGGGGATGCTCCCTGGGACACCCGCTTCTGCCTTCCCACAGAGACAGGGGTGCTGCAGAGGTGAAGCGCTGCGGGGGGACTGCTGCCCTGCCGGGGGAGGGGTCCTGGAGGGGGAGATAGGACGAGGGTGGCCCCGTTGCCCCGCCTCTGAGGGGCCTGCAGGGCCTCTGGGGGCAGCGGCCTGGGCTCACCTGTCACCTGGCAGAGAGCGGGCGCCTTAGGATAGAGACCAGGACACTCCCCAAACACTGTCTACGACCCCAGTGCTTTTTGTCTGTATTAGAACTTTTTTTTTAACCTCTTCTGCTTATATTATTATTAGAAGTAAGCTTTTTATTTTAGTTTTGTTTTTAATTGAAGTCAAAAAGTCCACTTAGAGAACAGTCGAGCCAGAGGCGGACTGAAATGAAACAGTAGACTTTGCACTGCCTCCGGTTTCCCAGAGCCACGACCACAAACGGCACAGCCTGAAACTGTCTGTTTGCTCTGTCTTGGCAGTGGGCTACCACTGCATGCAGAGGCCTGGTAGGGGAGTGGCAGAGGGGAAAAAATGTTGACATTTTCTTTTTAAAATGTAAGTCCTAGCATAACTTTCAGGTAAGAACTTATCAGAAAGCTCTGTTTTAAATGTATTGCTTCCTTAAATTAGTGGGTAGTAGAGGGTGAGCCGGAGAAGGCAATGGCACCCACTCCAGTGCTCTTGCCTGGAAAATCCCATGGATGGAGGAGCCTGGTGGGCTGCAGTCCATGGGGTCGCAAAGTTGGACACGGCTAAGCGACTTCACTTTCACTTTTCACTTTCATGCATTGGAGAAGGAAATGGCAACCCACTCCAGTGTTCTTGCCTGGAGAATCCCAGCGATAGGGGACCCTGGTGGGCTGCCGTCTGTGGGGTCGCACAGAGTCAGACACAACTGAAGCGACTTAGCAGTAGCAGCAGCAGAAGGTGAGCCGGAGAAGGCAATGGCACCCCACTCCAGTCCTCTTCTTGCGTGGAAAATCCCATGCACGGAGGAGCCTGGTGGGCTGCAGTACACAGGGTCACAAAGAGTCAGACATGACTGAGAGACTTCACTTTCATTTTTCACTTTCATGCATTGGAGAAGGAAATGGCAACCCACTCCAGTGTTCTTGCCTGGAGAATCCCAGGGACAGGGGAGCCTGGTGGGCTGCTGTCTGTGGGGTCGCACAGAGTCGGACACGACTGAAGCGACTTAGCAGCAGCAGCAAAAGGTGAGCCAGCAAGTTAGGGAGAAAGTCTGCAAATCCATTCGGCATTGTCTTGTAGAATGCAGAGCCTTTATTTGAATAATCAGTGCCTTCAACAGCACCCTGTTCTGTTGGCTTGTTTTAATTGTTTTGTTTTTTTTGTTTTCCAGTGTGAAGCTCTAGAAGCAGAAACTGTNGAAGCGCTGCGGGGAGACTGCTGCCCTGCCTGGGGAGGGGTCCTGGAGGGGGAGATAGGACGAGGGTGGCCCCGTTGCCCCGCCTCTGAGGGGCCTGCAGGGCCTCTGGGGGCAGCGGCCTGGGCTCACCTGTCACCTGGCAGAGAGCGGGCGCCTTAGGATAGAGACCAGGACACTCCCCAAACACTGTCTACGACCCCAGTGCTTTTTGTCTGTATTAGAACTTTTTTTTTAACCTCTTCTGCTTATATTATTATTAGAAGTAAGCTTTTTATTTTAGTTTTGTTTTTAATTGAAGTCAAAAAGTCCACTTAGAGAACAGTCGAGCCAGAGGCAGACTGAAATGAAACAGTAGACTTTGCACTGCCTCCGGTTTCCCAGAGCCACGACCACAAACGGCACAGCCTGAAACTGTCTGTTTGCTCTGTCTTGGCAGTGGGCTACCACTGCATGCAGAGGCCTGGTAGGGGAGTGGCAGAGGGGAAAAAATGTTGACATTTTCTTTTTAAAATGTAAGTCCTAGCATAACTTTCAGGTAAGAACTTATCAGAAAGCTCTGTTTTAAATGTATTGCTTCCTTAAATTAGTGGGTAGTAGAGGGTGAGCCGGAGAAGGCAATGGCACCCACTCCAGTGCTCTTGCCTGGAAAATCCCATGGATGGAGGAGCCTGGTGGGCTGCAGTCCATGGGGTCGCAAAGTTGGACACGGCTAAGCGACTTCACTTTCACTTTTCACTTTCATGCATTGGAGAAGGAAATGGCAACCCACTCCAGTGTTCTTGCCTGGAGAATCCCAGCGATAGGGGACCCTGGTGGGCTGCCGTCTGTGGGGTCGCACAGAGTCAGACACAACTGAAGCGACTTAGCAGTAGCAGCAGCAGAAGGTGAGCCGGAGAAGGCAATGGCACCCCACTCCAGTCCTCTTCTTGCGTGGAAAATCCCATGCACGGAGGAGCCTGGTGGGCTGCAGTACACAGGGTCACAAAGAGTCAGACATGACTGAGAGACTTCACTTTCATTTTTCACTTTCATGCATTGGAGAAGGAAATGGCAACCCACTCCAGTGTTCTTGCCTGGAGAATCCCAGGGACAGGGGAGCCTGGTGGGCTGCTGTCTGTGGGGTCGCACAGAGTCGGACACGACTGAAGCGACTTAGCAGCAGCAGCAAAAGGTGAGCCAGCAAGTTAGGGAGAAAGTCTGCAAATCCATTCGGCATTGTCTTGTAGAATGCAGAGCCTTTATTTGAATAATCAGTGCCTTCAACAGCACCCTGTTCTGTTGGCTTGTTTTAATTGTTTTGTTTTTTTTGTTTTCCAGTGTGAAGCTCTAGAAGCAGAAACTGTTTTGATGTGTGTACATGACATTATCGCTGTTCCTCTCATTTCATCTCAAGCTGGCCTTTTACCCTGCCTTCATGAGAAAGGGAAATGTCAGGAGGAAATGTATTCAGGATTTGATTGCTGGAGCAGCGAGGTCTGAATACTGATGGCAGTGCCTAAGTTAGGATTACCATCACCGTTTCCATTTAGCCTGTTACTGTCATGTTCGTGTATCAGAGGCCAAAAGGAGATAGTGTTATATTAAATGAAATGAAAACTGGTATGCAGAGCTCAGGAGAAATGAAACTGCTAAATCAGATGCGTGTACATTTATATGTAGATGTGGTTAAACTTCTTTTCAAATAATGTTACATATGTAATATATGTGTGTGTATATATATATATATCTTAGCACTTAACATTTAACCTAAGCCAGAACTCTTGTGGCCTTAGACACTGTATTTTTCATTCCCCTCTAGTAGGCATTGCTGCTAGTGAAAGGGATATGTTTCCTACCTGTTTGAGAAGTATTTTTACAGGTGATTGAGGACCAACTTTTAATAAATTAACATTGCACAAAATGTAGTAAGGAGGTTTCCAAGTGAAGAGAGAACTTGATTTTAAGAAAGAAAGAAGCTATTTAGCATTTGAATTGTCTTTGGCTCTTGGCGATCAGGGAAGGCTTCATGGAAAGAGCAAATCTTAAGAAGGAAATTAAGGGCAAGAGCTTGCAGAATGGACAAGGCCTCAGAAACAGTGTTCAGGTGCTTCTCTGCAGAGAGTAGCCACTGAGCTTGGACTTGGTCAAGTCCCATCTCAAGTTTTCTGACAGTGGGACCGGCTTACACGGCTCTCCTGCAAGAAATCTGCTCACACTGTCGGAGACGCCCGAGCAAGGAAGCTGAAGCACGTAGCTCTGAGATTTTTAAGAACTGATCTGAGAAGGAATCCACAGAGACCAAAACAAAGCCTTTAAGAAGGTGACCAAAGACAGCAGTTGTCCCCAGGACACCTGGCATTCTCAGACTCCCTCTCTCCTTCCGTGAAGGACGCTCCCCAGAAAGGCCACATAATGGCCACTAGCCAGGATCTGGGAAAGTGAATCAATGCCATCCTGACCCCAAGACAGCACTTGTCGCTGCCAGCTCGCTTCCCAGAGACCCGCTTTCTGCAGCCCGTCTCATGGTCTACCTGGAGCTGTGTCCACTCTTGTGCAGTGGTTACTCTGAGACATGAAACTGTATTAACTAAACATTCATTTTTAATTAATTAATTTTTTGTTGTTTATTCTTCCCTTTTTACCATCTGGTTATAAACACTTTTGTCAGAGCAAAGGTGTAACACCTTCGTAGTAGTATTACTTATTTTATTTGTTTATCGTCAGCAGCAGATTGAAAGTGAAAGTGAAAGTCGCTCAGTCGTGTCCAACTCTGCAACCCCGTGGACTACACAGTCCATGGAATCCTCCAGGCCAGAACACTGGAGTGGGGAGCCTTTCCCTTCCCCTGGGGATCTTCCCAACCCAGGGATTGAACCCAGGGCTTCCTTGTAGCCAAGCTGGTAAAGAATCTGCCTGCAATGCAGGAGACCCTGGTTCAATTTCTGGATCAGGAAGATCCCTTGAAGAAGGGCTGGGCTATTCACTCCAGTATCCTTCAGCTTCCCTGGTGGCTCAGCTGATAAAGAATCCACCTGCAATCCGGGAGACCTGGGTTCGATCCCTGGGTTGGGAAGATTCCCCTGGAGAAGGGGGAAAGGCTGCCCACTCCAGTATTCTGGCCTGGAGAATTCCATGGACTGTATAGTCCATGGAGTCACTAAGAGTCAGACACGACTGAGAAGCAGATTGCTTCCCATAATAATATTGATGAGACTGCTGCTCTGACCCACATAGCTCAGAGTCTTGGGTGAGCATTGAAGGATTTACCCAAGGGTGAATGTGATCCTGTAAGTCACGTGCAAGAGTCATCAGGCAAAGAAATGAGCATTGACAGACACTATAATGGGTACTTTTGTTAGAAGGTTAATTTAGAGGCTGCCCTTCACATCAGAATGAGAGCTAGGAACTACCAGACGAAGAACCACCAGGCTTCACATATACTGGTCCAGTTTCTGTTGTGTTTTGTTTTTTGCCAAGGACAATGCTTTTTAAACAAAGTTTGGCTGTGCTGGGTCTTAATTGCTGCACAGAGTTTTCCCTAGTTGCAGCGAGTGGGGACTCCTCCCTGGTTGCAGAGCGCAGGCTTCTCATCGCGGTGGCTTCTCATTATGGAGCCCAGGCTCTTGGACACATGGGCTTCCGTACTTGTGGCATGTGAGCGCAGCAATCGCGGCTCCCGGGCTTTGGAGCCCGGGTCTGCAGTTGTAGCAGGCACACAGGCTTAGTTGTCCCTCAGCAGCTGGGATCTTCCTGGACTAGGGATTGAACCCATGTCTCCTGCATTGGCAGGTGGATTCTTTACCGCTGAGCCACCGGTGGTTTAAGCTGCTTTTCTCTCTCTGTAGAGAGAGAGCCCCAGTCTTAAGTAGGCAGCCTCAGCTCACTCTGCAGGGTTTGCGTGGGTGGTGTCTTGACAGCCGTGGTTGGCACGCGTGGATGAAGGGCATAAGCGAGTCTCTGCTGAGTGGTGTCTCTCAGGGCCAGACCGTGGCATATTGACAGAAAAGATTGACATGTGGACCACTGGAGGAGAGAGAGTGTCCCCAGAGGCAGCCAGTGCAGGGCTCATCAGGCGTCTGCCTCCTCATCTATATCCATGGTTTTACTTTTCTAGAATTTGCCACACTGAGAGTTCAGGATGTTTTCATTAGATACGAGAAGTGTTGTTTACTCCGTGTGTCCTCCATGTTCTCTGTGCTGGGGATGTATTAACAGACAAAAGCCAAGTCCTTGCCCCCATGTGATTGCCTTCTAGGATTGGCAGGGGAGAGACAGACAAGGCTGATCTGTAAGCAGACTCTGAGGCTCATGGTGAGAACGCCAAGGAGAAGAATAATTCGGTGACCGGCAGTCAGAGCAGATGTGGCTGTTTTCGGTCCGGGTGGCCAGAGAAGGCCCCCACGTAAAGGAGACGCTTGAGTGAAGCGGGTGAAAAGGCCAGGGAATACACCCTGTGGGTTCCCAGGGGCCATGCTTCTTGGGCAGAGAGAAGGTGCCGGAGTTCTGGAACAGCAGCATGTCTGCTGTGTTCGGGGACAGTCAGGAGGCGGGGGACCTGTGCACAGCATTCCCGAGGAGGGCAAAGACCCCAGACGGATGGAGGGGGCCGGGGGCGGCACTGGTGGAGGTCTCCTAGGCCAGGGTAAGAGTTTGGGGGTGGGAAGCATTTTTAAGGATTAGAACCCATTGGAGAATTTTGAGCAGAGATGATACATTCTAGCCTACAGTTTAGCCCATGACTGTCTTTTGAGAAGAGTTTGCTTGGAGGGGGCAGAGAGGGGCAGGGGACAGAGAGACAGCTGTCACAGTAACCCAGGCACAAGATGACTGGAAGTGGTGGAGGCAGAGACATGGTGCGGTTCTGAATTTATCCTGAAGACAGAGGGACGGGAGAGCTATTGGAGAAAGTGGAGTCAAGGAGCAGAGTTTTTATTGTCAAGTTTCCTTCCTCAGGATTGTAGACCCATCTCTACGCTGCTCCCCTAGTCATCAGTAGCATACTAACTAACCATTGCCCAGACCCAGAAACTGCTCTAGGATAAAGTGAAAGTGAAGTTGCTCAGTCGTGTCCGACTCTTTGTGACCCTGTGAACTATAGCCCACCGGGCTCCCCATCCTTGGGATTCTCCAGGCAAGAATACTGGAATGGGTTGCCATTTCCTTCTCTAGGGGAACTTCCCGACCCAGGGATCTGACCCAGGTCTCCCGCACTGGAGGCAGAAGCTTTAACCTCTGAGCCACCAGGGAAGCCCAACTCTAGGATAAGTGCTGGCTAATTATACTGGAGTGGGTAGCCATTCCTTTCCCAGAGGATCTTCCTGACCTAGGGATCAAACCTGGATCTCTTGCCTTGCAGGCAGATTCCTTACCATCTGAGGCGTCAGGGAGGTCCAGTTTACTGGAGACAAGAGCTTTGCAGCTGGAGCTGTAAAATGAGTGGATGAAATGTCTTTTCTTCATGTATTTTTAGATGAATTTCCCCAATAGTGTCAGTGTCTTCAAAAACTAGTAGAAAATAGCCTAGTCACCTTTTTTCCTTTTGTCCCCTTTCAAGTCATCTCAGAAAATTGTCCTTCATACCCCTTTGATTGTATAATTGCCCTAGCTTTGTGAAATAGTAGGCCTTACATTGATTTTCTGAATCTATTTTTAAACTGTCTTTAGATCATTTTATTAAACCTTGCTCATATCGGGAGTAGTTCTTTCTTGCATTTTAATCTTGCCACCAAAGCAGTTTATAGAGACAGATTAACTCTCTAAATTCCTAGAATGAATAGATTTAGATTTCACTGATGATAGACTACTATGTAATACTGATGATGTATTTTTATTAGCAAATGCCCTTATTAAACCCTTATGTAGCTTTCTGAGAAAAGAATAGTATTTTGTTCCTTTGTTACTTCCTCACTAAAATTGGAATATGTATCAATTAGTGATGCTTTCATCAGCAATTGCTGCAATTCATGGGGTCGCAAAGAGTCGGACACGACTGAGCGACTGAACTGAACTGAACTGAACTGATGCACTTGGAAAGGTGCTCAGCGTCACTAATCATCAGGAAAATGCAAATCGAAACCGCAGTGAGATACACCTCATGCCTGTCAGAACGGCCGTCATCAAAAGGAACACAGATAACAAGTGTTGGCAAGGATGTGGAGCAAAGGGACCCTCCTGCGCTGTTAGTGAGATTATGCACTGGTGCAGCCAGAGGGGAGGGGTAAAGTAGGAGTTTGGGTCTAATCGGCACAGACTACTGTATGTAAAATAGACAAATAGTAAGGCCCTATTGCATAGCACAGACAATGNGTCATCAAAAGGAACACAGATAACAAGTGTTGGCAAGGATGTGGAGCAAAGGGACCCTCCTGCGCTGTTAGTGAGATTATGCACTGGTGCAGCCAGAGGGGAGGGGTAAAGTAGGAGTTTGGGTCTAATCGGCACAGACTACTGTATGTAAAATAGACAAATAGTAAGGCCCTATTGCATAGCACAGACAATGTATTCAACATCTTGTAATTACCCATAAAGAAAGATATTTATATAAATATATATAAAGAGATTTATATAAATGTNCTCAACTGTTAGAGAATCCTCCTCCACTGTGGGAGACCTGGGTTCAATCCCTGGGTTGGGAAGATCCCCTAGAGAAGGGAAAGGCTACCCACTCCAGTACCCTGGCCTGGAGAATTTCATGAACTGAATAGTCCATGGGGTCACAAAGAGTCGGACACGACTGAGCGACCTTCACTTTCACTTGCAATAATACCCACAAACAATATAGCCAAGTGTTACTTCAACCTGTATATGTAAGACAGTACTGCTGAATGGCTTCAGAGAAAAATTCCAATAAAAATAATAAAAAGTTTGACAGGGAGCTAACTGAAAGTTAAGAATTAAGGAAAACAATTTATGGTTCTTCCTTTGAATCAGGATCTTAATTCCTCTCCCTGCTCCCCTAGAGCTGTTAAAAGCAAGGTGATGGGATGGCAGCCTGGGTCTCCTTCCTGCTTGTCCCCTGGGAGACCTGGAAGCAATCTGCCCCCTGCAGCGCTGTTTTAGAGTTTACCCCATGGAGAGGTTGGCTGCTGGGCAATCTGCAGTTGGCCGATGACAACTTGTGGATGACCCCAAGATTTCCAAACAGTTTCTACTCCCATAGTAAGGGATATGCCCATGGACAAGAGGCTTCCCCAGTGGCTCAGTGGTAAAGAATCCACCTGCAATGCAGGAGACACGGTAGACTCTGGTTCCATCCCGGGGTTGGGAAGATCCCCTGGAGGAGGAAATGGCAACCTACTCCAGTATTCTTGCCTGGTGGGCTACAATCTATGGGGTCACAAAGAGTCAGACACCTCTGAGCAACTGACCGCACACACACACACACACACACACACACACACACACACGCACGCACGCACACACGCACATGCTCAGAGGAAGGTGAAAGCTCAGATCTGGGAATTTTGGTTCTCTTTGAAAGCACAGCCTGGCGTGCCGCAGTCCATGGAGTCACAAAGAGTTGGACACAACTGAGTAACTGAACTGAACTGAACTGAAAGCATCCATAGGCCACCTTCCAGGCAGTGTATTCTCTTCAAAGCCCTACTCAGTTCTAGAACTAGACAGTTGTATCTGCCTGGATGCCCATTTACCTAACAGGTGCTTTCAGTCTTGACTTTTGAGATCTCAGTAAGCTGGTTGGATAAAATAATGGTGCAAGTAACAATGGTGAAAACTAGTGTTTGTTGGAAACAATCTGTGCCAAACATTCAGATACATTATTTCATTTAACCCTGACAAATGACTTGCCCCAGGTCGCACTTAAGTGATGGAGCCAGGTTGTGAACCCAAGGTCCATGCCCAGAGCCACAAGGCTAATTATTATATCAGTCACGGTTCAATCAGGAGAGAAAGGACATATAATTCCATCAGGGAGAATGTAGATTTAAAATGACTTACTGTAGCAGAAGGTTGGAATAATACGGAAAAGGTAAAGAAACCTCAAAAGAAAACAGAAGTAGCAGAGGGAAGGTGCAGCCACTGCCCTAAGGCTGAGGAAGGGGAGGAGTCCTTCTCTCCCCAGGGTTTAAATCCAGACCTTAGGGAGATACAACGGTCTGCTCTGTGCCCATGGAAACTCCTGGACTTGCGTCTCTAGAACGTGCTGGACAGCTGTCCTTTGGGCGAGCCAGGCAGAGTGTCTGATGGGGCAAACGGCCGAACGGGATTCTCGAAGAAGCTGCTGCCCACTGCGTGCTGTGACCACCGTGGGCTGCAGGAGCCGACACTGAGGAGCCACCGTCCTGCAGGGGCCGATGCAGCCACCCCGGAGCCAGGCTTCCGCGGAACCGGAAGCTGGCGGGGATTCAGGCCCTAAGAGGCGGGCGCTGGGCCGGCACATGGCCCGGCCCGAGGAAGGAGCTCGTGGATCCAGAAAGGGTTCTCTCTCGTCTTCCTCCAGCTCTTCCACGGACGAAGCTTCGTGCCACCTGGCAAGGAAAGCTGCTTCACAGAGCGGGCAGGGAAGGTGCGCTCTGAGCTGGAGACCCATGCGCGATGCCTCCAGCACTGCTAGGTCAGAAACCGTCTCCACCGAGAGCGGAGGAGTGACATGGCGTGGGGGCCAATAGCTTGAGCTGGGAGCCCGAGAAACCCCGGCCGAATGCCGCCTCCACTGTTCTCTGTACCGCTCTGTGACTCTGGACAGAGCGCTTTCCTGTTGCTTCTGATCCTTTTCTTCCCCCAACATTTGTTTCGCTATGAAAACTTGTATCTTTGAAAAATTGGAAAAATTAATACAGTGAACCCCTGTCATTTCTTCTCCAGTTTTTATGCTTCTACTCATTTTCTCTTGCCTGATTTCATTGGTTAATATCTACGGTTGCCAAGACTGAGCAAAGAAAAATATAGGATGCATAATTAAATTTCAGGTAGCAGATCGTTCCTCAGTGTGAGCAGGTCCCCTGCAACGTTTGGAAAATTCTAATCAAAGCGGGTGTCTGGTATTTTATCTGGCAGCTCTCCTTCCTAGAACACAGTTAACGCTGTCCTTGGGGACCTTCGACTTTCCCCTCACAAACGGTCCCACAATAACTCAGACTTTGACTTCAATACCAAGGTGTGTGTTCTCTATCATGTTAAAGTTTCTGCAGTTCCTATTTTATTAAGTCTTCTTATCAGTAAGAAATTTTGTTGTAAAGCCTTTTGTGTAACCATGGAGATAATCACAGAATTTTCCTCCTTAACTTTATTTACAAGTTGTATTATGTAGACAGATTTCCTAATTTGTAATTATCTTGTATTTCTAGGACAAACCTAGATAACTTGGTCACAATTCATGCTTTTTAAATAAGTTGTTAGTTTCTATCTGCTAATTAAAAAAATTTATCAATGTTTATAAGTGAAATTGGTTTGACTTTCTGTGTTTATTCATTAATGTTATTCTTGGTTCACAAAAATAATTTGAA
Source organism: Neotragus moschatus (assembly GCA_006410615.1). NCBI lineage: Eukaryota > Metazoa > Chordata > Mammalia > Artiodactyla > Bovidae > Neotragus > Neotragus moschatus. Next base: position 112,149 of record SJYA01003026.1, on the reverse strand, counting down.
AATTCCTTTTCTAAAAATTTTTTTAGAATATTAGAATTATCTGGACTTTGAAAAATTCCTGATAGAACTATTTGGTTCAGTACTTATTATGGAATAGATCTTTAACAAATTCCTCTATTTCTTTTAAGGACACTGGTTACATACAGTGTTGGGGTCAATGTCGATAAATTGCATATTCCTAGGAAATTATATATTCTGTCTGCATTGAAATTTTTATTTGCATAAAATTGTACAAATTAAGTTCTTACAGTTTTTTTTTTTTTTTTTTTACTGTTTTTAATGGTGTTTTCCCCCTTAACACTTCTTATTTTATTTGTGTATTTTCCCAGGCCTCCTTTGATTAGGTTAGATACTGGTTTTTCTATTTCATTGCTCTTTTCAAATAATTTGTGACTTGATGTATGTTTTTCTGTTTATTTCTTCTTTAATTTTTTTATTACCATCTTTCTTTTGCTTTCTTTAGTGAAATTTTCCTTTTCTACCATTTGAGCTGGAAATCTAATTACTTTTATTCACAAGTATTTACCCTTATTTATTATTTACCCTTATTTATTAAGTCTCTAATGTTATTACTTTTTCCTCCTATCACTATTTTAAGTGTGAAATACAGTGATATATAGCATTTCCATCATCATGATTGAAGGCATTTTGCAGTTACGATATCCGTTTCTGCTCTAACCAAAGACTGACTTACTGTCGGTATTTTTAACGATTGAAGGGCCTGTTGAGTGACTGAAATGCTTGGTGTCAGTGTCCTGCTTCTGCCTATTGAAGCCCTGTGACCATGTGAGCAGTCTCCACGGCGGTTCCCTGTGCTCCTGAGAAGAAGGGATTTTTCTCTATTTTAGGGTATACATTTAAAAAAAATTTTTTTTATTTGAATACTGTTGATTTGCAAATTTAAGTTAGTTTCAGGTGTCCAGCAAGGCAATTCAGTTTTGTATGTATTTTTCAGATTCTTTGCCCTTATAGGTTATTACAAGCTATTGAATATAGCTGTCTGTGCTATACAGTAGGTCCTTGTTGCTTATCTAGTTCATACATAGCAGTTAGAATCTGCTAATCCTATTCTTACAATGTATTCCTCACCCTGCCTCTCCCTTTGGTAACCACAAGTCTGTACTCCACACCTGTGAGTCTGTTTCTGCTTCACAGATTTGTTCATCTGTGTTGAATTTTAGATCACACATAAAGGTGGTACCATATGGTATTTGTCTCTTTGTCGCACTGACGTCACTTAGTATAATGATCTCTGGGTCCGTGCATGTCGCTGCAAGTGGTAGTGTTCCAGTCTTTTTATGCCAAGTAATATTCCATTGTATATGGTATCACACCTTCTTTATCCGTTCCTCCAACAGTGCACACCTAGGTTGCTTCCATGTCTTGACTGTTGTAAATGGCGCTGCCATGAACGCATGCTATTTTTAGCTTTTTATTAGGGTGTAAATTTTGATATACAGCTATGCCTTCTACCTGGTTGATTGTGGCTTGTTTTGTTTTAGTTCTTCTGAATTTTTCAGTGTTTTCCACTCATGATCTGTCTTGGACTGTGAGTAGCATATTAAAATCACCGACCAGTGTGGCTTCTGCTTTGTGAAGGTATTGCCATTTTACTGAGATACAGTTACTGATAACCCTGTCACTTGTGCATGTCATAGCATTGGGTTTGTTTTGTAAGCCACAAGGAAGCACTTTTCCTTTTAACAGATGAGCCCCTTCCATTTACATTAGTTGAAGTGACTAATATCTTTGGTGTCAAATCCATCATATTATTTTAGTTTATATTTTTTGTGTGTATGACATTATGTATTTACTGTTTTGATGTGATGTTTCTTTGATCATTGTAGCATTTACTTTATAGATGCTTTTAAAAATCGAGGTAAAACTCACATAATACAAGCTCAGCCACTGGAAAGTGACGGTCGGGTGGCATTCACCACGTCTGTGCAGTCCCAGGAGCTTCCTCCCCAAAGGAAGCCCTGAGGTCAACCAAGCGCTGACTCCCCACCCCGAGTCGCTGGCAACCTCCAACCCAGTTTCTGTCTGGATTTTAAGTTGCTTCTGTGAGTGCCTGGTAAAATTCCTATCAGCAGAAGACTTGCCATTGTAGTGGCTTGAGGTGTACAGTTCAGTGGCATTCACTGCGAACAGTGTTATGCAGCCCTCCCCACTATTTCTGAAGTTCTCTGAAGCCCCAGATGAATGCTCTCTGCCCTGGAGCAGTGGCTCCGCTTTCCCCTCTGCCCCATCGCCCACGGGCCTCTGCTCTGCCTCCACCCCGTGGACGCACCCATCTGAGCACTCGAGTGAGTGAGTCACAGTGCCCGTCCTGTGTCTGATTTATTTCAGCACGATGACTTCAGGCTTTACCCTGCTGTCTGTGTCCCAGCTCCATTCCTTTTTATGGCTGAATACTGTTCCACTGTATGCATGCACTGTGTTTTATCACTCATTTCTTGATGGACATGTGGGTTTTTCCCACTTCTGGGCTGTGGTTCACTGGCATGAACATTGGCATGTGAATATCTGTTTCAGTTGTTTAGTCATTTTCAATTTATTTGGACTTCCCTGGTGGTTCAGATGGTAAAGAATCTGCCTGCAATGCAGAAGACCCAGGTTCAATCCCTAGGTTGGGAAGATCCCCTGGAGAAGGGCATGGCAGCCCACTCCAGTATTCTTGCCTGGAGAATTCCATGGACAGAGGAGCCTGGCAGGCTACAGTNTTTTTTTTTTTTTTTTTTTACTGTTTTTAATGGTGTTTTCCCCCTTAACACTTCTTATTTTATTTGTGTATTTTCCCAGGCCTCCTTTGATTAGGTTAGATACTGGTTTTTCTATTTCATTGCTCTTTTCAAATAATTTGTGACTTGATGTATGTTTTTCTGTTTATTTCTTCTTTAATTTTTTTATTACCATCTTTCTTTTGCTTTCTTTAGTGAAATTTTCCTTTTCTACCATTTGAGCTGGAAATCTAATTACTTTTATTCACAAGTATTTACCCTTATTTATTATTTACCCTTATTTATTAAGTCTCTAATGTTATTACTTTTTCCTCCTATCACTATTTTAAGTGTGAAATACAGTGATATATAGCATTTCCATCATCATGATTGAAGGCATTTTGCAGTTACGATATCCGTTTCTGCTCTAACCAAAGACTGACTTACTGTCGGTATTTTTAACGATTGAAGGGCCTGTTGAGTGACTGAAATGCTTGGTGTCAGTGTCCTGCTTCTGCCTATTGAAGCCCTGTGACCATGTGAGCAGTCTCCACGGCGGTTCCCTGTGCTCCTGAGAAGAAGGGATTTTTCTCTATTTTAGGGTATACATTTAAAAAAAATTTTTTTTATTTGAATACTGTTGATTTGCAAATTTAAGTTAGTTTCAGGTGTCCAGCAAGGCAATTCAGTTTTGTATGTATTTTTCAGATTCTTTGCCCTTATAGGTTATTACAAGCTATTGAATATAGCTGTCTGTGCTATACAGTAGGTCCTTGTTGCTTATCTAGTTCATACATAGCAGTTAGAATCTGCTAATCCTATTCTTACAATGTATTCCTCACCCTGCCTCTCCCTTTGGTAACCACAAGTCTGTACTCCACACCTGTGAGTCTGTTTCTGCTTCACAGATTTGTTCATCTGTGTTGAATTTTAGATCACACATAAAGGTGGTACCATATGGTATTTGTCTCTTTGTCGCACTGACGTCACTTAGTATAATGATCTCTCTGTCCGTGCATGTCGCTGCAAGTGGTAGTGTTCCAGTCTTTTTATGCCAAGTAATATTCCATTGTATATGGTATCACACCTTCTTTATCCGTTCCTCCAACAGTGCACACCTAGGTTGCTTCCATGTCTTGACTGTTGTAAATGGCGCTGCCATGAACGCATGCTATTTTTAGCTTTTTATTAGGGTGTAAATTTTGATATACAGCTATGCCTTCTACCTGGTTGATTGTGGCTTGTTTTGTTTTAGTTCTTCTGAATTTTTCAGTGTTTTCCACTCATGATCTGTCTTGGACTGTGAGTAGCATATTAAAATCACCGACCAGTGTGGCTTCTGCTTTGTGAAGGTATTGCCATTTTACTGAGATACAGTTACTGATAACCCTGTCACTTGTGCATGTCATAGCATTGGGTTTGTTTTGTAAGCCACAAGGAAGCACTTTTCCTTTTAACAGATGAGCCCCTTCCATTTACATTAGTTGAAGTGACTAATATCTTTGGTGTCAAATCCATCATATTATTTTAGTTTATATTTTTTGTGTGTATGACATTATGTATTTACTGTTTTGATGTGATGTTTCTTTGATCATTGTAGCATTTACTTTATAGATGCTTTTAAAAATCGAGGTAAAACTCACATAATACAAGCTCAGCCACTGGAAAGTGACGGTCGGGTGGCATTCACCACGTCTGTGCAGTCCCAGGAGCTTCCTCCCCAAAGGAAGCCCTGAGGTCAACCAAGCGCTGACTCCCCACCCCGAGTCGCTGGCAACCTCCAACCCAGTTTCTGTCTGGATTTTAAGTTGCTTCTGTGAGTGCCTGGTAAAATTCCTATCAGCAGAAGACTTGCCATTGTAGTGGCTTGAGGTGTACAGTTCAGTGGCATTCACTGCGAACAGTGTTATGCAGCCCTCCCCACTATTTCTGAAGTTCTCTGAAGCCCCAGATGAATGCTCTCTGCCCTGGAGCAGTGGCTCCGCTTTCCCCTCTGCCCCATCGCCCACGGGCCTCTGCTCTGCCTCCACCCCGTGGACGCACCCATCTGAGCACTCGAGTGAGTGAGTCACAGTGCCCGTCCTGTGTCTGATTTATTTCAGCACGATGACTTCAGGCTTTACCCTGCTGTCTGTGTCCCAGCTCCATTCCTTTTTATGGCTGAATACTGTTCCACTGTATGCATGCACTGTGTTTTATCACTCGTTTCTTGATGGACATGTGGGTTTTTCCCACTTCTGGGCTGTGGTTCACTGGCATGAACATTGGCATGTGAATATCTGTTTCAGTTGTTTAGTCATTTTCAATTTATTTGGACTTCCCTGGTGGTTCAGATGGTAAAGAATCTGCCTGCAATGCAGAAGACCCAGGTTCAATCCCTAGGTTGGGAAGATCCCCTGGAGAAGGGCATGGCAGCCCACTCCAGTATTCTTGCCTGGAGAATTCCATGGACAGAGGAGCCTGGCAGGCTACAGTCCATAGGGTCACAAAGAGTCGGACAGGACTGAATGATTACACTACTTTACTACTACTAACTACTATGGTGATTCTGTGTTCAGCTTTTTGAGGAAACAGTTTCTGTGGAGGCTGCATGCTTTTTATATTTCTGTGTTTAGTCTCTCAGTCATGTCTGACTCTTTGCAACCTCATGGACTGAAACCCACCAGATGCTTCTGTTCATGGGAATCTCTGGGCAAAAATACGGGAATGGGTAGCCATTCCCTTCTCCGGGGGATCTTCCTGACCCGGAGATTGAACCCAGCTCTCCTGTATTGCAGGTGGATTCTTTACCATCTGAGCCACTAGGGAAGCTTTTGTTTCTATAGGATCCTTCATATAGAAAAATTCTTTAACAGAAAGATCACTTACTAGAAAGCTTTGTTTCAATGAGATCCTTAATTTCTTCCTCTTGCTTCATCCTCCCCCGTCACAGGCAAGTTCCTCCCCCTCTTCCAGAAAGTGCTTTCCCCAGATTTCCGTCTCAAATTCTGGACACTTTCACATCCTTCCTCTCCCGTCCCTTTGAGCCAGTGCTTAGCTCCACCAGGTCTCGGAGCGGTTCTCAGAATTTCCTACCAGATAGGCCCCTGTCTCGGGTGCTGGTCTTTCCTGTGTTCCCCCACAACTAGCCCGGACCCCACTCCTCTCCTCTGTTCCCTGTGAAGTTTCTGATTCTCCCCTTCAGCAGGGATTCTAGAGCTGTCTCACATTTGTCCTGATACTTCTTTTCCTACTCAATGTGCAATTTAAAATTTCAGATCTCTCGTCTCCTTTCAAGGACAACATGCTGTATCATGCTTTTCAGAGTAGTTTCACTTGAACTCCCTTGTTATTTGAATGGTTTTGTAGGATGTGTGGATATACTCTTATCTGGATGGCTGACATTATCCCATGAGAACCAGGAAGGCTGTCTTCTTTATCCTTTATCTTGAAGCAAGGACGCTCAGAACTTAGCTCTTGGTGTTATTTTGGGGTCAAATGAGGTAATAGAAGAGACGGTGTTCCTAGCCTGGTACACAGCACACGAAGTGCTCAGCAAGTTTGCGTTGCTATTTTCGTTGTGGTTATTATTCTGACTCACTGCGTGAGTCCTCCCCAGAAAGGATGCTTTCTCAGGACTCCATGCAACAAGGATCCCGGAAGAAGTCAAGTCTGAGTTTTAGTTCTTGATTCGCTCTTACTAGCCCATGTTTTCCTTCCTGATTCAATTTGAGCTTGGAAAACGTCTACCATTTCTAGAAATGTAGTTTTTAATATTCTGATATTTCTTCTAGTGAAGCTAACCCTAACCCTAACCCTAACCCTGCCGGCCAAAGGCCGGGCTCGGGGTGGGCCCTGGAAACTCTGGCCCCGGACCGCAAGCCTTGAAGGAGCAGCAGCATTGATTCCCGCATCATCCCTCAGGCTGGGACACGCGACACTCAGGAGCCTCCGTGGCCGCACAGAAATCAAGAATACCCGGTTGTTACGGCGCAGGAATCCATGGAAGTCACTCTGGTCAACCTGCTGACTTCAGAGCGGGAGGGTCGCTCTTTCCCCGGGAGGACCAGGGGAGCGGGGCACACGGCCTGAGTCCCTGGAAACGTGGGAGCTGAGTAAGGGCCTCTGAGATGCCCCGTCCTAGTCCTGGGGGCCTATGGGTATTGTCTTACATGTCAGAGGAGATTACTGCAGGTGTGATTAGGAGTCTGGAGACGAGATTATCCTGGCACTGTGCGACCGCGGGGGCCTGACCAGATGCGGGGGAGGGGCGGGGGGTGGGCGGCGTGTGGACAAGAGCAGGAGGAAACGGTCACAGCGAAGGACGTGAGTGGCCTCCAGAAGCCAGAAAAGCGAGGAGCCTGGTTCTCCCCAAGGGATTCTGGAAGGAGCCGGCCCTCAGTTCAGTTCAGTTCAGTCGCTCAGTCGTGTCCCACTCTTTGTGTCCCCATGGACTGCAGCATGCCAGGCTTCCTTGTTCATTACCACCTCCCAGAGTTTGCTCAAACTCATGTGCATTGAGTCGGTGATGCCATCCAACCGTCTCATCCTCCCGCCTTCAGTCTTTCCCAGCATCAGGGTCTTTTCAAATGAGTCAGCTCTTCGCATCAGGTGGCCAAAGGATTGGAGTTTCAGCTTCAGCATCAGTCCTTCCAATGAATATTCAGGACTGATTTCCTTTAAGATGGACTGGTTGGATCTCCTTGCAGTCCAAGGGACTCTCAAGAGTCTCCTGCAACACCACAGTTCAAGAGCATCAATTCTTCGGCACTCAGCTTTCTTTTAAAGTCCAACTCTCACATCCATACATGACTACTGGAAAAACTATAGCTTTGACTAGGTAGGCCTTTGTTGGCAAAGTAGTATCTCTGCTTTTTAATATGCTGTCTAGGTTGGTCATAACTTTTCTTCTAAGGAGTAAGCGTCTTTTGATTTCATGGCTGCAATCACCATCTGCAGTTTAGCCCAGAGAGACTGGTTTGGTACCTTCCAGACCTCCCAACCCCAGACCTGTAAGGGATCCATCTGTGTTCTTTAAAGCCACTGAATTTTTGCTGATTCATTGCAGTTACAACAACAAGAAAAAAGTAATACCATCAGTGCTAATTCTCTCTTAACAAAATGTATTTACTTTGCACTTAACATTTCACCCCAGTAGTTAAGGACTCGCCCAAGTTCACAGGGATGGTTGCAGGCAAAGTGCCGATTAGAACCAGGGTGACCGTATATGTTTGTTGGCTTCTGACACATAACCGATAATCCTGAACTTACTGCTTTAGAACAATGAGCCTCTGTTCAGCTAACAACCCTACTCAGCAACCAGAGCTGCCTCACCTGGGTGGGACCTCTGGGGTTGGTTGGACTGAACCACACGTCTCTCTGCCCACTAGGTGAGGGGTTGGTGGACTGGGAGGGGTCCCCTCTGCGCCACCTGCCCCTTCAGCCCCCGTCAGACTGTCCTCAGGGCAGCTGGGCGGGGCCCCAAGAGAAGCCCTGAAAATACACAAGGTGGGCTGAGGCCTGGGCTTGGAATGCACACGCCCCTCCCACAGGAAGGGGCTTCCCTGGTGGCTCAGACGATAGAGCGTCTGCCTGCAATACGGGAGAGTCAGGTTCGATCCCTGGGTCAGGAAGATCCCCAGGAAAAGGAAATGGCAACCGACTCCAGTACTCTTGCCTGGAAAATTCCATGGACGGAGGAACCTTGTAGGCCACAGTCCATGGGATCGCAAAGAGTCAGACACGACTGAATGACTTCACTTCGCCTCTTCACTCCCACTGCAGCTTATCGGCCTAAGCCGGGATGTATGAAGAGTCCAGATTGGAGAAGGGGAAGAAGTTTCCTCATTTTGTGCAGAAGCTGCAAAGTTGCACTGGAGAGGACAGGAGCAGACCGAGAAGGGTGTGGGTTTTTGCAGAGTATCTCTTGGTATAATTCACATCTTAAAACTTTGAAAATAAAAGGGGGTGACTTTAGGAATTCCACGGAAACAGCAGATCGAAACCAGGGCTGTGCCAGGTGTCAGGCTGCTAGGGACCTCACCCTCCTGTCACTCCCACCCCGGGGCAGGGTTCTCCCTTCCCACACTCTGTTAAGATTAAGATGCTGCTTCTCTGGCCTAGTTGGGGAGGGGGACAGTGCAGAGGTCAGACCTGGGGTCTGAGTCCAGGCCAAGATGAGCATGGCTGCTGTTACTGGTGTCCAGAGAAGCACCCCAAGAGACGCCGTTTGCCCACCTCTCCCTGTAACCATTAGGTGTCTTCTTCTCCCCCGGGACCCCCACGTCCACGTGGTCATGAGAGTCACTGTCAGCGCCCTCAGTCGCCACAGCCACATTCTGTGCTGGCTGCTCCTGTGAGTGTGTGCACCCTGCGACCGTACATTTATAAAGAAAAACGATTTACAGAGTCCCCGCTGGAAGCTTTTCCTGGAGGCTTGAATGTAGCAACCCCCCCTAGGGACTTGGAACCTCGTCACAGATTTCTGTTGACCTGACCTATGAGGGATTAGGCCTCTTTTTTTTTTTTTCCCCCTAATCCTGGCAACCTTTTCAAAGCTTATTGCAAAAGCCCATTTTATGGCTTGGTTTATAAAAAGCTCTATTTTCCCTTCAAATAATATAATATCTTTGAAACATGAAGACTTTCTCCATCAAGTTTAGAAATGTTTGTCCTGTGGTTTGAAGTCAGGAACTGGAGCGTTTGGAAATGTATTTAGAAAGCTAGCAATCCTAATATATGGGAGGTGGCCTTTTAATAACCTCCCAGCAAGCAAGCCATTCTTGGAGGTCATTCAACTGATAGCAACTGATTGGTCTGCTTCCATCTTTAATAGTCTTTTTAAAAACTCTCTCTCTTTGGCTGTGCTGAGTCTTGGCTGCCGCACAGGCTTTCCTCTAGGTGTGCCGAGCAGGGGCTTCTCCCTGCAGTGGCTTCTCTTGTTGCATGGCATCTTACAGGCCTCTAGGGTGCGAGCGCTTCAGCTGTTGCCCCGTGTGGGCTCAGGAATTGCAGCCCCCCGGCTCTAGAACACAGACTCAGCGGTTGTGGCCCACAGGCTTCGTTGCTCCTTGGCGTGTGGGATCTTCCTGGATCAGGGATGGAACCCATGTCTCCAGCACTGAGCCACAAGGGCAGCTCTGTCTGATTCCCTCTTAACGTTCCCAGATTGGATTTCTGGAAGCACTCCCCTCCCTCTTGGTGAAGTCTAGAGCCCCCGTTTGGCTTTGCAGCACCTGTCTTCACAGCCCATGCCTGCAGGGGGCAGGGGGCTCTGCTTTGCCCATAGGCAGCACTGGCCTTGGCGTGTCTGGGCCCCTCAGCTCTTGCCTTCCCTCTGGTTCCTGCCAAGCCATCGTCCCTACCCATTCCTCAAATGTTTGTCTTCACACCCCGTAATGTGCAATCTGGGCTGCCCTGGTGGCTCAGCTGGTGAAGAAACCGCCTGCAATGCAGGAGACCCCGAATCAATTCCTGGGTCGGGAAGATCCCCTGGAGAAGGGATGGGATACCCATTCCAGTATTCATGGGCTTCCCTGGTAGCTCAGATGGTAAAGAATCCGCCTGCAAGGCAGGAGACTCAGGTTGATCCCTGGGCTGGGAAGATCCCTTGGAGGAGGGCATGGCAACCCACTCCAGTATTCTTGCCTGGAGGATCCCATGCACAGAGGAGCCTGGTGGCCTACAGTCCCTGGGGTCGCAAAGAGTCAGACACGACTGAGCGACTATGCACACACACACTCTGAGTAAGCTATATACAGAGCATCAGACACCATAAATGATGCCCCTTCCCAGGTAAGCAGCACCCGGATTGAGAGACAGACTCTCGCTGGAGCCTGACGCCCCCTCACACTCCTTTCCAACCTCTCTCCTCTCGCCTCCAAATCTAACTCCTCTGTGGCTTCTATGCTTTCGTCAGGTTTCCTCTTTGACATCATGCAGCCTGCGCTCTCCTGTGGCTGGCTTCTCCTGTCGTGGTCATGGTCATGGTCATGGTCATGGGTGAGGGCTGTTCATCGCTTCCCTGCAGGATGTTCCTTTCTGCGAATGCACGGCAGTATGGGCTCTTTCTGTGCGTGGCCTTCCTCGTGTGGGGCTTTAGGGGCGGTGCTGCTGGGAGCTTCTGTGTGGTGGTGATGGGCATGTATGTGCGTTTCTGGTGGTGCAGGCCTGCGGGGCTGCAGGGTGCGGGGCTTCTGAGTCACCTGGGCTGCGTGGCTGCAGTTTTATCAGATTCTGCCAACAGTTTTCCAGGGTGGTTCTACCCACTAGGCAGTGGGGGTGGGTTCTGTGAGGCCAGCATCCTATTGATACTGAGTATTTTCTCTTTATTATGACCACCCTGAAGGATACGAGTGGCATGACATAGTAGTTCTAGTTTTCATTTCCCTGTTGACCTAGGAAGTTGGGCAAATTGAGCTCTGGTGGGCCCAGAGCTTGCCAACTCTCTGTCATGTTGGGGGCAGCCCCATGGGAGTGGAGGGGCCAGGCATCCAGGCTGAGCTGTGGTTGGGAAAAGTGAAAGTGTTAGTCACTCAGTCGTCTCCGACTTTCTGCAACTCTGTGGACTGTAGCCCACCAGGCTCTTCTGTCCATGGAATTTTCCAGGCAAGAGTATTGGAATGGGTTGCCATTGCCTTCTCCAGGGGATTTTCTCGGCCCAGGGATCAAACCCAGGTTTCCTGCATTGCAGGCAGATTCTGTACCATCTGCACCACCAGGGAAGCATTCATCCCAACTTTAGGATCCAGAGCACTCAGACAGCCTTAGAATCTTAGGGAAGAGCCAAGTCTGATTCCATGATGGATCTGTTTCTGTGACTTTAACTTTTGCTTTCCATTGCTTTTGTTATTATAATAATACATAATGACCTGCTTCAGGGAACCCTGCCTGTCTGTCTGAAGAGATTAACACAAACCCTCCCTCAGGTTGGGGCTTCCCTGGATGTTCAGATGGCAAAGAATCTGCCTGCAATGCAGCAGACCGGAGCTTGATCCTTGGGTCAGGAAGACTCCCTAGGGCAGGAAATGACTACCCACTCCAGTTTTCTTGACTGGAGAATCCCATGGACTCAGGAGCCTTGTGGGCTACAGTCCGCGGGATCACAAAGAGTCAGAACGGCTAATGCTTTCACTTTTTTCCCTGAGGTTTGCCATTCCAGGAGATATTTGCAAGATAAGCTTTTTCCTTCCTCAGCTCCTTCCCTTCTCTGTCCTATAAAAGATCCTGGCATTCAGACCCTGACAAGATGATTATTTTGAGACATTGGTCTGCCGTCTTCTTAGTCAGCGAGTTTTCCAAATAAAGTTGTATTCCTTGCCTCAACACCTCTTCTCTAGGCTAAATGGCCTGTCCGTGCAGCAAGAAGACCGAGCTTGGACTCAGTAAGAGCAGGGGCAGCAGGCCAGGAAGACCAGAGGCCACTCCAGACAGATACCGGGGCTACAGGGCAGGCTCCCCATCAAGGTGCCTACCCTCCCAGCGAGCCTTTGGGTTAGACGGAGGTGGCTGCTAACCGAGACATCATCAGAGCAGGCTCCGCTGCCCCTGGAAACAGCTAGTTCATCCTCTGACCTCCGTCCTAAGGCTCCCCCGCGGGGTGCCCTCAGATAAATTTCCTGACAGTCTTCCTCATTTTGCAGAGGAAGAGACCCAGCCCAGAGGACTGACTTCATTTAGCTCTCAGTGGCCCCCTGAAGTAGGTGCTTTGTCGTAAGTACCTGGCAGACACAGCTCCATCAGAGTAATTGCTACCATTCCAGCAAGGCTGCCATGCTCAAAACCCCGTCAGGCTCCTCCTTTGAAGATGGATGAGCAAACTGGATAATCATCTTTGCAAGAGAAACTTGAAGTGCTGAGCTTTTTTTTTTTTTTTGGATGGGCCCAATCCACCAAACTTTTTCTTTTCCATGCTCTAACCCCCCACTCACCCCCCCACCACCACCCTCCATTTCCATTGCTCTGGAGAGTGGCTCCCTTGCGGCTGTTTAATGTATATATGTCCTTGGAAGGCATTAGGCTCCCCCTTTCTGGGTAAATCGTCTTGTCTGGAAGCAGAGGCAGCCTTTCCCTGCTGGACACCCCATGTGGCTGCCTTATCCTCCTGTGGGTCAGACCGAGCCCTTGATTGTTCACAATGCCCTCGGCGACCTTCCCTTTTCCTTGAGGATTCACATGGAACAGTCTAGCTCCCAATGGCCTTCTGTCCTGAGCACGTGCCCCTTTGTTTGCTGGTGTTTGTGTTTTCACAGCCAGCAATGAGATTATGAGCCCTGGCAGGTTGGAGCACAGCACTCAGCCACGTGCCCGCTCGGGTCGCGGGATGGAGAACCCTTTCCTACTGATTACTTCAGCTGTGTTCTCAGTCTTATGAGTCAGAACATTCAGCTTTTACAATGTTCTGTTCCTTCGGCATGATCATTTGTGTGTGTGCACTGACTTTTTCCCTTACAGAAAATCTTTTTCTCTGGGTCTCAGGGAAGGGGGTGCATCCTTGGGAAAGGGGGTTTCTGCCATAGTTGTATGTCATCCGTATTTTCCTTTAACTCTGGACACAGCTCTAATTCTTCTCCTTGTTTCTGGGTATCTTCCATGCTGATGGTTCAAAGCCTTGGAAGCAGAACTTTGTATCTATTCTGCAGATCTTCAGCTACTCTGTGGGTTCTAAGGAATAACAAGTTTACACCAGTTGGAGTCAATTCACAGAACTGTCGAAATCCATGGTGCTATCGACAAAGCAAACACTCTTCCCCAGCCCTCCAGGCCCTTGATCTGAAAGGCTGATGTTTGACTGATGTGCCCTGTGCATGGCTGTTCACCACCAGGAGCAATGAACTCCCCCAGGTATAGGAGAAACCAGGACGAGAGGCAAGGTCCGGATCATCCAGCCCAGCCACTGGCTCCTAGATATTTGAAAGCTAACTTCTTTACCTCTCTTTGGTTCAGTTCAGTCTCTCAGTCGTGTCTGACTCTTTGCACCCCCATGGACTGCAGCACGCCAGGCCTCCTTGTCCATTGCCAACTCCCCGAGTTTACTCAAAGTCATGTCCATCGAGTTGGTGATGCCATCCATCCAGCTCATCCTCTGCCATCCCCTTCTCCTCCTGCCCTCAGTCTTTCCAAGCATCAGGGTCTTTTCCAGTGAGTCAGCTCTTCGCATCAGGTGGCCAAAGGACTGGAGTTTCAGCTTCAGCATCGGTCCTTCCAAAGAACACTCAGGACTGGTCTCCTTTAGGATGGACTCTCCCTCTCTACTTTCTCTGCCCCTTGCTTTCCCACTGACTGTAGCGATGTTGTCCTTCTTCAGAGCTAGGTGGCTCGCAGCAGCTGACGACAGTTCTGTCTCCCGAGCACCTGCCTCAGGAGGGGAGCCCTGGGACTGGGCCCCCAGACCCCTCGTCTCTGCCCACCCAGCTCTGGAGCCCATGTCACTTCTCTTCCATTGGGCCTTTGGTTTTTCACTTCATTATAAATTTCCGTTTTCCTTGCACTGACTTTGACAGTCATGTTGAGACACCAAGCTTTCCCAATAATTCCATTTCCTCCTGCCATGGAAGAGGCTGTCCTCAAAGTCACTCTGACCTGGAATACTCGCCACACGATGGTTATTTGACTCTGTTTGCGTGTGGTGATTTCTGTTCTTCGCAGACACAGTTGCTTTTTCCCTGATTATGTTTCCCTTGGGCTGATCTTAATAACCTAAGTGGGGAAATTTTTAGATGTTTTCACCTAAGAAGAGGCCAGTTCTGTAGAATGAAATCTTACTACATCAGACCCCCCCAACCCCGCTTCATCTCTTTCTACTCCTCCCCAAGCAGCTTGCAGGGAGAGAAAGGGGTCTGAGCAAACTCAGTGCCTGGCCTTTGCTTTCTGAGGGCAGTGCAGCAGCTGGAGCAAGAGTGGAATGACTTTGGGGGTGATCAGAGGGGAAAAAGTTCAGTCGTTAAATTGTTAAAGTCAGACTATCACTTGTGAAAGATGGCAATGCAGACTTTACTTGGCCATCGTCATGGATATCGAGGTCACTGTAATGGGACTTTATGACAGGGAGACAGCGGGTTCCCAGGGAAATCACATGGTCAGTTTACAGCCGAGGAGCAAAGGTCAGCGGATGGAGAATTCCTAAGAGGAAGCAGCTGGAGTCAGGGGGATTCTGGCCAGAAGTCAGGGTGGTCAGAGATGAGGGTGGTCAGATACTGAGGAGGGCGCTCCATAAACGCCTGGCAGAGTTGGGCACTTTGGGAAGCAAATAGTTTAGTGCTGGATGTGACTTCAGTGTCACAGAGCCTGAGGCGAGTTCGGGTAAACTGCCCCCCTCATGCAGGGAGGGAGCACAGTGGAAGCTAGCCTGCCACAAGTGCCTTGCTGTCCCCGAGTGTCGCCCAGTGGGGGGTTCCGAGTCCCCTCCCTGTGGCCAGGGCACGATGTGGGGTCTGAAGGGCCCCCCAGGAAAGGGTGCTCGAGCCGCGCTGGTCTTGCTCATCCAACATGGATCGCCCGTTTCTGGCTAAGCCCGGATGGCTAGGTTTGGTTGATGTGACCTTCCTGCCACTTGCTTTGTAACTGTTCTGCATGTGCTGGCCAAAAGAAAGGGGAAAACTCCAGGCAGCGCTGTCCAGTGAGCTGTGACCTGGATTCCAGTCTCACATGCTCGCAGCGCCTGAAATTCAACAGTGAGAGCCTGGGGGGCGGGTGAGGGGTCGCTGAAGCGCATTTCTTGAGAAGCAAGTATGGTGGCATGACCCTTATGTCCAGGCTCAGAGGGGCCTGGCACCCTGTCACGTTTCTGCGTTCCGTTAAGCAACACAAGTCAGACCCACAGTGTGGGGCTCAGCCTGCAGCCTTGACGGGAGGCAGGGCAGTCACCTGGCCAAGCGTGTGGCTCAGGAAGTGCTGAGAAACGAGACCACTCAGCGAGGGAGCTGCTGGAAGGTCTGGGCACCACAGTGATCTCAGCCAGCGGGATCATCAGGATTAGCCCGACGTGTCTCAGGGGTCTGGAGCCTCTCAGAGGCTCCTTAATGTCAATAAGGGGAGCTAAGCTTACGGGGTGAGCTGGATTCTGTCCCCAGACTCCTAGGGTATGTAACACTAGGGTTTAGCAACAGTCTGTCTGACATTTTACCTGTAGCCCCTGAGGTGAACACTGTTTTAATTGCACAATAATTTAGCCCTCCCCCACGTTAAAACATTCCAGGTAGAACTGGCGCCTTCTGGTGGTGAACCAGGCTCCCGGGTGGGTCCGTGGGCAGCACTGCAGCCTGTCACACGCCCCGAGGGTCAGGCTGTATGGTGTCAGGACCCAAGTGAAGGTGGCAAATAGTTCCCTCGTTTTTCCCTGTAGCTGGAGTAATACAATTATAACCATTGATTTTATATAGAACCAGATGTTGCCTACTCATCTTCTTATCACAGAATCAGTCATATATTTGGTATTGCAAGAAAGAGCAGTCTTACAAAACAGCATACAAGTTGCACAGCTAGCAGCATTAGTAAGGTCAAAATTAGTAGGGTTTTAAGCCAAGAGCTTCTGTTAGGTGTGGCCCAGTATATTCCCAGGTCAGCTGCCCCAGTCTGTCCCATACCAATCCCTGTCTTTAAGGGAAAGGATATATAGGCATTGTTCCTAAGAAACCCAGCCCTATTTCCTGGTTTTAGTAGGCTGATTATCCTTCGTGTGGTTCAATTGTTCCCAACATAAGGAGGGTGAGGTTAAATTGAAATGACTGTAGCCTGGTGTTAACCATATAAATTCATCCCATGACTGAGAGAGGTTATAGTCTTTGACTAAAATTTGACACATTGCTCTGATTGAGCTTGAGTAAGTTTAAAACAAAATTCACATTTATAGACACGGTCAGAGCAAGTGTGATTAATTAGCCAAGTGAGGGAGTCCCATCTAGTGCTATCGATAGTGGCCCAAACAGAACTGTAACTTATTTCTTCCAAAATAAATTTCCTAAGGGCCATCCAGTTAGAGCCTTGAGAGGAGAAATCCACTAAGGTAACCCAGAAGTAATGAAAGTAGGTACTTGATCATAAACCCAAGGGTTGGATTAATTTTTATACTCTGCATGGGGATTGTGCTCATGATAGGAAAAAATACTAGATTCATATGCAAAAGTTCAAGGAATTAAGACAACACTATAAAGTATCATTCGGGTCAAGTCCAGCTTCTTGGGATTGCTCTCTACTCTTGAGGCTGTCTTCTTGCTCTGATGTGTGTGTGCAGTTTCTATTCCGTTTGAGCATTGTTTTGCAGTAATTTTGATGTCAACAGTCCTTTCTAGATACCAGTTTAGTGCAGTCTAGCTTTCTCAATGGGAAATACGGGTCCAAGAGTCAACTTGCTGCAGCTTTGTTGTGCATAAGCTAGTTACTAGTACCTGGTCAGGGTCCTTCCATATAGTTTGGAGATAGTCTTTAAATGATGTCTTTTTCAGTATCCTGGTTACAGACCATGGGACAGCTAATCTTCATCCACAGACTACTGGGATAAGCTTAAGAAACAACCTTCCAGTGTCTTTTAATCACTCAAATTTTACAATGATGTACCAGCAGCAAGGAGCCATCTAAGAAGTGGGTCTTAGACAAAAAACACTAGAATTTAATATCCACAAAGATATATTGCTGAAACATAATTCTTCATCTCTAAAATTGCCCTGATTTTTTTTTTTACCAAATATCACCAAATTAAGACCGATTTGTTTATGAAGTCTGACTTCAAGAAATGCCTGATTGTTTACATGCGTGTAACTGAACATTTGCTGTTGCCCAATGTCTTAAGTCGTGTCTGACTCTGAGACCCCATGGACTGCAGCACTCCAGACTTCCCTGTCCTTCACTGCCTCCTGGAGTTGGCCTGAACTCAAGTCCGTTGAGTCAGTGATGCCATCCAACCATCTTATCTTCTCTCTCCCCTTTCTACTCCTGCCCTCAATCTTTTCCAGCATGAGGGTCTTTTCCAAAAAAGTCGGCTCTTCACACCAGGAGGCCAGTGCATGGGACCTTCAGCTACAGCGTCAGTTCTTCCAATGAATCTTCAGGGTTGATCTCCTTTAGGATGGACTGGTTTGGCGAATAAAGCCTTAAAAGAGATTTCAGTCATGTGCTTCTGGAGCGAAACCAACTCCCCGAGTGACACCAAGATTAAGAAATGAAACATTTAAGGTAGAAATCGGATTTTTTTTAATGTCATTAAATGCACAATATTAGAGGGTTCTTCTGGTATGAAAATGCAGCATTCAGTCTGAATTATAATACAGGTGCCTCCTTGAGATGCTGTCAGGTATGGAGGGCCATGTGACTTTGTAACGCAGCTTTCTTCGTCAAAGAGACCTCAGAATCCAGTAGGCTAATAGCCTGGTTACTATCATTTAAGGTCTTTTGGGTGAATTCCGTTAAGGCTTCAGTGTGGGCATGGATACATCCATGTACACAGACAGAGGTCTCATGGGTGTAAGTTTAAAATTTAGTCATGAAGCGGCTGTTACAATATAAAACTCACTGGTTTGTAAATAACGGTTTGAATAAGTTAGGTTCACATGCTTGAGTTTAAATTAAAAGGCACTCCCCACCCCGAGCCCTGCTCTCCCTCCTCAGTCCGAGGAATCAGGGTTGGCCCTCTTTCACAAAGTCGCCTATATGCTGATCTCCCCTTTTATCCCTTGGCAGCAGTTCCCAGGGCTCTCTGAGAGGCCATTGCCTGCACCGTAGCCCTCATTCAGGCCCCAGTAAAACTGAGACTCATGGCTCTCATCGTGGCTTTTTTTTCTCAGTATTGATTGTTTATAGACCGAAAGTGTTACTGTGTTCCAAGTGAAGATCAACAGAGAATGTCCCAAATATGGTCATACTGCCGTGAAATCTTTCCAGTGTAATAGCAAACAAAAAATCCTGTAAGAATTTAGGCAGGAAAAATAGGTTTTTAATATATGATCAAAATCAGACTAGTTTCAGACATCTTTAGAACATTTAGCCCCTGAAAAAATTATTGTAACTAATAGTTTAAGAAGGAATGATACTTGTCTGAGAATTTATTCCTTAGTCATGTGATGTGTGAAGGCAATTAAAAGATGGACATGAAAGCATCTTTTATTTTAAAGAGGTAAGCAGTTTTCCTTCAATTAAAAAATAAATTTTAAAAAATGAGCATAAGAATATATACCAAGGGGGGAAAAAAAATTTCTTGGAGACACATCACTTAAGGCATAGTTCAAAATTAGCTCAAGACAGGAAAGCATGTATAAAAGACTCATGTCTTCTCCTCTTCAGTTCAAATAAAAACCTAGTGGATTGTGTTGTCAGGGTGAATTCTCCTACAGTGTTTCTTTGGGGATTGTCTTTGATTGATTGCTTTTGTTTTGCCATCTCTGCTTTCTTAATACAAGTAAATTTCTTTCTTGATCACTGCATTCAGTTGGGATTTTCCCCTCATATTTGATCACTATTTGAAATATTAAATGCCAAATGACACTAGGGCAGTGGTCCAGATTGTGCTTAAAACTAACCCTACAAGCTTGAAATGTTTTGCTAGAGGGATCACAAATCAGAAAGATTAACAGTTTGATTTTTTGCAGTATCAGAGTTTTCCACAATTTAATGTAACCTTGGGATAGGCCAACGTTTCTTAAGACCCAAAGTGTGCTTAACATAAAGGAAATGATCGATACACTGGACAATGTTTAAACTCAAGAACCTGTTTTCATTGAAAAACACCGTGAAAGGAATTAAAAGGCAGATCACAGAGAAGGGGGAAAGTTTTACAACACGAATAACTGACAACGGGCACACATCCAGATATACAGAGATTCTACTTCAAATTAATAAGTAGGAAATTGCCTAACGCAAAAATGGTCAAGAAGGGTGAACTGGACAGTTCACAAGAAAATAACCAAATGGCCAGTACATACATGAAAAAATGCTCTCCGTTATTAGTAACAAAGGAAATGGAACTTAGAACCACAATGAAGACCACCGCAGATTCACGAGTACAGCAGCGACTGAAGACGACCTTGGTGAAGACGACCTGAGCAGTGTGTGGGATCGTGGAGCACTCACGCCCTGCTGAGAGTGTGCAAACTGTTAGCATTTACTGAAGGTGAACATGCAGATGCTTTGTGGCTGACACTTGCACTTCTAAGTTATTGTGTTGATACTGTTGGGTGAGGGATGCCAAAGGTGTAAGAATGATAGTCTGATTTCATTCACATAAAATCAGACCAGAGTTCAAGTCGGGGGGGTAGGAGTTGCCTTGGAGGAGAAGGGTGTTGTAGGAGGATTGGGAGAAGTTCCAAATCCTGTTAATATTTTCTTTCTTAAACTCGGTGGTAGGTACAAGCTTGTGTTCATTCAGTTCTACACTTGGGATTTGTACACTTTATGTATACTTCAATAAAGAAGCCAAAGAGTAAAACCCAAATATGCCTAGGAAAAGCTATCCATTTTCTTCTTCATCTCTTACCCAAACATCACACTGGCTTCCCCAGTGGCACTCCTGCAGGTGTCATCTTTGAGAAGCACAATTCTAACTCAAGATCTCACTGGTCATCTGCCTTCAGGGACCCCGATGGCTCAGGGTCCTGGGGGTGGCCAACTAGACCCTCCTCACGCTTACCCCCCGGTGATGTACTCAGCTCCTTCCCCCTTCACACTCCAGGGACCCGTAACACCTTGTCATGAGTGTACCACAGTGCAAGGCTAGCTGAAGCCTTTTCATGAACATGAAACAGTTCAGTTGCTCAGTCGGGTCCGACTCTTTGAGACCCCATGGACTGCAGCACACAGGCCTCCCTGTCCATCACCATCTCCCAGAGTTTGCTCAAACTCATATCCACTGAATCAGTGATGCCATCCAACCATCTCATCCTCTGTCGTCCCCTTCTCCTCCTGCCTTCAATCTTTCCNGCCAGCCCCACGGCCCTCAGAAAGGCTGTGGACAGTCACTGTTCTCACCCTTCATGGCTTGGAGGAAACTGGCAGGGCTGAGAGTCCCAGGTTGTAGGGCGCTGTGTGGGTATGAAAGACAAGGCTTGCTATTGTTGCAGGAAGGGGGACCCTTTCCAGGGCCCGGAAGTGGGCTCTTGTCTAACCCTTGGAAATGAATTGTCCAAGGAGACACACGTGCTGAGAATGCAAGAGATTCTAGTGGGAAAGGGCACCCGGGGGGAGAGCAGCAGAGTAAGCGAACCCAGGAGGACTGCTCTGCCATGGGGCTCGCAGCCTCAGGTTGTATGGTGATGGGATTAATTTCTGGGTTGTCTTTAGCCAATCATTCTGACTCAGAGTCCTTCCTGGTGGTGCAAGCCTTGATCAGCCAAGATGGACGCCAGAGAGAAGGATTCTGGGAGGTGGTCGGACGTGTGGTGTCTCCTTTCGACCCTTCACGAACTCTTCCGGTTGGTGGTGGCTTATTAGTTCTGTGTTCCTTACCAGGACTCCTGTCTTAAAGCCACGCACGCAGGTAGTTACTATGGTGCCGGCCAGGCTGGGCGGTGTCAGTCAGCCTGCTTCCTCTAAGCTGTGGTTTCCACAGTGACCAGAGGGTGTAATTGTGGCTAGCTCTTCTGATGTACAGATATCTGTTCTTTCTACAACCACAAGCAAGTTAATTTGCCTGGGTGTTTAAAACAGGTTTTGGCAGTTGCTCTCCAGGTCCCCAGACCCCTCGTTTATAGATCTTAGGGTTGGTCCAGGGAGAGCTAATGGCCTTGCTTGCCTGTTTTATTGATGAGGGTGTCTCGGTCATGTGCCTGTTATGTTTTCCTATGGTTCCTTCTTTTCTCCCTTCTCTCCTCCTCCCTTTGCTCTCTCCTCCCTTTTCTCATTCTAGGAATCAGAGAAGGATCTTTCAAAGGAGGGAATAATTAAGAGGATATAATCACTAAAGATTCAAAAATCATTACAGATTCTTGAGAGCAGGGGATTAGGTAAACACTTTTCAATTTCATTTACCTCCGTGGTGAAATCATGGTTGGAACCGTCAGAAAGTGAAATGACCAGGCACTATAAATTTCCTTGGTTGAATACGTTTAGATGTCTTAATCAAGAAGCCATGATTGAAAATATATATGGAGGAGATATTGAGGAGAAGCAGTTAATTTTTAAATACTTTGAGAACAGAGGGAGCCTGACTTTGTCCGTCTCTGAGACATGACTATTTGTTGTTTGAGCTTGGGAGGTGAGCTTCACAGATGGTACTCATTTCATAGGAATATTATGAGGATGGCATGAATATGATGGTTAATTTTATGTGTAAAATTGAGTTGGCCATTGGGTGCCCAAATATTTGCTCAGACTTTATTCTGAATATTTCTGTAAGGACGTATTAGATGAGATTAACATTTAAATTGGTGGGTTTTGCATAAAACAGATTGATCTCCATAAATGTGGGTGGGCTTCATTTAGTCAGTTGAAGGCTGAATAGAAAAAGAATTCCTTCTTGCTCTCCTCCCCTGAGCAAAAAAGGAATTCTCCAGCAGCCTGCCTTCAGACTTCATCTGCAGCCTAGCTCTTTAGTCCTACAGGCTCAGTCTAGCACATTGGCTCTGCTGGGTCTCCAGCCTGCCAGTCCATCCTGTAGATTTGGGACTTGTCAGGCTCCATAATCACAGAAGTTAATTCCTTATAATTCTATTCTGTCTCTGTCTACACACACACACACACACACATACACTCACAAACTATTCATTCTGTTTCACTGAAGAACTCTAATACAATGAGGTAATATTACTCTCTAGATTTCATAGCTATGGAAACTGAGGCTCAGAGAGGACAGACAGCTTGTAGCAGAGACAGGATTCAAGTCAGATGTGTCTGACTTCAGAACCGGGCACTTATCCACTTTTCTGCCTCATGGGAAAGGGAGCCATCAGAGACATGGTAGCTCAAGGTTACATAGCCAATAAATCCAGGTTACGAGCTCTGGCTTCCAGTCCCGGCTTAAACTCCACCACGCAGCCTGTCATGTCTTGCTACCGTATTCCTTTTCTTCCTTCCTTTCGGTTTGGAGAGAACAGGGGGTGCCAGTTCAGTCAGGAAGTCCCCGGCCAGGGCAACAGAGACAGCCCAGCCCCACCACTATTGATAAGGATCATGTCTGTGACTGACGGCGTCTCTTGGGTCCTCTGTCACTTGCATAAACAAACACAGTGGAAGTTCTCTCAGGCATTTCCATGCGGTTTGCGCCCTCTGTGAGGTTATCAGTCAAACAGTATATTTGGTTTACAAATCAAGACATCTGTGAAAGCCAATTTGTAAGTCCAATAAGTGCAATTCTGAGTCACAAAGCCCTTCGAGAGAATTGGAGCTTTGAATTATTTTTAAAAACTTCATCTCCAGCCCCCAGAGGAAAAGCCCTTTCCTCCCCCTCAAGGGTGAGATTCATATTCCTGTGATTCATATTCATCTTTCAAGATACAAGGTTTTTTCACAGTTCTTTACTTTTTGAAAGTGGGCGTCGTTTTATCTCAGGTTTAAACAATAACTGCATATCTCCAGTGCTTGACTGTTTCTGGAAATCTATTTAATTTCACAAAACAAGTTACCAAAGCATACAGTCTTGCACAATTTCCATTTTAATAATATTAAGTCTACCTGAAATTTAAATTTAGATGAATATAGTCCAATGCCTGGAACATTCTGTCTTTTGAACGCTGCTCCTATGTGGGAGGAATACCTATTGGACTAAAATACATTTTTTATTTAGGCTTATTTGGGGGAAGCTTTAAAGGGGAAAATATAAAACTTGAAAGTCATTCCCACCCCTATTGCTTTGCGTTTGTTAGAGAAATAGATGAGGACAATAAAAAAATGACTGAAACCACAAGAAATTCATTTTGGATAAAGAGTTATATGTTCTGCTAGATCTTAAGAAGGAGCCAAGAGCCAACAAATTACCTGAGGGTTCTACAGCTTTTTTTTTNTTGAAAGTCATTCCCACCCCTATTGCTTTGCGTTTGTTAGAGAAATAGATGAGGACAATAAAAAAATGACTGAAACCACAAGAAATTCATTTTGGATAAAGAGTTATATGTTCTGCTAGATCTTAAGAAGGAGCCAAGAGCCAACAAATTACCTGAGGGTTCTACAGCTTTTTTTTTTCCTGCCTCAATTGCCTTGCCTAAAATTCTTTCCAAAATCAGCTATTCTTTTCAACGGTGTCTTAACCTAGATCACTGTGTTCAGCCATGCAGCTCTCTTTTACTCCTTTAAAGAAAAAGGATGCATTACTTGTCTGGACGTGCGTTTTTTTTCTGTTAGTGAGCAAGTAACTTCTCCGAGAAGATGTTTTGGTGATTTTGAAAAAGCATTTGCTTTTTACACTGACGGGATCTCATGGACAACAGGTGGATGATGGCATTTGCGATCAGTTCAAGATTTTGCTCTACGCTTACCAGTCAGGTACAGATTCAGTTCACCAGTTCCCGCTCTGCACCCAGTTCCACCTGTGGCAGTTTCCTCCACACCATCAAGCAAGTCTCTGACACCAGCTGGGTGCCCTACAGTTCAACACAATGCTGACATGACCTAACTGGAAATAGCGTCAGACTTGGCAGGTGAAGGCCGCCCTCCCTTTCAAATGTCAATTGCAAGTCCAGGTTGTCACTTGTGCTTCTGACCACTGACTATAAATCAGAAGATCCCATGACCCCCTCTTTGGGTTTGGTTAATTTATTGGAGTGGTTCACAGAACTCAGGATTTTTACTGAGTGAAAAGTTATTCACTAAATTGCAGATTTATTACAGAGGATCGAAATGTACAAATCAGCAGCCTGATGAAGAGTTACATGGGATGAGGTCCAGAAGAGAAGAATTTTTGTCCTCATGGAGCATGGGTCTGGCACGGTGGCACGGGGACACATTCTGGCTCACCAGCCTGGAAGCTCTCCAAATCCAGGCTCATGGGGGTTTTTTATGGAGGCTTCATTACACAATTGACTAAATCACTAGCCACTGGCGACTGAGTCAACTTCCAGCCCTGCTTTCCTCCATGGAGGTCAGGGGAGTGGACTGAAGTTCCTACCCTCTAATCACATGGGTGGTTCCCGTGGCAACCAGCCTCCTTCCTTAGCGTTTTCCAAAATTCATCTAATTTACATGAACCCAAAGGTCATGAAAGGGGTTTGTTATGAATATTGAGACAGCTTTATTGTTCTCATCACTTAGGAAATCCCAGGCATTTTAGGACATCTGTGTCAGAAGCTGCAACAAAGACCTAATATACATATCTTACTATTAATCACAGTACCACACCAGGTAATTTTAAAATTAAGGTCCTCTTAACCTCAGCCTCCTCAACTGTACTTTAGGTGTAATGATACCTCCCAGAATAATTTTGAGGAACAGACGGACTTACAAAGTGCTTAGTACAGTGGGTCTTGAACAGAGGTACTCGATACTCCACTAAACACATTCAGACACATCATCTCATTATACCTTTACAATATTTGTGTAGATAAATGCCTCTTCTCCCATCATTCTTTTTACCAAAATAGGAAACTGAGGCAGAGAGGGTTTAAATGCATTGCTCAAGGCCACAGTAACTAACAGGTCTAAGTATGATGTCCCAACTTCTTCCTGGTTTATTTCTCTGATTTCCTTCTGAGTCCTTTTAATTAGGAAAAGAGCCTGGTCCACTGAAAGAAAACCCACCAGTGTGTCTTTACCCGGAAAGGTCTGTTGCAGGAAGGGGGCCCCCTTCCAAGGCCCGAGAGTGGGCTCTTGTGTAACGCTCTGAATTGAACTGTCTGTGGAAACACACATTCTGTTAAAGCAAGATTCTTTGCTGGGAAACGGTGCCCGAGCAGAGAACAGTCAGGTAAGGGAACCCAGGAGGACTGCTCTGCCTTGTGGCTCACAGTCTTGGGTTTTATGGTGATGGGGCTGGTTTCCAGGTTTTCTTTTGCCAATCATTCTGACTCAGGGTCCTTCCTGGTGGCGCACGCATTGCTCAGCCAAGACTGATGCTAGCGAGGAGCACCTGGTGTCCCTTCTTGACCTTCCCTGAACTCTTCTGGTTGGTGGTGGCTTATTAGTCCCATGCTCCTTACTGGGACCTCCTGTCATAAAAGAACTCACGCAGTGGCTGAGATGGTGCCTGGACAGTGGCCAGTTTCATGCATGGTGCTTCCCCTAACAGGTCCAATAGACTCAGGTTTGTGGAAGTGAAACTAGCTCTAAATGTCTGTTGTGATTATTTTGTAACTTTTCTAGATTCCACATTTAACCAATTAACTTCTGCGTCTTAGTTTCTTCCCTTAGTTTTTACGATTATGTGTGTTGTTCTGTTCACCTTTCCCCCTGGATAACTTTCCTAAGGAAAGGTTTCTTAGTTATTGACCTTCATCCTATCTTCCCAACTCATTCCCTCTGTGAGAAGAAAATTGTTTCTTTGATGCACAAATAGGTATAAAATATTTGTGGATTAAAGCAATGAATGGATTGATCATTAAAAAATAAAAGATTACAGCTAGTTCAAGAGAAGATTTGCAGAGGAAAATTGAGACGGAGAATGTGAAGGTATAAGGGTGAGACATGAATACCAACATAAATATGATCTAGTTCTTGCCACCAATCAATTTACAGTTCAGTAGGCAGAAAAGTCATAAACAGTTAACATCTTGACTATCTTTTGCATCTTTACTCCTTTCATAAATTCTCCTATATTAGACAGAGAAATCAGAAGAGATGGTTCTTACCCTTAAGGGGTTTATTTCTTAGTCCAGGCAGCCTCTTGAAACAACAGAGAGTGTATTGAAAGTACCTGCAGCTTTCGAGAAACTGGGTTTTTTGTTGTTGTTTATTCATTAATGAACTTTCACAGGACAGATGCATTGTTGGGTGCTCAGGGTGTTGGATGGCTGTTGGGGTCATAATCATCTTTTCTTGTGGTGGTGTTAGGGGAAGCCCACTGATTGAGACCGCCTACCCTGGCCAGGCACCATAGTAACCATTAGCACGAGTTGTTTTATGACAGGAGATCCTGATAAGAAATATGGAACTAATAGGCCACCACCAACCGGAAGAGTTCGGGAAAGGTCTAAAGGAGACACCATGTGTCCGTCCACTTCCCAGAATCTCTCTCGCTAGCATCCGTCTTGGCTGAGCGATGCGTATGCCACCAGGAAAAGACTCTGAATTAGAATGATTGACCAGAGACCACCAGAAAACCAATCCCATCACTGTAAAACCCGAGACTGCGAGCCAAGCGGCAGAGCAGTTCTCCTGGGATCCCTTCCCCCACTGCTCTCCACCCGGGTGCCCTTTCCCAATAAAATCTCTTGCTTTGTCAACAGATGTGTCTCCTCAGACAATTCATTTCCACGTGTTAGACAAGAGCCCGGTTTCGGGCCCTGGGAGGGGTCCGCCTTCCTGCAGCAGTGGTGGGCTCCCGCTCAACACGGGTCATCTGGTGGGAATGACAGGTATGATACGGCAGAGGATAATTTTTTCTTTCTTTTTTTTTTTTAAGGAAAGAAGCTTCAAGCTGCTTTAGATGTAGAATGAAGAGAAAATCTGCTTAAATGGGTCTTTGTTCTAGGAAGAATCATTTGCATCGCCCTTCTTAGAAATGCAAATGTCAGGCAAGTAGGCCTTGGAAAAAGATGTAATGGTTATGTAATTGTCTTGATAAATACTGTTTCAAATAAAATCTCTTAGTAGGCACAGGAAGTCAGAGTACAGTTGGTCAATTCACCTAATACCTGAGGCTCTTCTGAGATGGTGGGACATAGAACCCAAACCCAGCGATCTGAAGTCAGTGAAAGCCAACTTCTTAGGTGGCATGGCCTTAGCCAAGACACTGAAGGTAGAAAAGGATGCTGAAGACCCGAAACAAAAGAAAGGGGAGTCTGGGTTGGTGATTGAGATGTACACCAAAGGCTGGGGTTCTTGGAGGAGGAATGATTTGGCTGACATTGAAAGTGCCTGTGAACCTACCTTTACTGACAGTGATAATGCTTTGTGGAACAATGGCTGATCAAGGGAATGTAAACTGAAATGACCCAGTGTTCATATCATGAGCTCTTTGTTGCAAAATTCAGACTTAAAGAAAGTAGGGAAAACCACAAGCTCATTCAAGTATAAGCTAAATCAAATCCCTTATGATAATACAGTGGAACTGACAAACAGATTCAAGTTATTAGATCTGATAGAGTGCCTGAAGAACTACGGTTTGTAACATTGTACAGGAGGAAGTGACCAAAACCATCCCCCAAATAAAGAAATGCCAGAAGACAAAGGGGTTGTCTGACAAGGCCTCACAATAGTTGAGGAAAGAAGAGAAATGAAAGGCAAGGGAGAAAGGGAAAGATATACCCAACTGAAGGGAGAGTTCCAGAGAATAGCAAGGAGAGATAAGAAGGCCTTGAGTGAACAATGCAAAGAAAGAGAGGAAATGTTAGAATAGGAAAGACTAGAGATCTCTGAAAGAAAACTGGAGATGTCAAAGGGATATTTCGTGCAAGGATGGGCACCATAAAGGACAGAAATGGAAAGTACTGAAGAGAAAAAGTTAAATTTTAAAAGCAATCCTTTGTTCTGATCCTTAGAGGCAAGCATGACTCATGGAAAAAGAACCTGCCCCCTATCTGATGACCTATAGTCTAGTTTCCTGGCCCTCACAAGAGACCCCCCGGGTAATTGTTTTTCTGTTAAACTTTCCTAGAGAGCTGTTTTTCTGAGAATTGGCTAACCGCCGCAAGGTGGTCAGTCAGCCTTTTCAACCTGATAATTTCCAGACCTATCTCTGTAAAGGTCAAGCTATGCCCACCAATCAGTTTGTTCAGATTGTCTTCACCCCACCTATACCTACTTGTAGCTTTTGTGTATAAAAACTGCTCTATAACTGAGGTCGGGGTTCGCTCCTTTCGAGGATGATCGAACCCCGGCGCGCCGGTTCAATAAATCCTCTTGCTGTTTGCATCGAATTCGGGTCTTGGTGATCTGTGAAGCGACGTCTCCCGTGATTAGGCCGTTCAGGGCCTAACAGTACCTAACAGAAGCAGAGGAGATTAAGAGGTGGTAAAAATGCACAGAAGAACTATACAAGAAAGGTCTTAATGATCCAGATAACCGTTAGTGTGGTCACTTACTTTACAGCCTGACATCCTGGAATGTGAAGTCAAGTGGGCCTTAGGAAGCATCGCTATGAAAAAAGCTAGTGGAGGTGATGGAATTCCAGCTAAGCTATTTCAAATCCTGAAGGATGCTCCTGTAAGTGCTACACTCAATATGGCAGCAAATTTGGAAAACTCAGCAGTGGCCACAGGACTGGAAAAGGTCAGTTTTCATTCCAATCCCAAAGAAAGGCAATGCCAAAGAATGTGCAAACTTTGGTACAGCCCCACTAATGAATACAATTTGCACATGCTAGTAAGATTATGCTCAAAATTCTTTTCAAGCTAAGCTTCAGCAGTATGTGAACCTGAACTTCCAGATGTACAGGCTGGATTTAGAATAGGCAGAGGAACCAGGGATCAAATTGCCAACATTCATTGGATCATAGAGAAAGCAAGGGAATTCCAGAAAAAATCTACATCATTGCCTACAAAAGTATTCAACTCTGTGGATCACAACAAACTGTAGGAAATTCTTTAAGAGGTGAGAATACCAGACCACTTTTCCTGTCTCTTGAGAAATCTGTATGCAGGTCAAGAAGCAACAGTTTGAAACAGACATGGAAAAACAGACTGGTTCAAAATTGGGAAAGGAGTACAACAAGGCTTTATATTGTCACCATGCTTATTTAACTTGTATTCAGAGTACCTTATGCAAAATGCAGGGCTGGATGGCAACAAGATTGCCAGGAGAAATATCAACAATCTGAGCTATGCAGATGATACCACTTTAATGGTAGAAAGCGAAGAGGACCTAAAGAGATTCTTGATTTGGGCGAAAGAAGTGAGTGAAAAAGTTGCCTTAAAATTCAGCATTCAAAAAGCTAAGATCGTGGTATCTGGTCCCATCACTTCATGGCAAATGGAAGAAGAAAACATGGAAACAGTGGCTGATTTTATTTTCTTGAGCTCCAAAATCACTGCAGATGGTGACTGCAGCCATGAAATTAAAAGACTCTTGCTCTTTGGAAGGAAAGTTATGACCAATCTAGCCGTCCTATTAGAAAGCAGAGACATCACTTTGCCAACAAAGGTCCGTATAATCAAAGCTATGGGTTTTTCCAGTAGTTATGTACGGAAATAAGAGTTGGACCATAAAGAAGGCTAAGTGCTGAAGAATTGATGCTTTTCAACTGTGCTGTTGGAGAAGATTCTTGAGAGTCCCTTGGACTGCAAGGAGATTCGACCAGTCCATCCTAAAGGAAGTCAGTCCTGGGTGTTCATTGGAAGGACTGATGCTGAAGCTGAAGCTCCAATCCTTTGGCCTCCTGATGTGAAGAGCTGACTCATTGGAAAAGACCCTGATGCTGGGAAAGACTGAGGGCAGGATAGTGGATTTTGACAGAGGATGCATTGGTTGGATGGCATCACCAACTCAATGGACATGAGTTTGAGGAAACTCCGGGAGATAAAGAAGGATGGGGAGGCCTGGCGTGCTGCAGTCTGTGAGCGCTCGGTGAGTTGGCTATGACTTAGCGACTGAACAAGAATTTGTCCTGTTGTCCTAGACAGAAACTGAGGCTGTTCATGCATTTATTCAACAAGCATTTACTCAACACCTACTTGACAAGTGAATATGGCAGAGCTCCAGCCAGCTATGAACCTGGTCTGAACTTCCATCAGGAGGGAAACTCTGTACTTGAGTCTAGGGTGTCTGGGTATATCTTGGGAGGCCTCTGGACAAAACTACCCTCACCCTGAAGGAAACCCCTTAGATAAAGGTTTGTTAGCTCCCATGGGGCTGTAGTCTCCTATAAGAAAATAAGTTTGTTTTTTTTTGGCAGTTTTAACCATTATGAAAACCACAGCAGAGGCATGTGGTGAATCCGAAAGCCCAGAGAATAAAGGCAAGAACCATGGAAACAACGGCTGTGAGATGGGACTGAGGCCTCCCCAAGGACCTGGCCTCAGGGGCCCCGCCGGGTTGCAGACCTACGATGGACCGAGGCTTGCTGTGCGCTCTTGCTCGCCCCGTGGTGAATGGACCCGGTCACAGTGGTAATTTTTCACTCTTTTCACTGTTGCCTGTGGAGTATGTCGGGAAAGGTAGTTTGTTATGATGGTTTACAAGGACTCCCACCAAGAAGAGCGGTGCTCAAAGAACTGTACTCGCAAAACTGCACCTGAGAAGCCTCATCTGTATCTGCCCTGGCGGCGCAATCCCGGACTTCAAGGCTGAGCCTGACTCCAGGATGGGAGGAGACGCGATGTAAATTTTTGCTGCCAGAGGGTTGACTGTCAGATTGTATTGTACAAAGATGCCTGTGAGAATATCTTTGAAACCTTCCATTTCTGCATCAAGAAGTGAAGTGTTGGGGCTTCCCAGGTGACTCAGTGGTAAAAAATCTGCCTGCCAATGTAGGAGACACAAGGTCGATCCCTGGTCCGGGAAGATACCACAAACTGTGGACCAACTAAGCTTGTGTGCCGTGACGGTTAAGCCCAGGAACCACACCTACTGAAGCCCTCAGGACTAGAGCCTGGGCTCCACGAGAGAAGCCACTGCAGTGGGAAGTCCATGTACCACAGCTGGAGTAGCCCCCCCTTGTCCACAGCTAGAGAAAAGCTTGAGTTACAACGAAGACCCAGCACAGTCAAAAATAAATGAATGCATGAGAAAACAGAAAGAAAAAAAAAAGGTCCATGTCAAACAGATCTTTAATAAAAAAAATAAAAGTGAAGTCTAGTTCTTACCCCTTGAATCCAGAAGGCCTCGTGTCTTATAACCAACAAAATGTGGCCAAAAAAAAAAAAAACCAGCTATGTGACTTAGATGCTAGATCATGACAGGGAATTTAAACTGCTCAACATGTGTGGGGTCTTATTTGGGGGGAATGAAAATATTGTGAATTTAGGTGGAGGTGGTGTTTGCCCAACATTGTGATTGTAGAGAAATTTCCCTTCAGCTGAAAACATCATTCTTTTTTAAAGGTGCTTTAATTTCCACTGTATAAGCTAGAACCCTCATACCTAGCATTCCGAGCCCCTGGTTGAGACCTGTGACTGCCCTGAGCCTCCCATGCTGTGAGGATGCGCAGACCACTTGCAGAAGCCACATGCAGCTTGTCCCTTTGTGGGCCCAGCTCAGCAACACAGTGCCAGAGAAGGTGCTTCTACATGGTTCTGGCATGCCGCCATCCAGTAACCACGAGCCACTGGAGTTCTCTCGGCTGAGATGGGACATTGGAGAGCAGAAAAGAACCATTCATCTGTGCCCTTCCTAAAGTACAGACTCACAGGATCTGTGAGCAAACTGAAATAATTGATTTAAACCATTAAGCTTCAGGGCAGTTTGTTAAGCAGCAGTAGTAACAGGATCAATAATCATTAATCCACAGAGAACACTCATTTAAATTTCCACTGGAGAGAAGTTAACATTGCACAGAAAGGCACACCTGTTCTGTCTGGAAGCTAAATTTTATATCCCTAAGTATCTTTCAACTGTTTTGCCACCCCCCACCCCCCACCCATGTCATCGATGTATCCAAGAAAAAGGAAATGGGTTTCTGGATGTGTGTGGATATGTTAGGTCGTGTCCAACTCTTTGCGATCCCATGGACTGTAACTCCTCTGTCCATGGCATTCTCAAGGCAAAAATACTGGAGTGGGTTGCCGTTTCATCCTCCAGGGGATCTTCCTGACCCAGGGATCGAACCTGCATGTCTTGCGTCTTCTGCATTGGCAGGTGGGTTCTTTACCACTGAGCCCCCTGGGAAGCCTGGGTTTCAGGGTACTCGTACAGCATGACCTGGACTCATTTGCACAAAACTGCATCTTGTTTCTTGAACCACAGCTTGACCTGGGTAGTGTCACTTGCCACCTCCTCCCCGCTTGGCATCATGGCTGACCCTGCTGCAGGACAAAGAGGCAGCGCTGAACGGGGCCCATCGGGAGGGAGGGAAGATGGTGCTGTAGGTCTGACACGTGTTTATCCAGGCCGGGCCCCGCTTTACCCCGAGGAACAGGAGCCACAGGCTCACAAGTGATTCACCTGGTGTCCACAGGACTGAACTCGGAACTACATACTTTGAGGTGCATAGTCTTTCTCTTACCACAAAGAGTAAAAGGAAGTAAAAGAAAGAACTGGGAGACAAGAAAGAGGATTCAACAAACACTCTACTGCAAAAAAAAAAAAAGCCCCACTCATAACCTAACTTTTCAAAAAAAAAAAACTTTGAGACTGATACTGTATTGGCCAGTAACATTTTAATTAACCTATTTTTCAACATCTAGATTTTACAGGTAATACATGTTTCAACTTTTAGTACTAGACAAAAATACCTAGTTCCCAAACTTGAAAATTCCAAATATCAGTGTTTGAAAAAAGGTATTAAGAAAAAAAAAGGTACATGTAAAAAGCTTACATGAAGAAAAAAAAAATTTCTTTAAGAAATTAATTAAAGCAAAAAGGTACATGAAGAACTGTGGCTGCAAAAAGACCATGTAAGAAATTATTGGCTGTGTCAATCTCTTGGTACTTACGTTAACAAATATTGGTTTATGCTTTGTCTTGAGAACTATTAGGTTATTTGGAAGCAATATCATTTCTCATTTTTCTTGGTTGAATTATAATCCCATTATACATGTGGTATTTCTGCTCAAATTTGACTTTGGATATATGCTGGGAGAATTTAATAAAAATGATTTCCTCTAAGTTCTAGTTACTGAATGATGGTTAAACATGTCTATGAATTCAGCATTCATCCAACATGTGAAGTTTTCTATATATCACTTTTTCCTCAAGAAAACCTTAGGCCATCGTTAAAATGTTTTAAACCTTTGCTATTGTAAATCTGGAAAAGGTCCAGTTCAGTTCAGCCACTCAGTCCTGTCCAGCTCTTTGTGACCCCATTGATTGCAGCACGCCAGGCTTCCCTGTCCATTACCAACTCCTGGAGCCTGCTAAAACTCATGGCCATCGCATTGATCCATCCAGCCATCCCATCCTCTGTCGTCCCCTTCTCCTCCTGCCTTCAATCTTTCCCAGCATCAGGGTCTTTTCCAATGAGTCAGTTCTTCACATCAGGTGGCCAAACTGTTGGAGCTTCAGCTTCAGCATCAGTCCTTCCAATGAATATTCAGGACTGATTTGCTTTAGGATGGACTGGTTGGATCTCCTTGCAGTCCAAGGGACTCTCAAGAGTCTTCTCCAACACCACAGTTCAAAGGCATCAATTCTTTGGTGTTCAACTTTCTGTACAGTCCAACTACCAAATTAAAAAAAAGATGTTATCTAATGATACATGCTGACATTTTTAAAGGGTGAAATGATCTGATGTCTATGACTTTCTTCAGTAAAGTGTGGGAGTGTTGAGAAAATATGAGAGATAGGCCCCTAGTTCCTAGTTGATAAGCTGAATGATAAGTAAATGGAGATTTAT
The DNA here is from genome assembly GCA_006410615.1 of Neotragus moschatus. NCBI lineage: Eukaryota > Metazoa > Chordata > Mammalia > Artiodactyla > Bovidae > Neotragus > Neotragus moschatus. The sequence continues at coordinate 77,955 of SJYA01003026.1, read as the reverse complement.
TATTTCATTCTACTTTTATAGACGGGCTTCCCTGGAGGCTTAGTGGTAAAGAATCCATCTGTAATGCAGGAGAAGCAGGTTTGATCCCTGGGCCAGGAAGATCCCCTGGAGAAAGAAATGGCAACCTATTCCAGTATTCTTGCCTCGGAAATTCCATGGACAGAGGAGCCTGACAGGCTATAGTCCACGGGGTCGCAAAAGTCAGACACAACTTAGCAACAAAACAAAAACAATAATAAAAACAACATTTATGGACATTTAAATTTTTTGTGATTAAAAAGTTATAGCACCAGAAGTAATCATGAGACCATTTTTACTGCTTCCTCTAAATGGTAAAACTTATATCACCATGTTTAGGGATAAGCTTTTTCTCCAAGGAAATATTAAATATGCTTTTCAGATTTTCTTCTATTTCTTTATCATTCAGTGTCTTAAACTCTACCAAATCTGTATTGTCCTTATAGTTGAATCTCCTGTAGGTGAGGGTGAAACCCACTAAGCAATGGACACCTTCTGGGGTCTGCAAGGAACAAAATGACTTGCTTGTAAACACAGATGCTGGAGATTCTTGGAGGTATATATTCACAGACTCAAAGTCTCTAATTGTTCGAGGTACAAGAGTAAAAGAGTAGATTTTCCGATACTCATTCTTTTCTAAGAGGTCAGAATCCAGAAACTCTTGGTTTGGGATGTACTGCTGTCTTCTGATTTGGTCCAGGTACCAGGTTCCTCTCTCTTCGGTCAAGCGGAAGATGCAAGGCATCTGGGGCTGGTTCTTCCCAGAAATTAACTCTAGAGGCTGCCACATCTGGTAAGAGCGTCCAAACCCAGCATCAGCTATGTAGTCCCTGCCATCGATGGTCACCTTCAGCAGCAGGTGAATCATGGCTTTGCTGTATTTATTGTTGAACGTGTTGTAAACATATCCTCCCAACATGGTGGTCTCAAAACCAATCGTGGTCAGAGCCCAGTACAGAAGGTGGTTGACTTGGAGACACCACCCACCCCGGTTCCTCCTGACAATTTGATCAAAAATGGCCTCTAAGTCCAATTCCATGGCTTCCCCACAGTGGATGTTAAGGTTCTCAAAGGGAATGGCTCGGACCTGATGCTGAAGAATATCAGTTAATGTTTCCAAGTCCAATTTGTCCCTCGAGTTCTTATAACCAATTCTTTCAAAATATGCTTCAATGTTCATGGTTCCTTAAGGAAAGGAAAACAAAACAAAAGCAAATATATTACTTTTATACTTGGATTTCTTTGATTAGCTTGATTATAAGAAATGTATTTTATTTTTTTAATTTTTATTTTTTAGTTTGTTTTGTTTTACAATACTGTATTCATTTTGCTATACATTGACATGTATTTTAAATATTTAAAAATATTTTAATATGCCTTTAAATATTTAAGGCATAATTATAAGCCTTTTGTGTGTATGCTTTTGCTGTTTTAATGCCTTTTGCATGTACAAGTTCACAAATGAAGAAGAAAAGTATCATTTCTCCCATGCTTTGAGTATGGGAAGTTAGAAATCCAGATGAAGTGATGGGTAAAATCATAAAGAGCTTACCTGTGGTTTTCTTGGTGATGAGTAAGGAGAGGTGCAAATTGGCATCAATTAAAATAGAGTTTACAAACAATTTCTAATAGAGACAGGAGAATGATATAATAGGGTACTTGACCTGCTCAGTTTCCTCTTTAGCTGAACTTTACCAAAATTTCCCTACTCAATGAGTCAGTTTGCTCACAAACTGATTGATTCAGTAAATGGTTTGCTAAAATTTTATTCTGTATAAATTACTAACCTAGTGGTTGCCTGTCTTAAAAAATCCTACATTTTATGGGGGCTGGTGTGACATAGATCATGAAATGAACGAATTTTAAAAACATGTAATTTCTTAGATTGGGGTCAGTGCTCTGGAGAAAATAAAGCGAAGAAGGAAGATAAGCCACGCACAGAGAGAGCTTCAGTTTCCAGTAAGGCGGGCAGAGAAAGCGTCCCTGTGATTTTAAGGATGGGAGAGATGGAGCCACACCCATATGTGTGGGAGGATCACTCAGGAAGAACCAGAGAATTTTTAAAAAGTCTTAAACCGAAACCTGCCTAGAGTGTCCGAAGAACCTTCGAGGAAGCCAGGAAGAAGGGAGCAGCGGAACTGAAAGGAAGCGTGGACCGAGATGAGGCCCGGCCTTCCGGCTCTGCCTCTGAAATGAGGAATCACTGTGAGAAGGGCAAGCAGAAGCCTGCGGTTTGGGAAAAGTGCACCATCGTCCAGTCGATACGCATGGACAGGGACCCGCACACACGGAACTGGAAGAAGAGACACGTGGCCCAGCCAGGAGCAACTCAAAGCACCTTTGCTCCAGGACCAGTGTTTGCTCACGGATGGCGTGTGGGCCCGAGTCAGCTCTCTGAGACTCTGCTGAGGGACCCCGCTGAAACCTCAGCAGGTGCTTTTCCTGTGGGGCCAGAAGCTGGAGGGATATGTGCCCAAAGTAGTGCGCTGCCGTCTATGGGGTCACACAGAGTCGGACACGACTGAAGCGACTTAGCAGCAGCAGCAGCAGCAGGAGATCTTGCTGAGGAATAGCACCCAGCAAGAATTTAACGAGCTGCGGAACGAGAAGCAGGAGAAGGAAAGAGGAGAAAAGACATCAAGCAGGTCTTAAGCTGTTTCTTGCTTTTCTGGTAAGGTGAGTCAAACACAAAGTCCTTATTTTGTAAAATTCCATGTCGGAAAGGTTTCTGTCCATTCATCACTGATTGTAACAGCGGTGCATTACCTTCGGTAAGATGACAAGGCCAGAGGTGAGGGGCTTAAAGAGGCCTGCCCTAGGTCAATGCTGATAAGCTCTGTATTTCTGTTGTCCTTAATGTCTTTTCTTTCAGATTCACCTAGTTCTTGCTTTTAATCAGTTATTCTTCCCATTTTGCTAGTGTGTCAACTTTATTCTTGGTATCTGTAATATGATCTCCAAATCTCTTAAGCTTATTTCATTTCTTCTCAACTTTATATCCATCAGTTTCCTTTCTCAACATCTGTAGAAGCCCAAAATTCAACATCAGACAGGGAGAGAACAACTCATACTGAGCCAGACCACCACAGACCCTCTTTTGCTTCTCTATCCAATCAGTACTGGGTAAGTAAGGAGGGCAGGTGCTGTGGAACCAAGAAATATGATTTGGACTTGCCTAACCATTTCCTTTATGGGTGGGTTAACCCACCTTCTTTTAGCTGGAAATTAATGTATACTTTTTAAAGCTATATTTTGATTTTAAAGTTTTTTTCTTTGTTCCTTCTTGTTTTAAAGATATGATGCTAACTTAGAATTTAGTAACCTCAAGTCCACTGAGAAGAACCCAGTATTAACCTGGGTTAATTGAACCTGAATGCAAGCAGCAGGTGATAACCAAATTATACCTCCATGACTAAGTACAAGAATGATGTACTGCTGAAGTTAAGACAGAAGGCGAAATACGGAGGCACTAGAAAGTAGGTGTCAGGATAAAACTGGATGAGAACTCTGCAACGTTTATACATTGGCTTGTAACTTAGATGTGCACTGATAAATTGATTTATTTCACTTGATCATAAATACAAGAAAAGAATAAAAGGAGGCAGAGAGAACACACTTAGGGAGTCAGCCGAGATGCTTCAGGAAAGCAAACCTTTCTGTGGAAGTTCGGTGTAGATGGATTCTCAGCTTTAATTCAAAAGACTTGGAATGCTTCTTCTTCCTGGTTCACAGTCTAGAAATAATAGAAAAGTAGTTTTACATATATCATAGTCTTCCTTGAAACAAGAGCAGTAGTTCTGTTGGGCCATGAATAGGAAGAATGTTTGAAAATCACCAACAGAAGGAAAGAGAGTGACATGGCCATCTGCATCGCACAGGGGACAGAGCTGGATGTAAGTCACAGGCAGTGGGAGTGGCATGGGCGGGCTCTAAGCCGCTTCCTGGGGTTAAGTCTCAGGAGGACCCGAGCACAACGGGCCAGGCAGTCAACAAGGATGGGTGAACCCTGTTCCAGGCCCCTGATCCATACTACAAGTTTTACCAAAGACATCAAAGCGCAGCATGTAAGGTAGCACCTGTCTTCCCTTAGCTATTAAGTATAATTGCGATGGCTTCCCCGTGGTGCAGTGATAAAGATTCTGCCTGCCAGTGCAGGGCACTCAGGAGACCCAGGTTCGGTGCCTGGATCAGGAAGATCCCCTGGAGGAGGAGAGGGCAACCCATGCCAGTATTCTTGCCTGGAGAATCCGGTGGACAGAGGAGCCTGGCAGGCAACAGTCTGTTCAGCTCAGTCGCTCAGTCCTGTCCGACTCTGCGACCCCATGGACTGCAGCACGCCTGGCCTCCCTGTCCATCACCAAGTCCGGGAGTTTACTCAAAGTCATGTCCACCGCGTCAGTGATGCCATCCAGCCATTTCATCCTCGGTCATCCCCTTCTCCTCCTGCCTTCAATGTGGCTACAGTTCATGGGGTCACAAAAGAGTTGGACGTAACCGAGGGACTGAATAGCAGCAGCAGCCAACACACACACACTTACAGGGTCACCTCCCCACAGCCTGTGCAGATGCAAGTCGGAATGAAAACTGAGGCCGAGAAAGGCAGAATCGACTCCTTTCACTACAGGACAGAGAAGAAAATGCATAAGAATTGTGGCTAAAGTACTTTAGAAACATATTTTAAAGGTGACCGAGGTGAAAGCCGTTCGACCCGCTGACCTGCGGAGGGTAAAGAACAGAGCGTGCTCAGAGCGCCCTGCTCGGGCCAGGGCGCCGTGGAGGACGCGGGACCGAGGCTGGTGCGGGCGGGTGCCGAGTGTCGGCCACCGGGTCCCCTCAGGTCTCTCTGACCCCCTGGCTGTGCCCGATCGGCCTGCCTTCAGGACCTGCACACGGACTCTCTGGCAGACCTGCGGACTCCTGGAGCGGCTCTGCCCTCCTGTGTGGAGAATCAGACGTGTCGGGGACTTCGTGTCCTCTCAGGACCGCCCTTCACGGGGACTTACTGGCAAGTTGTTTGGAAAACCCCACTGCCTTGCCTTGAATGGAGAAAAGACTCTTGAGTTGCGATTCCCACCTGGGCTGGCACTGGGGCTTGCCCAGACACCCTTCCTTCACGAGGCACTTGCTCACTAGGCTGGACTCAGGTCTGAACCCGGGGAACCTGACGAGTCACGTCAGTGGCCACCCGGGAGAGCTCTGTGGGAGGAAGCTAAGATGGATAGGATGAGGCAACTTCTAGAGGGCCCTGAAAGTCAGGCCAGAGAGACTTCTCTGTCACCGAACACATGCTTCGCCGAATGGACAAAGGCCAACAGTCATCCGGCTGCCGCAACGTATCCCTAAGTGTCACGGTTCTTCGGTTACCAATTACCTCTTTGATGTAGCCCCGGAGAGCGGGTTGAGATGAAGACCTCAGCTCCCAGCTTGGGGTCTCTACATCTTTCATATCCAGCAGTGGTTTCAATTTTTTAATTCATTTTACTTTATATTTTATTTTTGAGCTAGAGAAATCCTGATTCTTTCCCCAAACAAAATTGTAAGCCAAAGTCTAAAATGCTGCTGCTAAGTCACTTCAGTCGCGTCCGACTCTGCGACCCCATAGACGGCAGCCCACCAGGCTCCCCCGTCCCTGGGATTCTCCAGGCAAGAACACTGGAATTGGCTGCCATTTCCTTCTCCAATGCATGAAAGTGAAAAGTGAAGGTGAAGTCGCTCAGTTGTGTCCGACTCTGTGCGACCCCATGGACTGCAGCCTACCAGGCTCTTCTGTCCATGGGATTTTCCAGGCAAGAGTACTGGAGTGGGTTGCCATTGCCTTCTCCAAAGTCTAAAATAGAATAATTGAAAACAGGTTGGTCCAAAGGCTGTCCAGCCCTGAGATGCTGCCCTCACGGCTCAGGGGTGCAAGAAGCCGGGGCGGTCACGGGCTGAGGTGGCGTCTTCCATCCCAACCGCCTGCCCTTCAGACACGACCGCCTGGAGGAGCCTGAGACGGTGCGAGCGGGTGGATTTTCTTCCTGTGTGTGTTTCACAGCCTGTCCGTTTCCTTCACTCTGTCTCAGTGATGGCATCCCACTGGATTCACACTAAGACTCACTCCCGACCCCAGGCCAGAGGGGCGTCTGCTTGACTCTGGGATGAGAGGGAGCTGTGTGGCCAGCCCTGCTCAGAGGCCGTCGGACACCCCGCCTTAGCGCACCGAAGGCCCGCGGCTCCGCCAGGGCTCCGCGCTGGAGCCGCAGAGTCAGGCGGGTGCTGCGGGGACCGCTGAGCAGGCCCCCAGAGCCCGTCTAGAAGGCAGAAGCCAAAGCCAGACTCCGGGACAGACGTACCAGGGAGTTGATAGTTTAAGAAAAACAACCCTCCTTTTGAGGGAAGGAGTGGAGGAAGAACTAAAGTGAGGTCCCAGGGGCAGGGAGAGAGGTGTGAAGTCACACTCTGGGCCACAAGCGGGGGCAGTATCTCCCGCCAGCCTTTCTGCCGTGACTGAAAGTGTTAGTCGCCCAGTCGTGTCCGACTCTTTGGACACCATGACTGTAGCCCGCCAGGCTCCTCTGTCCATGAGATTCTCCAGGCGAGAATACTGGAGTGGGTTGCCGTGCCCTCCTCCAGGGGAGCTTCCAGCCCCAGGGATTGAGTCCTCCTCTCCTGCGTTGCAGGCAGACTCTTTACCGCCTGAGGCACCGGACGGGAAGCCCGTCTGAAGTGACTGAACAAATTATTAAAGATTGGGGTGACAATCACACGAGCTAACTAAGCCACTAAAAGTGAACAGTTCAGTCCTCTGGCACCTTCACAACCTGGTGTGGCCAGGCTTCTCTTTAATTCCGAACCCTCTCACTCCCCCAGTAAGACCCCAGACTCCCCAGCCCCTCCCGCCTCTGCAGCCACCAGGCGCCTTCTGTCTCTCGGGGGGCTTCCAGCTTCAGCCACTGCGAACAGTGCTGCAGACAGATTCTGTGCCCAAGTGCTTTTTCCTGTATCTGATTTCAATTCACTGGGTATGTGCTTAGGATAGCGCTGCCTAGCTGAAGAGTCGGAGAAGGCAATGGCAGCCCACTCCAGTACTCTTGCCTGGAAAATCCCATGGACAGAGGAGCCTGGTGGGCTGCAGTCCATGGGGTCGCCAAGAGTCGGACTCGACTGAACGACTTCACTTTCCCTTTTCACTTTCATGCATTGGAGAAGGAAATGGCAGCCCACTCCAGTGTTCTTGCCTGGAGAATCCCAGGGACGGGGGAGCCTGGTGGGCTGCCATCTATGGGGTTGCACAGACTCGGACATGACTGAAGAGACGTAGCAGCAGCAGCAGCAGCTGGAGAGTTGGATTTGGCGATGCTTCCAGTGGCTTTTCTCTCCCTGTGCTCGAGTTTCTTTTCTTCTCCTTCCCACCCCTTCCCCTTGTTGTTCAGTCGCTCAGTCGCGTCCGACTCNGGTTGCACAGACTCGGACATGACTGAAGAGACGTAGCAGCAGCAGCAGCAGCTGGAGAGTTGGATTTGGCGATGCTTCCAGTGGCTTTTCTCTCCCTGTGCTCGAGTTTCTTTTCTTCTCCTTCCCACCCCTTCCCCTTGTTGTTCAGTCGCTCAGTCGCGTCCGACTCTTCGCTGTCCCGTAGACTGTACCCCACCCACACTCCTCTGCCCATGGGATTTCCCAGGCAAGGATACTGGAGTGGGTTGCCATTCCCTTCTCCAGGGGATCTTCCTGACCCAGGGTTCAAAACTGTGGCTCCTGCATTGCAGGTGGATTTTTTTGCTGTGAGCCACCAGGCAAGCCCTCCCTTCCCTTTTCTTACCTGTTTTTTTGGTGTCGAAGCTTACTGCAAGGACCTGTGAACCAGCCCAGGCCTAAGGGTCAAGTGAACAGCCCAGTGATCTTCTGGAGGGGAAAAAAAAAAAGGTTGCCTGGCAAGCCAAGCCCACAGCCCCTCTTCACAATGCTGAGAGTTCAGGTGGCCTGCAGAGGCGCCCGCCCAAGGAGCACAGCCAAAGAAGGTCAGACTCCTTCAGCAGAAAGGTCTGAATGTTTGTTTTGCCTTTTATTCTCTTTTGAGGAGAAGTAGAAACTCAGACTTGTGGCTGTAATCTGCCTGTTTTTACAACTGGCTCTGAACTGTTGAAACCTGTCAAGGCCAAACAAAATAAGTCTCTGGGTGGGACAGAACTATATATATAGTTGGCAGGTAGCAACTCCCTTCTGAGTGCGAGAGGGTGTGGCTGAGAAGATAAACAGTGACTCAAGGGAAGGCAAAGTTCAGTGATCAGAGAGCAAGCAGACATATGGTTTTTATGGGTACAGGGCAGGGCAGGGGAGCAAAGTCCAGAGCAGGGAGCTCACAGGGCCCCCGGCTACTGAGCCATCCGCCTCCACAGGCTCCTCTCTCCTGCGGAACTCTGCTCATCCGTGCCCAGGGAATGTTGTCGTCAGCCTGCCTGATGGTGAGAGAGTTGTTCCTGGAGTGTATGGCCCCTGGAGACCCTTGGGCCCCTCCTTCTATCCAGAGACAACCTCCCCAAGAATTCCCTTACACTGTGCAGACGACACAACCCAGCCTCCCTGGGTGTTTTGGGGCCAACAGAGCACTTCTGATCCCTTAATGCCAGAGGAGCCAGAGTGATCCTGAACTTGCAGCCTGCAGGACTGACAGCCCTTCAGGACACGCCCAGTTAGGTTCAGAGAAGGTGGACATCACTGCTGCAACTGTCCGAGAGGAGAACCCTGTCCTCTGAAACACGTGTTGTACGCATTAGGTATCTGTTATATGTTCCTTTACTCCTCAAAACAGACTTTCTAAGAAGGCTCTCTTATTAGCTCCAGCGTTCTGAGGGATAAACTGACATTTAGAGATGCTTCTGTGTCCTGCCGAGTCTTCCCAGCTGGCCTGTTGGGTGGCTGTGACGCTCACCTGACAGCGGCAGTGGGGGGTCTGCGACCCCTCTGTTCCCCTGCAGAGCAATTACAGCGTAAGCACGTGCCCGGCAAACTTGCTGAACTGTCCTGGGACCTGTGGAGTCTCCCGCCTCCTGGACTCACGTTTGACACAGGATCAAGCCCCGATTCCCAAGCATAAACAGGTCACTCACCGAGCTCTCTGGGCCCACGACCAGGAACCAGGGTGACAGCCACCCTCCCACTTCCTGGCCCAGCCCAGAAAGAGCCCTCCTTCCTGTCTGCGAAGTGCTCCGCCCCCTGAGTCTAGTTACCGGCACCCCGGAGCTCTGGGAAATGTAGTCATGGGGACTTGGGTTGACCCTGTGCCCCTCCCGTTCCAATGTGCCCTGATGAGCCAAGGCCCCGGGGTTCAAAGGGGAGGGACCTTGTAGTCCATGCAGTTCTTACTCTTAGGCAGCCTGAATATGGATGTCCGGTGTGTGCTGTGGGAGGTTAGGGTTTTGAGAGGCTCCAGGAAGTGCAGACCCATTAGCCCAGAGGAGCAGGAGGAGGCGGATGTTTTAGATCACCCCCCCGCCCCCACCCCCAGGTTACGACAGCATTTCCTCATCAGTTTCCAGAAGCCCCTAACTTTCTATTCTTTTTCCCCAAGAGGCACTGTGTAATGTGGTCTAAATTCGTCCACAGAGAAGTTATGAGAGTGACATACATAATATACTTGTGTTTCTAGTTTATGTTAGTGATATCAGCCTATCACTCTTGCTGTCTCTAATGCATTTCCCTCTGTGTTGTTTTTGCTTAGTTGCTAAGTTATATCTGACTCTTTGGAGACCCCACGGACTTGTAACCTGTCAGGTTCCTCCGTCCATGGGATTCTCGGAGGCAAGACTACTGGAGTGGGTTGCCATTTGCTTCTCCAGAGGATCTTCTGGATCCAGGGGTCAAACCTGGGTCTCCTCCACTGGCTGGTGGATTCTTTACCACTGAGCCCCCCAGGAAGCTTCATTTCCCTCCACGCTTTATTTCTGTAACTATCTTCATGACACAAGTGTTGCCTTCTGCTCTCTCAAGCTCTGAGAGTTCTAGTCCACGCCTCTGATATGACTCAGTGCGAACTTGGGACTCTCTGCCTGAAGGCTTTCTCTTGGCCTCTACTTGGGCAGGTCAGATGGGCCTTTGACTAACGGCCCTGGAACACCACTAAGCCCTAAAATGGAAGTGGGAGCATCCGTCTCTAAGCATAAGCAGGGCCTGGCACTGATATTTCCACTGCTCTAGACAACTGCATGGATACTGTATCCAGAGCGTGCGTGTTTTAATTGCACAGTCATGTCCAGCTCTTTGCGACCCCAGGGACAGTAGCCCACCAGGCTCCCCTGTCCCTGGGATTCTCCAGGCAAGAATATTGGAGTGGGTTGCCCTTTCCTTCTCCGATGTCTATAGTATATGAGGGTAACCCCATTACTCTTGGATGCCTCATATCCATGGAGCATCGGCATCAGGTATAGTAGTAAAAAAAAAAAAAAGAAAAATAAGTAGCTTGAATGTGCTTGTTACTGACAAAGCACTGTGATTAAAATGATGTATTTTATACGAAGCAGAATCTCCTGAATTCTCAGCTTATGTTACTCACAGTGTTGCAAACTCATTTGAATCATTTTCACCTAGGGTTCCTGTTACAAGTGTAGGTAAGCAGTAAGCAGTAATCACTCGCAGCTGGTGAGCCAGAATTGGATCTGCCGTTTTAACAAGCTCACAGGCTGAAGCTGATGCACACCGACATACTTTTGTGGTTTCCCTTTAAAATGGCTAACGTTCAAGTTCAGTCCAGATTAAGTGTAAAAAAAATACATCTAAAATTCTTTGGAACGTATAAAAAGGTTGGGAGGGTTGACTGAAGACCTTTCCACATTCTAAGATGTGTGTGTGTGTTTTATTTCCCCCAGTATAATTAGCTTACCTTAATTCAGTGATGAGTAATGGCTGCAGTCTCTACGAGTAGGGCTGAAACTATGCAGCTTCTGTCCTGTGTGGAGTTAAAATTGTCAGAAGTGAAATTCCTTGTATTCATTACGTTCAGCAGGCTCTTCTCCAGTGCAAAATCTTTGTTATTGACAAGGGAGAAGAGACCTGTGAAAAATCACTCACAGAATATTCATTCAGTCATTTCTCTACACNACATTTTGAAAACCTATAACTCACAGCACCTTACATTGTATAATGAGTATTTAAACATATTTAATGAAAATTACAATGAAAATTTATATTTATTTATTTATATTTATTTTTAAAAAATTGGAAAAAGGGCACAAATTTTGGGTGTTGTTCTGATAGATTCCACTGTATTAGTACAACCCCAATGTCATCTTTCACTAAGGCTCTTGACAAAATTTGCTGGGCTCTAAAGGATAACTGCATTTAAAAAAAAGAAAGAAGTAATTATTAAAAGAATGTAAAATAGAGCAAACTATCAGAACAAAATATCCAGAGGCAAATAAATTGACAACATTTTTAAAAAATGAAGAGCAGATGAAAAGTCACTCAGGGAGGCAAATTATTAGAGATATGAAAATCAAGACAACCAGAAGACCAGTATCAAAGGAGAGTCACAAAGTCCAGTATCAGAAACATCTACATTCGGGAAACGCTGGAGTCAGGCTGAGAAAAGAGGAAATGTTTACGATGCTGGTGGGATGCAGCTGGTAACAGCCGCTATAAAAATCAACTTTTAAAAGGAAGACTAGAGCTGCCACATGCTCTGGCAGTCCCATTCTCGGGAATATAGGCAGAGATATCAGAATCTGAACAAGTCATGCACCAAAAAGTGCACTCACAGGACATCCCCTTGCCCAGGCAAGGAAGGAATCAGAATGTCCATGAACACAGGAGTGGACGGAGAACAAGTCACACGCGTACACAAGGGAATCATGGCTCTGCCAGGACGAAAGGAACTCGTGTCATTTGCAACACTAGAGGTTAATCTAGACACGATCATAGCAAGTGAAGTCAGAGCGAGAAAAAGAAATGTCCCATGATATCACCTGTCAGCGGGAATGAGAAAGTCTTCCCGAAGAACTCATTTCCATATGGAATAACCAGACAGTCTTAGGAAACAGCTTACCCGGTGGGGGCAGGCGGCTTCCTTGCTGGCTCAGATGGTAAAGAATCTGCCTGCAATGCAGGAGACAGGAAAGGATGTGGGTTCGATCCCCGGGTCGGGAAGATCCCATGAGGAGGGCATGGTCACCCCGTCCAGTATTCTTGCCTAGAGGAGCCTGGCGGGCTACAGCCCATGGGGTCACAAGGAGGTGGACAGGACTGAAGCAACTTAGCACAAGGGTGGGTAGAAGGATTCAGAGGCTGGGATTAAGTTATAACAATGAGATATATAAAATATATTATCAACATGGATCCACCTTTCCAAGGGTGTTTTACTAAACACTCTAATAACCTAACTGTGAAAAACAAAAATACAACCTGCAAGGATATAAGTGAAAAGGACTCCCTACCACTAGAGGAAACACAAGATTGTAAGTCAAATTTACTCCAATAAAGAACACATATTACTTAAAAAAAGACAAAGAAGAAAATAAGATCCAAGGTTTGGTGGCTTCTGCTCTCATATTCCATTCCAGTTTACAGTGAGAAGCCAGGACTTACCCAAGGCTCCAATTACCATAGTAACAACAGGACGTCATGAAGTGATTCTGCCACTCTGCGGCCCTTTCCAAAACAGCAAACGTAAAACTATTGCTCATGAGCACTTCAGATTCACAAAATGCTGGGCTCTAAATGATACCCGCACTTAAATCTTCACGGGAAACAAATAGACAATAATAAAAAACAGGACAGACTATCAGGAAGAAATTTTTCTACAATAAATTCTACTCACAGTGCTTAAAAAACAGCCCATGGAAATCTGCCTAACACTGTGAATTATGCCAGACATAAAATCACAACAGGAGAGCGCTCTGCACCAACATGAGAGGCTATGATGACAAATTTAAAAGAAAGAAATGGCAGAGAAGGCATGAAGGAAGGGGAGCCCTGTCACGGTGCTGGTGGCACGTAAACGGTGAGTCACTGTAGAGAGAAGTATGGACCTGCGTTTAGGAGAAGACAGTAGATGCCCCATAGACGCCTGTAGAACCACTCCAGACGAGCATCTGAAGAGAAAACAAGAGTTTTAAAAGGCTCATGCAGCCAAGCGCGCCATGGACTACGCTTCATATATAACAAGTGGAAGCAAACAGAATGTTTATGGAGAGAGAAATGCGTAAAGAAGAAATGACGCGTGTACACAGTCCAGCATGACTTAGCCAGCAATCAGAATGGAATAATTCAGTTTTCAGGAACACAGACAGAACTCAGGATGATCAAACTAAGTAAAAGTCAGAATGAGAAGGAAAAAAAAGAATCATATCACTTATAGGTGGGATCTAAACTTTCACACCAATGAATTAGTTAAGGAAAACACAAGACTCAGAGACATAAAAGATATGCTTAAAAAAGGCAAATGTAGTCCTGGTGTGATTCCGTCCTGCGCGGCTGCTGCTTCGAATAGTAGTCGTTTAATTCTGTCCGGCTTCTCTCCCACATAAGTGCGTGCCGCCAACCCATGGAAGATTCAATGGACATGGACATGAGCCCCTTGAGGCCCCAGAACTATCTTTTCGGTTGTGAACTAAAGGCTGACAGAGATTATCACTTCAAGGTGGATAATGATGAAAATGAGCACCAGTTATCTTTAAGAACGGTCAGTTTAGGGGCNCGTCCGGCTTCTCTCCCACATAAGTGCGTGCCGCCAACCCATGGAAGATTCAATGGACATGGACATGAGCCCCTTGAGGCCCCAGAACTATCTTTTCGGTTGTGAACTAAAGGCTGACAGAGATTATCACTTCAAGGTGGATAATGATGAAAATGAGCACCAGTTATCTTTAAGAACGGTCAGTTTAGGGGCTGGAGCAAAGGATGAGTTGCACATTGTTGAAGCAGAGGCGATGAATTATGAAGGCAGTCCAATTAAAGTAACACTGGCAACTTTGAAAATGTCTGTCCAGCCAACGGTTTCTCTTGGGGGCTTTGAAATTGCACCACCTGTGGTCTTACGGTTGAAGTGTGGTTCAGGGCCTGTGCATATCAGTGGACAGCACTTAGTAGCTGTGGAGGAAGATGCAGAGTCAGAAGAAGAGGAGGAGGAGGAGGTGAAACTCCGAAGTATATCTGGAAAGCGTTCTGCCCCTGGAAGTGGTAGCAAGGTTCCCCAGCAAAAAGTAAAGCTTGCTGCTGATGAAGATGACGACGATGACGATGATGACGATGATGATGATGACGATTTTGATGAGGAAGTTGAGGAAAAAGCTCCAGTCAAGAAATCTGTACGAGACGCTCCAGCCAAAAATGCACAAAAATCGAACCAAAATGGAAAAGACTCAACACCGTCAACACCAAGATCAGAAGGTCAAGAATCCTTCAAAAAACAGGAAAAAACACCTAAAACACCGAAAGGACCTAGCTCTGTAGAAGACATTAAAGCAAAAATGCAAGCAAGTATAGAAAAAGGTGGTTCCCTTCCCAAAGTGGAAGCCAAGTTTATCAATTATGTGAAGAATTGTTTCCGGATGACTGACCAGGAGGCTATTCAAGATCTCTGGCAGTGGAGGAAGTCTCTTTAAGAAAATAGTTTAAACAGTTTGTTAAAAATTTTCTGTCTTATTTCATTTCTGTAACAGTTGATATCTGGCTGTCCTTTTTATAATGCAGAGTGAGAACTTTCCCTACCGTGTCTGATAAATGTTGTCCACGTTCCATTGCCAAGAATGTGTTGTCCAAAATGCCTGTTTAGTTTTTAAAGATGGAACTCCACCCTTTGCTTGGTTTTAAGTATGTATGGAATGTTATGATAGGAACAGTAGTAGTGGCGGTCAGACAGATGGGAATGGTGGGGAGACAAATGTACATGTGAAATAAACTCAGTATTTAAAAAAAAAAAAAAAGGCAAATGTAGAGGCTAAGATATAAGCCCAAAAATCTAGATGTAACTAATATAATTATTCCACATAAAATAGATAATCCTCAAGCAACTAGGTATACCAAGGGAATATTCCATCAACCGTGCAATAACTTACATGAGAAAAAAATCCAAATGTGAATGCATATATGTATTTTTAAAATTAAAAAAAAAATTTTTCATACCTGCAACCTATATCAACTTGTATATCAAGGTTTCTACAATGAGAAATAAAGTTATACTTAATTTAAAAAAAGTGGGAAGGAGACACAGTCTTTGGTTGTCTGTTCTGGTACCTGCACGCTTGCTAAGTCGCATCTGACTGTTTGCAATCCCATGGACTGTGGCCCACCAGGCTCCTCTGTCCATACAATTCTCCAGGCAGGAACACTGGAATGGGTTGCACTGCCCTCCTCCAGGGGATCTTCCCGACTCAGGGACAGAACCCAAGTCTCTTATTTGGCAGGAGGGTTCTTTATCACTAGCGCCACCTGGGACGCCCCATCCTGACAATACATACAAAATGCATAATCAACATGACCTACATTGCCAGCGGTGGGTACTAACCACTCTAATAACCTACATGAGAAAGAAGCCAAACATGAATAGACGTGTGCATGGGTAAACGTGAGCGAGACTCTGTACTCCCAGGGAAGGCACAGCGTCCTAAGTCAGACTAGCTCTAACAAAAGCATGCCTTAATCTAAAAGAAAGCAAGTATTGAAGAGACAGACGTTTCCGGCGTCCGCTCTCACAATGCACTCTAACTTGCAACCAGGAACTAGGACTGACTGTAAGACTCCAGTTACCATGGTGATAAGTGTAGAGGTAGAAGGCTTTCTGTGGCCCTTTCAACAGCAACAAGGACCAAGTAATGCCATTTCCAGGCCCAGGGAAGAAAGTAGAGATGATCATTCCAACTGAAATAAGGTGGACAGGAAAAGACAAGAATCATGTGATATCAGGTCTAGTGAAAGTCACTCAGTCGTGTCCAACTCTTTGCGACCCCATGGACTGTACAGCCCTTGGAATTCTCCAGGCCAGAATACTGGCGTGGGTAGCCTTTCCCTTCTCCAGGGATCTTCCCAACTCAGGTCTCCCGCATTGCAGGTAGATTCTTTATCAGCTAAGCCACAGGGGAAGCCCACTTTTAGGTGGAAACTAAAAATGGATACAAATGAACTTCTTTACCAAAGAGGACCAGCCTCACAGACTTAGAAATTTATAATTCCCAAGAGGAAAGGATGGGGGCAGGGAGAAATGAGCTGGTTTAGGTTAACATAAAAAAGGTGGAAGTCGCTCAGTCCTGCCTCTGTGACCCCATAGACTAGGAACCACCAGGCTCCTTTGTCCATGGAATTCTCCAGGCAAGAATACCAGAAGCTGTAACCTATTCGCTTCTCCAGGGGATCTTCCCAACCAAGGGATTGAACCCAGGTCTCCTGCATGGCAGGCAGATTCTTTATCATCTGAGCCACCAGGGATATCCAGATTAACATATACAAACTACTATTTATAAAATCATCCACAAGGATCCACCGTATATAGCAGAGGAACCCTACACAACACTCTGTAATAACCTAATTTGGCTAAAAAAAGAAAGAAGAAGAAAAAAAAAAAAACAGTCACAATCTGAAAGTAGAGTGTCTTTTTTTTCTGTGGGAATGTTCAGGATTTCAGGCCCACGGGGCAGCATCTCAGGTAGCCCTGAGAAACTGCTCCAAGGTGGTGGGAAATGGGTCAGGATACATAGAAGTTGGTAGCAAAGGGGGGCAGGCGGTCTGAACAAAGATTGTTGTTGATAGGGCCTCCATGGGGGCTCATGGCTGAAATGGCTCATGATGCTGGCCTTGCAAACAAAGAATAAAATCACAGTGACCCTTGAGACTGACCAAATTTCCCAAACAACCTTCTGTCTTCCAGCTGGTGCCTACCTTCTCAAGGTGACGAGACCATTGGATTCCAAACCTCCGGCTATGTGACTTCAGGACTCAGCTACAGGCTAAAAATTAACTATGCCTTCAGAGAATTTTTCATTGGCGGGGTATAAGAAAGACCCTGTCAGAAAGAGAGGACGCTGGCTCGCCTTAAGGGCCAGTCACCGGGAGTTGGTGATGGACGCGGAAGCCAGGCATGCTACAGTCTCTGGGGTCGCAAAGAGTTGGACATGACTGAGCGACTGAACTGAACTGAACCCTCTCATTTCCCTCTCTCCCAGCTCCCAACACACCTCCCTACCTGTACAGGAAGCAAGTTCTGAGACCTCTACCCTGAGGGTCCCAAGGCTTTACCCTGACCTCCCTAGATCCCCTCCCTGTACCCGGTCCGAGCAACTTGAAAGCAGGAAACTTCACCGCAGGACCCCTCTCCTTTCGCAGCCCCACACCTCCCTTTAGGGAAAGCAGCTGGAACAGAAGGCATTTTTCGGTTCAAGTCCCATTCCCCCTCACCGGTCCATCTCAGATTGAAAAGCATCTTGGCTCCTCCCCTCAGACCCTGATATATATCTAAAAGAATTCCAGTATCTTACCCAGTCTTAGGACTTAACCTGGCATGATACTTACATCATCCTTTCCTCCGCTCCTCTCCTACAAGAGAAGGAATGAGTATGGCAAGCCTCTCTGGCGCACGCTGAGATACGGATGACGCTGAGCCTGTAGGGGCCAGGGCTTCCCCTGAGATGACCCCGACTGGGATCCCAGCTGGGATTTTCAGGCAGGGAGACTGGCACGGGCAGCCCCGACTACTCACCTGGTCGCTTGCCTCACTNTCCATGGTTTCCCCATATATTTCCCATGAAGTGATGGGACCAGATGCCATGATCTTTGTTTTCTGAATGTTGAGCTTTAAGCCAACTTTTTCACTCTCCACTTTCACTTTCATCAAGAGGCTTTAGTCCGTCGTGCCCAACTCTTTGTGACCCATGGACTGTAGCCTGCCAGGCTCCTCTTTCCATGGGATTTCCTGGGCAAGAATGCTAGAGTGGGTTGCCATTTCCTTATATCAGATAGATGACCTACTGATCAGCACAGGTAACTCTACTGAACCCACTGTAATAACCTATATGCTAAACAAAAGCCGTAGAAAGGAATGTTCATATGTCTATGTATAACCGAATCCAGGTCCTATACACCTGAAACACAACATCTGAAATGAAATCTGCTCCAATATAAAATAAAAATTAAAACAGAAGAGTTGGAGAAGGGATTAAAGGAAAGAGGGCCAATAGTCTTTAAACTTACTTTAACCACGACCGCTCTGCCACTTTTGTTTGAGCTGATCTACGAAGTGAAGGGAAGGTCGCTCAGTCGTGTCTGACTCTTTGCAGCCCCATGGACTCTACAGCCCATGGAATTCTCCAGGCCAGAATGCTGGGGTGGGCAGCCATTTCCTTCTCCAGGGGATCTTCCCAACTCAGGGATCAGACCCAGGTCTCCCACATTATGGGCAGATTCTTTACCAGCTGAGCCACCAGGGAAGCTGATTTTTTCTTTTTTTTTTAAAGATTGTAATATAAGAGACCTATGGGGTAATATAAAGCTTGCTGATCAATATATAACAGAGATCCCAGAAGGAGAAGAACGAGAAAAGAGATCAAAAATGTATTTGAAGAAATTATGGCTGGAAACTTCTCCAAACCAAAGAAGAAAACAGACACAGGTTTAGGAAGTTCAGGCCCCTCAAAAGATGACGGAGACAGACTCTACGCCAGGACATAGCGGTGTTTTTTCTCTCTGTAGATAATACTGCCTGAACAAAGGCTTCTCTGAACACCACACGAGCACATGTTGGAACATTTTAGTACTGTCTGTGACATCTGGATGACAGATGTACCTATCAAGGGCTGTAAGAAGTCCAGCCACTTGTATCCGTCAACATTCAGTTTTTATCACAATATCTTCAGCTGTCCTACCTCCTTTCGAAGAGAGTGGGCTGCCTTCCTGGGTGCCTGGTGACCTCCACCAGCATTCAGAAGCTGTTTCGTGGAAGTTGCTCAGCATTCAAATGATCTTTTGATGAATTTTTGGGGGAGAAAGTGGTCTCCCTGTTCTATTCCTCCACCACCTTGGGCTGCAAGGAGATCCAACCAGTCCATCCTACAGGAAATTAGTTGTGAATATTCATTGGAAGGACTGATGCTGAAGCTGAAACTCCAATACTTTGGCCACCTGATGCGAAGAACTGACTCATTGAAAAAGACCCTGATGCTGGGAAAGATTGAAGGTGGGAGGAGAAGGGGATGACAGAGGATGAGATGGTTGGCTGGCATCACCGACTCGATGGAAATGGGTTTGGGTGGACTCCGGGAGTTGATGATGGACAGGGAGGCCTGGCGTGCTGCGATTCATGGTGTCGCAAAGAGTCGGACATGACTGAGCGACTGAACTGAACTGACTTTCAACTGTAGCAGTTAGTCTTGATGTCATATAAACTTTTAAAAATGAGAAAACTAGCTTTCTCCCCCACAGTTGTGTAATTCTCAATCATAAATAAACTTTTTAGTTTAGAAAGATGTATTAGCTTTCTCCTGCTCTTCTTCACTTACTGATATGCAAGTTACTCTCATGGTTTACTTGTGAAGGTTTTAAATAAAGCTGCAGTTTATTGAGCCTGTAAAAAATAGGCTGTGGTGTGTCTATTTGTGCTCTGGCACACACACGTGCAAGCATATTACCACAAGGGGGCAGCTTTATCATAGTTTATTTTTCTCTTTTCTTGTCCCAGAAAATGAGCACAGAATTGCCAAGTGATATTTAAGCTGCATGAGACAAAGTGTATTGAAAATGTAACCAGAAATAAAGGTCTATTCAGATCTGCCCATTATTAAAGTGCATTGTTAGTTTTTGGTTGTTGAGCTGTGTGAGTTCTTTGTATATTTTGACCTTAACCCGTTATTGGATGTATGATTTGCAAACACTTTCTTGCATTCAGCAGGCGGGCTTTTCTTTCTTTCTTTTAAATTTTACTGATGGTTTTCTTTCCTGTGTAGAAGCTCTTTATTTTGATGATGCCCCATTTGTTTTTTGGTTTTGTTGCTTTGCTTTTGGTTTCAATTGAAACATTTATTCCCAAAACCAGTGTCAAGGAGCCTATGTTTTCTATTAGTTTTACAGTTACATTCCAGTCTTCAATACATTTTGAATTCATTTTTGTTTATGAGTTAAGACAGAGTTTCATTCTTTTCCTTGGGGCTGTCTAGTTTTCCCAACACCATTTGAAATGACAATTTTCAGATGCTTGCATGTCAAAGTATTTTTGGTACCCCTCATATTTGGTTGGTAGTTTGGCTAGATGTCCTATCCTTAGGTTAATGTCATGGTCCTCCCAGATTTGAAGGGTTCACTTTTAGTCTTCTAGTATCCGGTTTTGCTCTTTAGAAATCAAGGGCTGTTCCTGTTTTCATGGCTTGATGCGTGAGTTGTTTATGTCTGTGAAAACTTTTAGTGTGTTTAGGGTATTCCCTTTACCCATTGCTTTGGGTAGACTAAATCTCTCTTTGTCTCTTAGTGACAAAGGGAACTCAGTTGACTGGTTTTGCTCTTTTCTTTCACAGTGTCTGGAACTAGACGTGCTCTTCAATCTGAAGACTTAAAACCTCAGTCCTGGGAATTTTTCCTGCATTGTATCTTCACTGCTTTTCTTAGCTCTGCTTTCTTTTTCTGCTTCTAAAATTTCTGATAGTCTTAGATGTGGCATATTCCAAATAATCTGATTTTTAAAATAATTCTTCTCTTAGTTCTCAGCTCTTAGTGCTTCAGAGTTATTTTTGAAACTTTATCTCCTAGTGATTGTATTGACTCTTTAACTTCGGTAATCACATTGTGAGTCTCCCCAGTTTCCTCTGTTCTTTATTCCATTCTCATGGAATTCTACTTTTATTCTCTCTCAGGTTAGTATATACTTTCCTCTTTAGCATGCTGCATTGCGTCTGTATCTTCTGGTCCCGCCCCCCCCTCCCCGCCCGTCCTCTGTTTCATTTGCTCTATATTTTTTATTGAAGATTTTCCTCAAATATCTGTTGATCTAAGCTGGCCCTTGATACTACTTATAAGGACCCTGAAAAGGCTGTTGAAAGCTCTGTGTGTTTCAGTTACGGCTATTATCTGGTGGACTTCATTAGAGCACAGTGGAAATTTTCCTTTGGAGACCCGATCATGACTTAAACTTTTTCCAGATAATGCATCCCCAGCATCTTGCCCGAAGACCCTGATGCTGGGAAAAATTGAGGGCAAGAGGAGAAGGGGTGGCAGAGAGCATCATCGACTTGACGGACATGAGTCTGAGCAAACTCTGGGAGATGGTGAGGGACAGGGAAGCCTGGCTTGCTGCCGTCCAAGGGTTGCAAAAGTCAGACACGAGAGCGACTGAACAAGGATATCCTGCCTGAGCTGACGGCCGTGTGTCGGCTGTCATTCTGTGTGGATGAAGGGGTCTCAAGGAGCCACGTTCTGTTGACAGATTTTTACTGAGTTTCCACAGTTCAGCCTCCGTCTGCTTGATGTCTTTCTGGTTTTTTTTTTTTTTTTTTTTTTTAAGAAAATAAATCTCTGTTTTTCTCTTAATGACAAAGGGACCTGGGTCCACTGGTAGCGCCATGTGTGGGTCTGGAAAGGGAACTGAGGACCTGACCTTAATTTCATGTTTCCCCCTTTTTACTTCTTTGGGAAACACCCTGGGCTCTAACTGGGCTGCTTTTGACCTTTCCGTTCTCAGACACATGAGTTGGGAATTCTACTCTCTCATCTGTTTCCCATCTTCCAAAAATTCATTGGAATATCTCATCCTCTATTGTCACTACGAATATTCTCATGGTCCCTCGGAGTAACTTTTCAATGAAAATTTCTTTTCCTTCATTTTAGCAAGGTTCTGAGAACTAGAGGAGATCAATGCCGAGAGTCAAACTACTCTTTAAGCCAAATGGGCAGATAAGTTGCCTTTTTAAGTCTACAAGTTAAACTCAACAAAATATCCCACTTTCATGTTTACCTTCAAACGTTAATAAAAATATACATTTTTATTTGTACTCAAATTGTAAAAACTTTTTATAAAAAGTTACTTTATTTTACATGGAAAAGCAGACTTAAAATTTTTTTTTATTTTGCCTTGCCTCTCTTATTGTTATTCTGCCTAACCTTATTCTTATCACTATTTATTTTTATTGCTATTTTATACTTAGGGATTATTCAGTTAAATTTTATTTTAAGTTTTCAAGACTTAAAGTTTTCAAGACTTTATAGCTTTAAGTGCGGCAGTATTTTTTTTAGCTTCAAATAAAGAAGCTGTAATAAATCTCAGAACAGAATCTTATCCTGGTCCAGTTTCTCTACACTAAAGCAATTATGTGGACGGGGCATTGATGAACTGCTATTACTTTCAATGAGTATAAAGCAAGAAGATAATCCACAGACGTCTGACAAGATTTTTACAAGATTTTAAACAAAATAGTGACGATACATGTTTTTCAGTGTCTGTCTCTATTGACAGCACCCACTATCACTGTGGATGTCATAGACTCTTCACTTTAAGAGGAGTTATGGCTAAATTAAAATCTTACAGCACTGATTTGAAACCAAGTATTTAAGATTCCCAGATTTGAGGGGAGGTTTAAATAAAGTTTAAATTTATAGACACTGTAAAAATAGGCTGTGGCGTGCTGTGTGTGCACATGGGCACAAAAGCCTAAGTCCACAAAGGGGCAGCCTTGTTATATTTTCTTCTTCTTTTTCCCTGTGCTAGAAGACTTACTTATTCCCAGCAAAGAAGTACAGAATTGCCAAGTGATGTCTTATCTGCATGAGACAAAATGCATTAAAAATGTGACCCGAAAAAAAAAAAAAAAAGCTTTGAAAAAACTAAAATTTCCCTGTTCTTTTTTCTCAGTGTAGGTAAAGTAGATCTTTTAAGAGTAAGGTTAGTTTTGCAATTATTTACATGTAAGTGTATTGGCTGGAGTTTGACCTCAGGCAGCAGAGGAGAAGGTCATAACATCTTTGTGGATGTGTGGATTTACAGATATGGTATCTAACTTAATGTCCAAATATATTTTCCTTTAAAAGACTGTTTTTTTAAATTACTTGTGTGGTGAAGCTTGCCTTGAATTTCCCTGCAGCCTGGGAGTCCATACAAAGGAATGGGTCCTGACTGGCACAGAGGACACTGGTACGTTGTGCAAAGCAGAGGGTTTTCCCCAGTGCTACCACCTGCCCAGTCAGAGCCACCCTGTGCCTTCCCATCACAGGGGAGGGACTCTGCTGACAGTGAACTGGCCTCTGAACCCTCCGATTTACACTCTTGATCTTTTCAGATACTTGTGTTAATGTAAACTTGCATGCTTCCTTTCTCCCCTGTTTCCAAATTAAAAAGATACAGGAAAAAACAAAGCTTATTCAACTGCAGATAATAGACTCCCCGTGTGAGCTTTAGCGCACAACTCAGGAGGTCACATGTTTATCCTGCAACCATTTCTAGATATTCCTCCAATGACATGTGGCTGTTGCTCCTGGTCATCAGAACAGGGGAAAACTCAAGTCAATGGAACATTTATCAAAGGTTCAAATGCTCACCAGATGCTCTCGTATGCCAGGCATACAGGGGTGGGTATAAAATGAAAAATATGGTCTCTGTCCCCTAAGTCTTATGGGAAAGACTTTCAATTCTTCACTCAGAAATTATTTTCTGAGCTGCCACACATCCTACGGTGAACAAGACAAGTGTGCCAGACATGATCACTATCTTCAGGGAGCTTATAGCTGTACCACAGGGTGAAAAAGGCTGAATTATTGTCTATGCAACATACTGTTGTATTAGACAGGATGGGCCATGCAACGCTGTAGTAACAAGTAACTCAGAAGTCTCAGCAGCTTAAAACAGTGACAAACTACAGCCTGTGGGTCATATCCAGCTGTATTCAGAGACCAGGCTGGCTGAAGCCCCGCATACCTGCTTGCACATCAGAGGCAGGGAAGAGAAAGCCTGGAAAAGCATACCTTGGCTCTTAAAGCTCTGCCCCCAGAACGCCACATGCTACTCTGCTCAGGGCTCAGTGGTCAAAGCAAGCAGAGTTTCCCAGGGTGCGGCCGTGTTCCTTCTTCAGAGACAGCGTGAGCAAGCAGCTAGATCGTCTCCCGTGACTGCTATGCACAGGCATAGGCGTGGCCAGCTCTGCCTGCGGGGCCTCTGGTGTGGAGCTGGGCAGGACAGGCCACGGCGTTTCGGGCATCAGTACAACAGACGCAGAGGATTAGAGCTCCGGAGCAGCACTGTGTGCCTGGGGACCAGCGAGATCCTCCGCAGAGGCTTGGCAGGTGAGAGCTGGGGCCCTGGACTCTGTTCCAAGACGTAGCTTCAGGGTTTCAGACTGGAAATAATGTGATCGGGTTTGGTAAAGAGAGATCGTTGTATGGCAGGTGGGGAACGACCGGAGACAGACCTCCAACTTAGGAGATGGATCAGTTAGGATGTGTTTGGGTGTGCAAAAAAGCCAGGATACCAATGATTTCATCCTTGAGAATGCGTAGGTATCTCATAACGAGAGGACTGAAGGTGAGTGGGGCCATGACTGGCTCAGCAGCTCAAGGAGGTCAGCCACAATCTAGGTGTTTTTTTTTTTTTTTTTTTTAAATCATTTCTCTATATTTTTCTCTGCATGTTGGCCAGATCTTCAGGTATCATTACCAAATTCAGAGGCAGGAAGCAGGGAGGCAGCTAGAAAGAAGAAAAGGTTCTCTGCTTTGACCAACTATCCCTTTTATCATGAAAAAAAAAATCTTTCACAGAGGTTCCTGTGAGACTTCTTATCCTCTGCTGGCCAAAGCCGAGTCATGTGACCACTCCGGCTGGATGGAGACTCTGCAGGTCACCTCCCAGCCTCTGCAGGTGGAGATGAGAAAGGCAGGTGAGGGTGGCCAGCGGCTCTTGGAAAGTCAGCTCGCGGTATTTGCCACTAACAGCTCTTACCGTTGTCCGCAAAGATATGGTGTAGGTTTTACCTATAGCAGCAGGAGAAGAGGATACGGCAGAAGGATTAGATTCAACAGTTTCTTTTGGGGGGACCCAGAATTAATAAAGATTTGCTGGCCAGTTAATGAGGTGCGAGAACAGTTGAGAAGGAGAGAGTCTGAGTTTGTGAGATTGTGATATTTTTGGCAGAGAACTGGGAGAGGAAATTTAAGGTGTGGGACTGTAGACATATTGATTTAGAAATCTCATTCTATCCATTCCTGGTTAAAGCGCTTCACATCGTGATAGCTCCCCTTGATGTTTAAGAGGGAGTTTAGATTCCGTAGGGCACCAAAGGGCCTTTCTTCCTGATCTTACCTTTGCTCTGGATTCGTGGAACAGATGGTTGTTTCCTGAACAGACCAGGCTGTGGTTGTCCTCCTCTTGTGGCTTCCAACCTGTTGCTCTCTGTCCAGAAGGCCCTGCTGCTACTCTCTATGGATGCCAGTCCTTCAGATGGCATCTTTGATGTCTCCATCCAGTGGGTTCTGAGTCTGTGCTCCCTTTGTACATTGNTGTTTCCTGAACAGACCAGGCTGTGGTTGTCCTCCTCTTGTGGCTTCCAACCTGTTGCTTTCTGTCCAGAAGGCCCTGCTGCTACTCTCTATGGATGCCAGTCCTTCAGATGGCATCTTTGATGTCTCCATCCAGTGGGTTCTGAGTCTGTGCTCCCTTCGTACATTGGGCTTGCCTTGCTCATAGCACAAAAGACATTGGTTTATCACCATGCCCTCCTTGAAGTAAGGGAAATCAACTTTCTTGACACTCTCCTGTGAGGATACAGATTTCTTAGCAGCAGTTGAGCCAAACAACAATTTAAATTCTCTAAACTCTCTAGAAACAAAATGCCAAGGATTCTGGCAATATAAGACAGGTCTAATTTGATTGTCCCTCTGAAGAAGTGAAATAAAAGTCACTCAGTCGTGTCCAACTCTTTGCAAGTCCATGGACTTTAGCCCTCCAGGCTCTTCTGCTCATTGAATTCTCCAGGCAAGACTACTGGAGTCAGTGACCTTCCCTTCTCCAGGGGGTCTTCCTATCCAGGGATCGAACCTGGGTCTCCTGCATTGCTAGCATGTTCTTTATCGTACTTAGTAAATATTTATTCAATAAATAGACAGAAGAATGAATGAGTAAATGAATGAACGAAGCTTAAGGTCTTAATATTGAGAGCCAAGCGGTTTCCCAGGCGGCACAGTGGTAATGAATCCTCCTGCCAATGCAGGAGACATGGGTTTGATCCCTGGGTCAGGAAGATCTCCAGGAGAAGGAAATGGCAATCCTCTCTAGTATTCTTGTCTGGAGAATCCCATGGACAGAGAAGCCTGGTGGGAGTCCGTGTGGTCGCAATAGGTGGATATGAATTAGCAACTGAACATCAACAGTGATAGCCAAGATTGCCTGAAGTAGGTGCTTTAATGCAAGAGGAATTGGGGATAAATGTGGAAATCAGGTCCATAAGTGGAGAAAGATGCATGCAGGTCCCCAGGTCATGTTGGCAAACAGTGTCACCCAAAGGTGTTTAAGTGAAAGATGTTACTCTCTTGAATGCCTCCAACGTTTGAGAAATTAGGCCTTTCTCATATTGCCAGAATCCTTGGCATTTTAATGGTTTCTGGAGGATTAGAGAACCTGAGTTGTTATTGGTTGGTTCCACTGCTGCTCTGAAATCTGTGTCTTCACAGGAGAAAGGAATTAGTTCTGCTCTTCTGATAGGGAACTCAAAGTCTTTATATGGACATTATCTGCTGTTGCTAAGTCGCTTCAGTCGTGTCCGACTCTGTGCGACCCCACAGACAGCAGCCCACCAGGCTCCCCATCCCTGGGACAAAAACATCCTGGTAAATATGTATATGGTGACTTCAGCTGTGCTTTTTGTGGGTCTCTTGACCTACCTTGCTTTGAACCTGTTCTGTGGCTTACTTCCTATTAACCAAATACAGTGTCCACTTGAGTTTAAGCTGCCACAGAACTTTGAGTGCTCTCAAAATACTACAGAATATTGAGTCACTTGTTTTGCATACCATCAGAGCATCTGTTCTTGGAAGGGCAGCCACAGAATTTCTGGAATTTCTCTCACATTGCTTTCCTGTTACTAAAAAGAGCAAGTTTCCTTATATTACCATTGAGTCATGTAACAGGAAGAAATACTNTTTGAGTGCTCTCAAAATACTACAGAATATTGAGTCACTTGTTTTGCATACCATCAGAGCATCTGTTCTTGGAAGGGCAGCCACAGAATTTCTGGAATTTCTCTCACATTGCTTTCCTGTTACTAAAAAGAGCAAGTTTCCTTATATTACCATTGGGTCATGTAACAGGAAGAAATACTCAAGCAAATTCAGTCAAATCCAACTTCTAAAAATTTTGTATAATATTCTCACACTGCTAGTGGGTCACTCTGAAATTTGAATAGCACTTGCTTCAAGGAAAAGATGAGAACAGTAGTGGAGAGAAAGTCAGAGCAGGGCAGGTCCCTAACCCTGGGCTAGTCGACTGATAGGTTTTTCCGGTGAGCCAGTGGGCTGAGAGACAGGAATGAAGGTACCAAATCTTCACCACCTCGGGAAAAATTTGGAAATAAAAACTTCCCAATGTTTGGGCTATAAACGCTTTTGGGTATATGTGGCCATATAAAAACACTGAAAATGATGGATAATAAAGCAGAGATTATTTCAGTGTGTGTTTTCATATGGGCACATTGGGATATGGTTTAGTCCTCTGAGAACTTTTTAACGTAGGGAGTAGAATCTGATGTGTTCTGGACACTATATATATATATATATATTTTTTTTTTCCTTCTGTGAATTTTCCCAAAGCATGTTCTTTGAAGCAGCATGGTGAGTAGGTGGGAGTGTCTATTTTTACAGAGACTAATGCAACAATGTATGGTACTACACATATGATTGTCGGATCAGGCTGCCCACCTTCATAAGGAAATAACCAGAATTAAAATGGCCGGATTGTAGGGCGGTTTAGTTTTTAATTTTTTTGAGGGACTGCCATACTGTTTCTGTAGTAGATGCCCCAATTCACAATCCTGCCAAAATCGCTCAAGGTTTCCCTTTTCTCCAAGTTTTTGTCAATGCTTCGTATCGTAGCAGGTATGAAACAATGTCTTTTATGGTTTCACTTTACATTTCCCTGGTGACTATTGATGTTGAACATATTTTCATGTGCCTGTTGGCCATCTGTATGTCTTCTTTGGAAAAATGTCTATTAGGACTTTGGCTCATATTTTAATGGGGTTGCTTGTTTTTTGATGTTGAATTGCCTGAGTTATACTAACTCTTTATGAGATATTGTTTGCTTAGTCGCTCAGGCCTGTCTGAGTCTTTGCAGCCCCATGGACTGTAGCCCGTCAGGCTCCTCTGTTCATGGGGATTCTCCAGGCAAGAATAGTGGAGGGGGTTGCCATGACCTCCTCCAGGTTATGGGATATATTGTTTGCAAATATATGTTATGTTTTGTTGATAGTTTCCTTTGCTGTGTAAAATCTTTTTAGTTCAATGTAGCCTTACTTGTTTATTTTTGCTTTTATTTCCATTGCCTGATGTGCTTTGCTAAGTCAGTTCTGTTGTGTCCAGCTCCTTGTGATGCTATGGACTGTAGCTGGCCAGGCTTCTCTGTACATGGGACTCTCTAGGCAAGAATACTGCTGTGGGTTGCCATTTTCTTCTCCAGGGGATCTTCTTGACCTAGGGCTCGAACCTTCATCTCTTATGTCTCCTGCAGGTTTTAGTGGATCCTTTACCACTAGTGCCACCTAGGCCGCCCTTTTGACTGAGGATACATGTAAAAGTATATTTCTAAGACCAGAGTCAGAGTGTCCTGCTTAAGTTTTCTTCTATAAGTTTTATGCTTTCAGGTCTTGCATTTAAATCTTGAATCCATTTGGAGCTGATATCTATATATGATGTGTGAAAGCAGTCAGGTTGATTTTTTTTTGCATGTCATTGTCAAATTTTCCCGACACTCTTTATTGAAGAGGCTGTCTTGTTTCTATTATGTATTTTTGCCTCATCTGTCATAGATTAGTTGACCACATAACCATAGGCTTATTTGTAGGATCTCTAGTCTGTTCCTTTGATCTACTGTTTGTTTTTTATGCAAGTAGCCAACTGCTTTAATAACTGTAGTTTTGTAGTNTCCAGTCCTCTTGCCTGGAAAATCCCATGGATGGGGGAGCCTGGTGGGCTGCCATCTATGGGGTTGCACAGAGTCAGACACGACTGAGCACCTTCACTTTCACTTTTCACTTTCATGCATTGGAGAAGAAAATGGCAACCCACTCCAATGTTCTTGCCTGGAGAATCCCGTGGGTGGGGCAGCCGGGCGGGCTGCCATGTATGGGGTACACAGAGTCGGACATGACTGAAGTGATGCAGCAGCAGCAGCAGCAGCAGCAGCAGCAGCAGCAGCAGCAGCAGCAGCAAGGCACTGCCAGGCCTGCTCATAGAACAAAGGACTGAACGAATACCAGAGGAGAGCTAGCAGGCCACAGAGGAGCCTATCCCTGGCTGGAGACAGGGAGGCAGGTGGGGGCCAACCAGAGCTGGAAATGGGCAATCTCAGCCCCATAGAGGCATCCACTAGCAAACATCAAGCAGGCTCCCAGTTGCTAACCAAATCCTCCTGGGATCCTAGATGGTTGAAAACCACAGAGAGGGTCGCAGCCAGAGATCAGCTCCCAGAAGACACATGGAACACCAGAAGCGGGAGTGCCTGCCGCCACCCAGGAAACCAAGCGGCTGGGACCGGGAAGGTGATAAGATGTACTCCCTACATGGGGAGACTTCGCTTGCCAAGCAAATGATCACCTGAGCTGCTCAGATCTGGGAAGGGCACAAAATGCAGGCCAAACCAAGTCTGTGTCTTTGTGGACTACCCAAGAACCTGAATCTGAGCAACTTAGATCTGGAAAGTGCACACAACCTTAGGCCCACCTCAGACAGTTCCCCAGAAGAGCAACCTAGAGCCTGAGAGGTGTAGACTGGGAAAGCACACATGCCGTGAGTGGGGGAAAACCTGATGTGGCCAAGACACTGCAAGCACTCCCACATATGCCAATGATATTTGTTTGCAGTGTTCCTCCCTTCCCACNCCTCAGACAGTTCCCCAGAAGAGCAACCTAGAGCCTGAGAGGTGTAGACTGGGAAAGCACACATGCCGTGAGTGGGGGAAAACCTGATGTGGCCAAGACACTGCAAGCACTCCCACATATGCCAATGATATTTGTTTGCAGTGTTCCTCCCTTCCCACAGCACGACTGAACAAGTGAGCTTAAATAAGTGACCACCTTCGCCCCCTTGTGTCAGGGCAGAAATTAGACACTGAAGAGACCAGCAAACAGAAGAAGCTAAAATAAACAGAGGGAACCACTTTGGAAGTGCAACAGATTAAAACCCTATAGTTAGCACTGGCTACATTGGAAGGGGACAATAGATCTTGAGAAGTATAAGCCGGATCAAGGAACTATCTAAAACTGAACTGACCCCACACTGCCCGCAACAGCTCCAGAGAAATTCTTAGATATATTTTTTACTATTATCATTTTTAAAAATTGTTATTTTTAAACCTTCTATTACTTCTTTAATTTTCATTTTTATAACCTATTAACTTGCAAAAAAGACCCTATTTTTAAAGCAAAGTTCATATATATATTTTATAATTTTTTGTGACTTTGTTTTGTTTTTTTAATATTGTATTTTTTGAGAGTCTAACCTCTACTCTCAGAGAAGGCAATGGCACCTCACTCCAGTCCTCTTGCCTGGAAAATCCCATGGATGGAGGAGCCTGGTAGGCTACAGTCCATGGGGTTGTGAAGAGTTGGACCTGACTGAGTGACTTGATTTTCACTTTTCACTTTCATGCATTGGAGAACGAAATGGCAACCCACTCCAGTGTTCTTGCCTGGAGAATCCCAGGAATGGGGGAGCCTGGTGGGCTGCCATCCATGGGGTCGCACAGAGTCGGACGTGACTGAAGTGATTTAGCAAACCTCTACTCTATATTTTTAATCTTTGTTTTTTGGCATTTGTTATCAATTTTATACCTTTAAGAACCCAATCTTCTGTACCTATTTTTGCTTGGGAGTGTGATTACAGGCTTGATTGCTCTCTCCCCCTTTTGACTCTCCTTTTTCTCCACCAGGTTGCTTTATCTCCTCCCTTCCCCTACTCTTCTCTACCCAACTCTGTGAATCTCTTCCTGTGTTCTGGGCTGGGGATAACACTTAGGGAACCGATTACTGGCTGGATCTCTCTCTCTCTCCTTTTGATTCCCCCTTTTCTCCTCCTGGTCACCTCTATCTCCATCCTCCCTCTTCTCTTCTCCATGTAACTCTGTGAACCTCTCTGGGTGTCCCTCACTGTGGAGAAGCTTTTCATCTTTAACCTAGATGTTTTATCAATGGTGCTGTATAGATAGAGAAGTCTTGGGGCTACTGTAAGAATAAGACTGAAAATCAGAGGCAGGAGGCTTAAATTCAAAGCGTGAGAACACCAGAGAACTCCTGACTCCAGGGAATACTAAATTGATAAGGGCTAATCCAAAAGCCTCCATACCTACATTGAAACCAAGTTCCACCCAAAAGCCAACAATTTCCAGAGCAAGATATACCATGCAAATTCTCCAGCAATGCAGGAACAAACCCTGAGCTTCAATAAAGGGGCTGTCCAAAGTCACACAAAACCAACAGATATCTCAAAACTCACTACTGGACACTTTATTGCACTCCAGAGAGAAGAAATCCAGCTCCAACCACCAGAACACTGGCACAAGCTTCCCTAATCAGGAAACCTTGACAAGCCACCCATCTAAACCCATCCACAGTGAGAAACCTCCAGAATAAAGAGGAAGAACCAACTGGCTGAATACAGAAAGGCCACCCCAAACACAGCAATCTAAACAAAGTGAAAAGGCAGAGAAATACTCAGCAGCTAAAGGAACATGATAAATGCCCACCAAACCAAACCAAAGAGGAGAAGATAGGGAGTCTACCTGAAAAAGAATTCAGAATAATGATAGTGAAAATGATCCAAAATCTTGAAAACAAAATGGAGTTACAGATAAATAGCCTGGAGACAAGGATTGAGAAGATGCAAGAAATATTTAACAAGGACCTAGAATAAATAAAAGAGAGTCAATCAGTAATGAATAATGCAATAAATGAAATCAAAAACACTCTGGAGGGAACCAACAGTAGGATAAAAAAGGCAGAAGATAGGTTAAGTGAGGTAGAAGATAGTATGGTAGAAATAAATGAAGTAGAATGGGAAAAAGAAAAAAGGATTAAAAGAAATGAAGACACACTCAGGGACCTCTGGGACATTGTGAAATGCCCCAATATTCAAATCATAGGTGTCCTAGAAGAAGAAGACAAAAAGAAAGGACATGAGAAAATACTTGAGGAGATAATACTTGAAAACTTCCCTAAAATGGGGAAGGAAATAGTCACCCAAGTCCAAGGAACCCAGAGAGTCTCAAACAGGATAATCCCAAGGCGAAACACCCCAAGACATATTTTAAACAAATTAATGAAGATCAAACAAAGAACAAATATTAAAAACAGCAAGGGAAAAATAACAAACAGCACACAAGAGGATTCCCATAAGGATAACAGCTGATCTTTCAAGAGAAACTCTTCAGGCCAGAAAGGGATGGCAGGACATACTTAAGGTGATGAAATGGAAAAACCTACAATGCAGATTACAGTAACCAGCAACGATGTCATTCAAATATGAAGGAGAAGTCAAAAGATTTACAGAAAAGCAAAAGCTGAGAGAATTCAACACCACCAAACCAGCTCTTCTACAAATGCTAAAGGATCTTCTTTAGACGGGAAACACAGAAAGGGTGTATAAACTTAAACCCAAAACAACAAAGTAAGTGCCAACAGAATCATATTTATCAATAATTACCTTAAATGTAAATGGGTTGAATGCCCCAACCAAAAGACAAAGCCTGGTTGAATCGATACAAAAATAAGACCCCTATATATGTTGCAGACAAGAGACANATGTTCTGCTATTCTGGATGCCTGACGACCTCTGCCAGCATTCAGAAGTTGTTTTGTAGATTTTCCTCCTTGTTGAAATGTTCTTTGGATGAATTTGATGGGGAGAAAGTGGTCTCCCTGTCCTATTCCTCTGCCATCTTCTCCGAATCTCACTGGATGCCTTTTATTTCTTTTTCTTATCTCATTGCAGTAGCTATGACTTCTAATACCATGTTGTATAAAAGTGATGAGAGTGGGCATCCAGGTCTTTTCCCTAAATTTATAGGATATGTTTTCAGCTTCTCATCACTAAGTATGAGGTTGGATATAGGTTTGCCACATATGGCATTTATTATGTTTTGGTATATTTTCTCTATACCCATTTTTTGGGAATTTCTATTACAAACAGATGTTANCAGGTCTTTTCCCTAAATTTATAGGATATGTTTTCAGCTTCTCATCACTAAGTATGAGGTTGGATATAGGTTTGCCACATATGGCATTTATTATGTTTTGGTATATTTTCTCTATACCCATTTTTTGGGAATTTCTATTACAAACAGATGTTAAATTTTGTTAATAACTGTTTTTGCATATTTTGAGATGATCATATGATTTTCATTCCTGAATTTGTTAATGTGTGTATCATGCTGATTGATTTAGGGATATTGAACCATCCTTCCATCTCTGGGATAAATCCCACTTGTTTATGATTTATGATCCTTTTAATGTATTGTCAAATTTAGTCTGCTAATTTTTTGATGACCTTTTTGCTTACGCTCATCACTTACACTGGATTGTAATTTTCTTTTCTGTGTGTGATATCTTTGTCTGATTTTATTATCAGTATGATGTTGGCCTTGTAGAATGAGTTCAAAAACACTTCTTTCTCATCATCATTTTGGAATAATTTGATAAGTATAGGTTTTATCGGAGAAGGAAATGGCAATCCACTCCAGTGTTCTTGCCTGGAGAATCCCAGGGACGGGGGAGCCTGGTGGGCTGGCGTCTATGGGGTCGTACAGAGTCGGACACGACTGAAGCGACTTAGCAGCAGCATAGGTTTTATCTCCTCTTTAAATGTTTTGTAGAATTCATCTATGAAGCCATCCATTCCTGGGCTTTTGTTTGTTATGAAGCATTATTACTATTATTATTACTGGTTCAATTTTATGACTGGCAACTGGTCTATTCATAGTCTCCTATTTTTCCCTGTTTCAGTTCTGGAACATGGTGTGCTTCTAGGAACTTATCTATTGATATATCTTCTAGTTTGTCCATTTTATTGGTGTGAAATTGTTCATAGTTATCTTGATAATCCTTTGTATTTCTTACATAAGCCTGGTAAACAGTGGCATGAACGGCAGCAATGAGAGGAGCAGTGAGCTCTCAGTGGGTCTGCCTGCATGGCTGTCCCTCTGCCTTTGGAAGCAACATGACACAGTACAGACTGTAGAATTGGATAGCCTTGGTTTAATCCTGACTCTATCTTCCTGTCTGGATTTGAATAACTTAATATTTATAAGCCTCCATGTTCTTACTTGAAACTGAGGACTTGGTGGTGATAACGATAGTCCTACCTCATTGGGTTGTTATGAGGATTAAAAAGGTAGATGGATGGATAGATAATAGAGATACATGGGTAGATAAAAGATAGAAGTAGATAGCAATAGCACTGGAGTATAACAATGATTCAATAAAGATTAACTGCTATTATGTTGGGAGCAACAGTCTCATTTTTTAGGAGAAAAGCTCTTCTGCTCCATACCAAGTCCCGTGCTTCAGAAACCTTGCCTCTTGGGCCATATCTGCTTTGCCCAGATTCACACTTGTCCTCAGGTTGGCCAGCTCTAGCATTTCTGCCCTTGTTGCCAGAAATGCCAGGAGTATTTCCTTCATTCAAGCAGATCTAACTAGAATACTTTGCTGAGAATGCACTTAGCAGGACTTAGTAAAGAAATAAAGCCGGAGGTTATAAGACCCAGGGCTGTTTGGGAGCCATGTTTGTAGCCGTGGAGGAGGTCCGCCTGAGATAAGGAGGCCAGCACTCAGGGAGAAGAAGAGAGGGAGTGAGACCACGTGCTGCCCTAGATTCCAGCGTCCTCCCCCCGAGACCCAGCTGCAGCTTTCTTCTTCTTGCACTGGCAGAAGCCTCTCGGTAAGTTTCTTTATTTGGCTGACGTCGCTGGGCTCCTTTTGCTTGTCCCTTAGTTCAGGTTGCCCCTCCACAGCACACTCAAAGATTCAAATGCAAGCGGTTTGGATTCTAGAAAACAAGGATAGCGGAGTGGGACCCGAGACAGGGAAGGGAAGGCAATCGATGCGGAATCTCTTGCGGCAGGCTACATCTATGAGCTCAAACCTGCTGGAGCCAGTTTAAATGCACAACTCATTGACCCACCTAAAAGGAGAGAGTGAGGTGGTTGTACAACACTCATCCCCCTCACTGGGTAAGGGCCATTTTAAGGCTACATGAATTCACCGACATCTCAGGCCTGCCGAGGGCTTCCTTGGTGGCTCAACTGCTAAAGAATCCATCTGCAATGCAAGAAACCAGGGATCCATCCCTGGGTCAGGAAGATGCCCTGGAGAAGAGAATGGCTACTCCAGTATTCTTTGCCTGGAGAGTCCCGTGGACAGAGGAGCCTGGTGGGCTACAGTCCAAGGGGTCGCAAAGAGTCAGACACGACTGCTCAACTAACATCTTCAGGTCTGTCAAGCTGTAGACAGAGAAGGTCCAGAGAGAGGAAATCTTCAGACAAGACGGCTCATGACTGGCAATCAGGCCAGTGTGCTCTGAGGTTGTGAGGGTAGGGGATGTGGGCAGGAAACCTACAGCACCGGCTTGGACTGACCAGGTGAAAAGCTCTGAACCGCTGCATTTCAGGCGTTCTTACAACATGACCTCACAGCCTCGGTGTGAGCCAGGCAGAAGCTGTTCGTCTCATCCTCTTCAGTTCTCTAAACAAATCTAAACTTTCCCAAGTCTTTCTGGACATCTTCTTCCATGTTGATAATTGAAAGTCATTAAAGAAATCCCTGACAATTCTTTTTAGAACTTCCTTACAGATAGATGGAGTTGAGAACTTTTTTTTTTTTCCAAAGTCTCATCCAGAGAAATTTTCTGCCTCTTATAGCTCTGGGCTGCTGCTGCTGGCACTGACTTTGCAAATAAGATGGCAATATGAGCTTGGTGATATAGTGGTCATTTAAAAATAGATGTGACAGTAATAACTGTAAATCACCAGCAGATAAGAACCTGCCCCCTGTGACAGCCTCTGCTCATAGACTATCATGGTTTACTTGGAAGTTGCCTGACTCCTTAAAAAAAAAATCAGTGTTTTATTAAGGAACCAGAATTTGCATTTTTATGTGACTTTATTTTTAGAGAAAGACAGTTGTATACTGATGTATTGTAATTGACAGATTATATTATCCTTCTTTGTAAATCAGCGTAATTATTTAGTTATGTACTTGAATTTTAAAAATTGATGATATTCAATTTGACTACAGATACAAAATGTGTGACGTCAATCTATATGCCAGCTATTTTTTAACACATTGTTAGAGATAAGCAAATGGAAGTTGATGTACAATGAGAAATTTCAAGGCTGTTGGATCTAAATTTAATTTGTATTTGTGACTCAAAGAAGGCAGTGCCTGATAATCATGAGGGCTAGAGTGTAATCACTGGGTAAATGTAATCCATTTGTTTAATTGCCCAGACTCCTCACTGTATTTACAGTTAATTGGTTCCCATTATAGGCCTCTTAATAGAGACTATAAAGCAGCAGGATTAGAGAAACCTGAAAAAGATCATTTAATTTGTGCCCTCTCACTACAGATCCTCGACTTTCCCTACAGCAGTTGAGCTTCAGGCAATTTGGAAAGAAATGTGGTTAAAAATAAATTGGTTGTGGTGATAATGTAATCAAAATAGGGAAATTATTAAAATTAATATTTTTATCACTGATTTCTAAAATTTATTGGTAACTTGTAGAAAATTTGTTACATTTTTACTTATATTAAAATTTTCCTTTTGTTCCTCTGCGTACTTAATATTTTATTTAATTCATTTTCCACTATTGTGGCCATTTTATAGTGAAATGGGAAGCTGATTAGGCTGATTAGATAAATAATGGTAAGGGGTAGTATATTGCTGTGTTTGTTGAAGCATATCTGCAAGATGTTATTAAGTGAAAAGATAAGTTACTGGTGGTATATAAATTATGATCCTATTAAAAGCAGAATTATCTGAAAATATTTCTAGAGGCTTCATGGGCAAAATGTTAAATTAAAACTGAAGGATGATAGATAAAGATAAACAAAACAAACCGAAAAACCTCAACAAAACCCCTATATCACAGAAAATTTCAAAAATTGCTGATTAAAGTTTCTTTTGTTGCTTCTTTCTTATAGAACCAGTACATTCCATTGACCTGTAACAAATAGACTGCCATATGTTTCCCCAGCAAAGATAGGTTTACTTAGTATCAGCAGAAAATTGTAATTCAGGGTGTGCAACAATGTTGAGCCACATAAAAGTCCTCTTACAGCAAGGGAAGGAGAACAGTTTTATAGCAGGGGTGGGGTGGGGACAGGAAGCTGAGAGGGCTATGGTAAACAAAGAGTCCGTGGCTTTTCATGGGCGGAGACCTGGCCAGGCCAGAAGGGGAATCTTTCTTTTTGTTGGGTTCTACCTATTGATGACGGAAAAGGCAATGGCAACCCACTCCAGTACTCTTGCCTGGAAAATCCCAAGGACGGAGGAGCCTGGTAGGCTGCAGTCCATGGAGTTGCGAAGAGTTGGACACGACTGAGCGCCTTCACTTTTACTTCTCACTTTCACGCACTGGAGAAGCCAATGGCAACCCACTCCTGTGTTCTTGCTAGAGAATCCCAGGGATGGGGGAGCCTGGTGGGCTGCCATCCATGGGGTCTCGCACACAACTGAAGCGACTTAGCAGCAGCAACTATTGATGAAAGGTGTGAGTGCGCCCTCTTCTGGTCCTCTGACTCTATTTTAAAAATTTTATTATTTATTTATTTGTTATTTAGTCTACACATTCATTTTATTCCTAAAGATAACTGAGGCCAAATAAATTAAATTGCGATTTGAGGTCTCATCTTGGTTAGTCTAATCTACAGGGACTCGAGTCTAATGAGAAGAAATAACAATCGCTCTTCAGTCGTGATGTCTGACTCTTTGCAACACGCAAGACTTCCCTGTCCTTCACTATCTCCTGGAGCTTGCTCAAACTTGTCCATTGAGTCAGTGATGCCATCCAAACAGCTCATCCTCTGTCATCCCCTTTCCTCCCATCTTTGATCTTTCCCAGCATCAGAATCTTTTCCAGTGAGTCAGCTCTTTGCATCAGGTAGCAAAATATTGGAGCTTCAGTTTTAGCATTAATCCTTTCAGTGAATATTAAGGGCTGATTTCCTTTAGGACTGACATGTTTGACTTCCTGTTACAATGATAAACAAAAATTTATTGTCAAATGAGGTATTACTGCAGTTTCTTATAAAATTGGGAAAATTGATATGTTTGTGATTCGTAATAAAAGGATGCAACTGGCTAGCTCAATGGTTCTTTGGAAAATAAGACACATTAGTATCACTTGAGAGCTTTTAATATAGTCCTGACTCTGTTTAATTGAGGTCTCTGTTTATTAACTTTTAAAAATAAATTTATTCACTTTAATTGGATGCTAACTACTTTACAGTATTGTAGTGGTTTTGCCATACATTGCCTTTGTTTATTAACTTTTATACTCTCATTGGCAAAAATAAGAAAAAAGTTCAGTTAAGAGAATTCACAATCCTTCTAGCCCAGAGTGTGGAGAAAACTCATGGAGAAAACTTGGTATCCTAACTTCAAATCCTTTTCTATGCACACACACACACACACACACACACACACACACATATTGGTGTTAATAAATGCTTCCTTGTGTCTTTAGTTTTAACATCTGTATCAACTATAATTAAACTGTATTAAAATATTTGTATGCATCAGAATTATGCAACCAGTCCCCCTTTTAAAGATATTCAAATTATTTTTAACTTCTCCATAATTCATATAACAGAAGATATATATGATTGGCTAAAAATAAATTATAAATAAAAAGGCAAAAGTTATTTTTTGCTAATTATTGCAAAATATTGCTAATTATTTTTTTCAGCAAAGTAATTAGCAATATGTGGAAAATCCAAAGGTTGTGAATATTAATTGGTGATCAATTTCATATTTTCTTAAATTTTTATTTTTACCAGAGTTTTTTCTTGACCATTGAAATAAAAACAACTAGCTCAAAGTTTCTATATATTTGTATGTATCATTTAAATGTATCCTATACATTTATATCTATCAGTCAGAGTTTAAACTAGGTCAGTCTTAACTTGAATGCTTTTTGTCTAAGTAGTTTTGACCAAATTCTTAGCCACCGGCAAAGTAGACATCCCTATGACACCTCTCCAATTAACAAGGTCTCTCCCGTTAAACCGGAGAAGGCAATGGCAACCCACTCCAGTACTCTTGCCTGGAAAATCTCATGGACAGAGGAGCCTGGTAGGCTGCAGTCCATGGGGTCGCTAAGATACCACTGAGCTGGATACCACTGAGCGACTTCCCTTTCACTTTTCACTTTCATGCACTGGAGAAGGAAATGGCAACTCACTCCAGTGGTCTTGCCTGGAGAATCCCAGGGATGGGGCAGCCATGTGGGCGGCCGTCTATGGGGTCGCACAGAGTCGGACACGACTGAAGTGACTTAGCAGCAGCAGCAGCTGCTCCCGCTAAACTGTTCAGATACAATTAACAAAAGATTTTAATTATGCTCTGTCCTCTTCTCATATGAATGAAATTGTTTTCTTAGTTATGGGTATCACCTACCTAGGGATTTATATTTTCAAGTTTTGCATTAATGAGTCAATGGCAAACAATCTGTTTGGATGGAATCCAGTGTTTACAGCCACCCTCTCTCTGACACGTTGATGGTGTATGGAAGAACAAGCCTGGTGAAGAACATGAGTGGTTGAAGGGGCTTCAAGAGGTTAGTGAAATGGGAAACGTGTGCTAGAGGCTTGTGGGAAGGAGATGCTTGGCTGAGGAAGGCTTGGACTAACAGCAGGAGGGAGGAGTTCCAGTTTTACCCTTCACACTAGTGACTGCTCCCTGCTTCACTGAGAAACTGGGAGCTATCAGAAGAGAACTTCCATGAGCTCTGGGCCACGCTGGCCCAGCTGCCTGCACGGTGCCCTTGGGTGCTCAGCACTCCCCCGGGCGCTCAGCGCTCCCCCCAGGCATTCTGTGCTCCCCCCGGGTGCTCTGTACTCCCCCTGGGTGTTCAGTGCTCCCCCTGGTGCTCAGTGCTCCCCCCAGGTGTTCAGTGCTCTCCCTGGTGCTCAGCGCTACCCCCTGGATGCTCAGAGCTCCCCTCTGGTGCTCAGCACTCCCTCTTGGTGCTCAATGCTCCCCCCTGGGCGCTCAGCACTCCCCACCCCTCGGATGCTCAGTGCTCTGCCCTGGTACTCAGTGCTCCCCTCTGGGTGCTCAGAGCCCCCCCTTGATGTTCAGCGCTCCCCCCAGTGCTCAGCATCCTCCCGCTGGGTGCTCAGTGCTCCCCTTGGTGCTCAGCGCTCCCACAGGCCTGGTGGGGACCAGCCCTCCTCCTGGGTCTCTGTGTCCTTCTGGCCCCCCTCTCAATTCTGCGTCACTAATTTCTCTGCCTGCACTGACTCATCCTACTAACTGATGAGTATACTGTCATGTTTTCCTTTTTAAACAAACAAATTCATATTCTTCTCTCTTCCAACTAATGACCCACTTTTCTCTGCTCTTTTGTAATAAAATTCTGAAAGAAAGGACTTGGCGCATAGGAGGTGCTTAGTAGACAAGTGCTCAGTGAATGAACAAATGAAATACTAAAGGGAGTGAGGCTTTTGTGATGACCCAAGTGTGGGCTGATTTAAGCCTGCTGTTAATGAGAACAAAAGAGAAAGGGAGCCTGGGGGCCCAGCTGTGTGGGAAATCCCCACGGCTTTCATCCAATTTGTGGTAAACTAAAAGTGATATAAAAATAGTGGTTTAAAAAGGGAGAGGTGGGATATAAACTCAGCGGGAAAAATTTTAAATCCATGGTGACTTATTTTATATACAGTTGACCCTGAACTACATAGGTTTGAACTGAATCGGTCCAGGAAAGGGTGGATATTTTTTCAACAGAAGGTAATACATTACTACACAGTCCAAAGTTGGTTGAATCTGCAGATGTAGAATTGTGTATATGGAGGAATCAAGTATCAGTTCAGTTCAGTTCAGTCGCTCAGTCGTGTCCGACTCTTTGTGACCCCATGAATCACAGCACACCAGGCCTCCCTGTCCATCACCAACTCCCGAAGTTCACTCAGACTCACGTCCATCGAGTCCGTGATGCCATACAGCCATCTCATCCTTTGTCATCCCCTTCTCCTCCTGCCCCCAATCCCTCCCAGCATCAGAGTCTTTTCCAATGAGTCAACTCTTTGCATGAGTTGGCCAAAGTACTGAAGCTTCAGCTTTAGCATCATTCCTTCCAAAGAAATCCCAGGGCTGATCTCCTTCACAATGGAGTGGTTGGATCTCCTTGCAGTCCAAGGGACTCTCAAGAGTCTTCTCCAACACCACAGTTCAAAAGCATCAATTCTTTGGCGCTCAGCCTTCTTCACAGTCCAACTCTCACATCCATACATGACTATTGGAAAAACCATAGCCTTTACTAGACGGACCTTAGTCGGCAAAGTAATGTCTCTGCTTTTGAATATGCTATCTAGGTTGGTCATACCTTTCCTTCCAANGCAATTCACGGGGTCGCAGAGTCAGACGCAACTGAGCGACTGCACTGAACTGAACTGAGTGGCTCAGATGGCAAAGAATTTGCCTACAGTACAGAAAGTGTTCAGTCCCTGGGTTGGGAAGATCCCCTGGAGGAGGGCATGGCAATCCACTCCAGTACTCTTGCCTGGAACATCTCACAGACAGAAGAGCCTGGGAGGCTACAGTCAATGGGGTCGAAAAGAGTCAGACTCTACCGAGCGACTCACACTACTAGTCTCTTTTGACCTAAAAGTCTCTTTCCCATTTCAAGAATGCTCCTCTTCATCTCTCCCCCCTAGATGGCAGCTGGTGCAAGAGGAAGCTCTTGCCAACAGTTTTAACTTTTGCTTCAGGTTCTAAGGATTTGTTAACAAAAGAAACCGCTTGTTATATACAAAAAATAATTTCAGTTTTAATAGAGAATTATCTAGCTTACTTTCAATATGCAATCATTAAAAGAAAAGAAAGAAACGGTAGAGGAGACTAACACACATTTGCTGTGGTTCAGTCGCTCAGTCGTGTCCGACTCTTT
Organism: Neotragus moschatus; assembly: GCA_006410615.1. Taxonomy (NCBI): domain Eukaryota; kingdom Metazoa; phylum Chordata; class Mammalia; order Artiodactyla; family Bovidae; genus Neotragus; species Neotragus moschatus. The sequence continues at coordinate 35,642 of SJYA01003026.1, read as the reverse complement.
GCGACCCCATGGACTGCAGCACGCCTGGCTTCCCTGTCCATCACCAACTCCCGGAGCTCCTGGCTTACTGGTGTGTGGTCAGAGCAGTGTCCAGCCAGATCAGAGGCCTGCTCTGCTGTTTTGCCTCTGAGGCCTGAAGAAGACTGCTTCTATTTAACTTCCCTAACAGCATCCCCCCACAGCTGGTAGAGGGCCAGGGGCTCTGTTCCCCTTCTGTTGGTGTCTATTGACCTTACGTGGGGTGAACCCATCTCTGTGGCTGTGGAGCACCTGCCTTGGCATTTGCGGGTTCAACTGTCTTCTCTGGCCCCCCAACACAACAGTGGCCTGGGGAACTTGCTGGCTGGCACCACCGAGGTCTTCTATGCTCTCACCAAGGCACAGGGGAGGTTTGGATTCCCATCCATCCACCCACAGCCCGTGGGGAACCAACTGGCCGTTGGGGGCACTGCTAGCCCAAGCACCTTTTTCATATTTTCCAACTCTTCTGTTCCATGTGCCATTCAGTTATCCGTTCAATAAATGCCGAGTGAATACCTTCTGGATGTCAAGCACGAGTCTGTGTGCTGAGCCACAGTGAACAAAGCAGAAAGCAGTCGACCCTCATGGGCTTTGTGCTCAGCGCTCCTACTGACCACAGAGTACACAGTGGCCTGGCAACCACAGAGCTTCTCTGAAGCTTCCAGCCTTCCGGACTGCCCTCTTCCAACCCTCTCAGTGTTTCTACCACCTGGCTCAGCCCTGCAGGCGTGGGTGTGTGGAGGAAAATAAGACGACTTGTAGCTGCTTCCTCATCTCCTTCCCACCAGGTGTCTTCTCTGCGTTTCATGAAGTTCCCTAGTCCCCTGTCCGCTCTGCCAGAAACCTCCCTCTGTCAAGTCCTTCTCTCTCCCTGGGTGTTCTTTACCCTTTAGTTTATAAGCCTCAGCCTCTTGGCATGGTCTCATAAGATAAAGGCTCTGGGAAGAGAAGTATACAACATTTTCTAAGAAAAGAAAATACATTGGGATGTGTTTTACCAACAATTTGCACTCATATTCTGAAGACTTCCAAACTACCTGTCTGACCTCAACCTCCCCTGTGGGCCAGACCTCAATTTTGAACTGGGTGTTTACCTGCATGTCAGTCCCCCAAGCTCAGCAGCTCCCGCAGCGGATGGCTTCTCTTAACCTAGTCGTGGTCTACACCCCAGTGCCTTAACTAGAACATTGACATCTTCTTCAGTTTACTCTCCCACAAATCCTCCATCCATCCCACTAGCAAGCTTGTTACAAACTCTGTCTTTGAAATGTCTGAAAATCCACCTTACCTTCAGTTCTCATTCTCATGGCTCGTCTTGGATTGGCTTGCTTCGAGTCTCTTCCTCATCCGCAGCGGGGATTCGGGGTAGCACTTCTGTCCTATCCAAGAGGGACTGATAGGAAGTGGGTGTACATATTGACAGGTGGCATTTTGTTTCTCACAAGGACTTTGAATGGTACTGATACTTAAAGGGCAGCAGCCATGGGTGCTAATACCACATCTGCTACACCTACACTGTGTAGGACAATCCCACATGAAATTTGTGAGGCAAAACCAGTAGGAGACGCACATAAGAAATTTATTGCAAGGAATCGGCTTATGTGAGAGTTGGGGCTAGCTTGGCAAGTCCAAAACCCCTAGGGAAGGCTGGAACTTTGGGGACAGGCTGAAACGGCTGTCCGTGGATATAATTTCATTTTGTCTAAGAGAAGCCTCAGCTCTGCTTTGAGGAGCTTCCAAATGATTGAATCCACCCCTCTCAGTTATTTAGAATCATCTTCCTTCCTCTGTGTGTGCCTACCAATATCATCTTTTAAAAAATTACATCTGATCTGGACACATTGAATGTTCATATAGTGAGTCTGAGATATTTACACTAAGGTTTCATTGAGTTAAAAAACCAGATTATTATGATAATCTGATATTGTCACCCTATTCAAATATAATAAAAATAATAATCATCTTAAATTCCATCAAATCTGGGGAACAGGGCAACTAATAGAGTACTTATCATCAAAGATTATTTTCTAAATTCACAAGCCCTTCATAATAATTTTTACAAATTTTTGAAATTCTGACTGTAGTGTTATAATCCAATTTATATATGTTCTCAGCAAACTTTACTCACAGGCAGTTGATATTTTTTCCTTTGAGCAAATATGTAAACACCTGATTCTCATTTTCTTAGGGCAATTTTTAAAAACACATGTTTTCTATGGGGCTGTGCCAAGTCCTAGTTGCAGCATGTGGGGTCTTTAGTTGCAGCATGTGAACGCTCAGTTGCTGCCTGTGGCATCTAGTCCCCTGCCCAGGGATCCAACCCAGGGCCCCTGAACTGGGAGCGTGGAGTCAGCCACTGGACCACCAGGGAAGTCCCTCTTAGTGCAATTTTTAAAAAATGTTTTATCTGCATTGCTTTATTTTTATTATGCTGTATGTCATTTAAAATTGCTGAGAATTCTACTAAAGGCTTGTATCCGCAATTCTCTCCTAAGAGATTAAATTAAGCCATGTAGAAAATGATATATTCTAAAAGGACAATATTTTTGTGAACAGCTTTGTTTTTATTGTCTGGTTAATTGTTGGCTGAATTTTCCCCAGGGCTGTGAAAGTGCAACAAGCAGTGATGCAGTCAAAGAAGTATCAAGAAAAATCATGATTTGCTTTAGAAATGGTCCGTAGTTGTTCTGTTGTAGAAAAATAAAGCCATGCTTTATAGGCTCCCACACAGCCTTACATGCAATGCTCACATACATGCTACACTCCCTTTCATTGAGATATAATTTATGAACAGTAAAATGTACAAAATGGCTTCTCTGGCGGCTCAGATGGTAAAGAATCCACCTGCGATGCAGGAGACCTGGATTCGATCCTTGGGTTGGGAAGATCCCCTGGAGAAGGGCAAGGCAACCCACTCCAGTATTCTTGCCTGAAGAATCCCATGGCAGGGTAACCTGGCAGGCTACAGGCCTTGGGGTTGAGGAGTTGGAACGACTGAGTGACTAAGCACAGCACACAAAATGTACAAATCTTAAATTTTAGTTCAATAACTTTTGGTACGTTTATAACTTCTACCCAAAACAGGATTCAGGACATTTGCATGACCTCAGAAAATCCCTCCTGCCCCTTCCCATACAATCCGCAGCCCTTGACAGACTGCTAATATTTCTGTCACTACAGATTAATTCCATATATTGTTTCACTTCATGTAAATCCAACAGCCTGTACTCTTCAGCATCTGGCTTCTACATGACATACCATCTCTGAGATTCCTTTGCGTTGTTGTTGTGAATATCGGTAATTTGTTTATACTGCTAAGTAGTATTACACACATGACTGGATCACAAATTGTTTATTTTCCCGTTGATGAACAGTATGCCGTTTCCAGATTTGGGGTTTTCTAATCAGTAAGATTGCTTTGAGTTTTCTTCCATAAGTTTCTTGTGGAGATATTTTCAGTTTTCTTAGATAAATACCTAGGGATAGAATTTCGGGGTCATAAGGTATTGTGTGTTTAAAAGAAACTACCAAACAGTTCTCTAAAAATGTACTTTTTAAAACCTTCAGGAACAATATATGAGAGTTCCAAATGTTGCACATTCTGGTCAATGTTTGAAGTTGCCAGTCCTTTTTATTTTAGACTTTGTAGTGGGTGTAAAAGGGTATTTCTTTGTGAGCTGTGTTTATATTTTCCTGATACCCATGGATGTGGAACACCTTTATTTGTGTTTATTGGCCATTGATGTATCTATTTGTGTGTGAAGAAGTCTCTGTTCAACTGTCACCCCATTATTTTTAATGAATTATTTGTCTGTGTTTGTTGATATGTAGGAGTACCGAAGAANTTTTCCTGATACCCATGGATGTGGAACACCTTTATTTGTGTTTATTGGCCATTGATGTATCTATTTGTGTGTGAAGAAGTCTCTGTTCAACTGTCACCCCATTATTTTTAATGAATTATTTGTCTGTGTTTGTTGATATGTAGGAGTACCGAAGAACTGACTCATTGGAAAAGACCCTGATGCTGGGAAAGATTGAAGGTGGGAGAAGGGGACGACAGAGGATGAGATGACTGGATGGCATCACCGACATGATGGACATGAGTTTGAGTGAACTCCGGGAGTTGGTGATGGACAAGGAAGCCTGGTGTGCTGCAGTCCACGGGGTCACAAAGAGTCAGACACGATTGAGAGACTGAACTGAACTGAGGAGTGTATGTCCCAGATATGAATTTGTTGTCAAACATATGTATTGAAAATATTTTTCCCAGTCTACGACTTGATTATTTATTAATGATATTTTTATGAGCAGAGATTTTGAATTTTGTTGAAGTCCATTTATTTACTTTTTGTTGTTAGTGCTTTTTGCATCATGTTAAAGAAATGGTTCCCTGTATCAATAGCTACAAAAGCAGGCTCTTTTTTTATAAATAAGTTCTTTATGGCTATAGTTTTTATGTTTATGTCTATGATCCCTTTTGATTTAATTCTGTACATAAAATAATAAAGGGAGTATCCATATGGTTATCAAGGTTTTCCAGCATCATTTCTTAAAATGTCTACTCTTTCTACATTGACTTGACTACTCATCTTTGTTGAGAAAATAATTTGACCGTATATGTGGATCTATCTCCAAACTCTGTTCTGTTCCATTGACCTGTGTGTCTGTTCTTAGGGCAATTCCACACTGTCTGGGTTATCATAGCTCTGTAATATGTCTTGAAATTGGAATCTGTAAGTTCTCCAATTTTGTTTTCTTTGTCAGGTTTGATTTAGCTCTTTGAGTTCTGTTGTTTCTTATTAATTTTAGAATCAGTTTGACAATGTCTTTTTAAAAATTACACTATGATTTTGATTTTACCTCTTGTTTTAACATGGAGAATATCTTTGCAACACTTAAAAAAATCAGTCTCTTATTTCCTTTATTCAACACCATTTATTGAGCAACTACTCTCTTCTGGGGACTATTCTAGTTTCATGCTAGAACACTGAACAAAATAGAAGACTCCTTACCTTCCTAGTGAGGGGAGACTCATAGCAGAAAACAGGAAATATATTTAAAGTGTTAGGGACAAAAATGCTTTAAAAGATAAGGCAACAGAGGGTAAGATGATTGGGTAGCATCACTGACTCAGTGAATATGAGGCTGAGCAAACTCTGGGAGATAGAGAAAGACAGGGAAGCCTGGCACGCTGCAGCCCATGGGGTCGCAAAGAGTCAGACACAACTTAGTGACTGAACAGAAATGGAAAGTAATTTATAGGCATGGAGAGACAGGCTATTTTACATAGAAATGTCAAAATGGAATGGAAAAGCCTCTAATTCTGTGACACTTGAGCAGAAACCCGATTACATCAAAGGGGCAGTCATGCAAATATCCAGATGCTCAACAATGGTGGCGGATCCTGAGGCCTCATGATATAGGCAAGGGATACGAGAGAGAGGGTTGACGTGACGTGTTAAAAGGTGCACCTCGCTGCTGTTTAGACTGCAGAGAGCCAAGAGGGGAAGCAGTGGTGCTGGAAAGGAGAAGATTACAGCAGACAGGCAAAAGCTGGCCGTGATTTGTCAAGTCTTCCGCCATTTCTGACTCTTTCTCCGCCGACAGCTGGCTGTTCACACGTCCTGTGCTGCGTGCACAGTAGCAAGAGCTGGGCCTCCTGTGACCCTGTGTTTACAACGGAGCTAAGTGTGGCGTTCCTTTGCCATGTCCAGGCCTAATCGCAGGCTAGGTAATGCCTGAAGGAAGTAAGCACTGCTGGTTTTCAGCGGCATGTCTTGGTTTTGAGCAGTCTGAATTAGAATATCTTAAACCTTGGCCACGTGATGGTTCTCCGCATATTGATTCCTCTGTATGTTGAGAGGAATTACCTGATTCTGGCCTCTTGAAATGCTCTTAGAAACACTAACATACACATTCAGTTATTTCCCTTTTTTTTTTTTAAATGTGCAGACTGCAAACAAAATGGTGATCAGTAACTCAGTACCGACCGGATCTTCTGTATTTTTACCATGGTCCTTCTCATCTTTGTTAGTTTCATTGCTTCTTGAAAACCCGTCTTTGAGTTAGTAATAATGGAGAAGCCACTGTGGATTCTACATTAATTATGAGACGATGGTGAAACGTTATCAAGTACTATAAATCTGATACTCAAATTTTAGATCGAATTGTAGTAATTAGTGCATTCCCTCATTTATTTGACTCACTGACAGTTCATCAGTATATTCTTGTGCTTTTAAGAAGTTCTAATTAAGAAAGTATTATCATAATGGCAGGATCATAGTCGTATGCATTTAATTATACTAAAGCAAAACATCTAGCTTGGCATAATTATTTTTAAGTTCAAAATAAGGTAATTCTTGATATCTAAATTTGAAGAGGACGTTTTCCTTTATTATAAATATTTATGGATTTAGCTATTTTCAGGGCTCCAGACATCAATTTTTCTGGTTTAATGTGAACATATTGCTTCTCCGCTTGGTAAGTAGGGCATAGAAGAAGAAGCGAGCTTTAGGGTTTCATAAATAAAATTAGGCAATGAAATGAGCCAGACGGCACTGGACCTAGCAGACTTCCATCCACCACAGCGAAGAACCCTGCCCCAGGCTTGCTTCATCTGCCCACTGGTCAGTGGCGGCAAAGCCAGTTTCCCACCGCGGCCCCTTTAAGCGTCTGATCACGCTGGCTGATATTTTTAGTACCTTGAAATTTAGGGATTGGGTTTATGTACAGTAGTATGCAGGCAGGGATCTGTCTCCTATTTTGAATTTTCTTCGTGCTATCACTCATGAAAAGCGTGGAATGTGGTTTGCCCCTGAGAAGAGATTCCCTCTGTGAGATGAATTTCCATCCAGCACCAAAGATCCCTAAATATACGTATTTAAGGTCATGGTTATTATCTAGGCGAATGGAAGAAACTCAGTAAAGGTATACCTGAGATAGAATATGAACGTCTCAGAACACAAAAGAAATAGTGCATTGTTTGTGGTTCCAAAGTAAAGCTTCCACAAGATATAACTGATGTTACACTTTTATTTATTTCTTGCTTTTCTTTCTCTCTCTTCTGATAAAACTACTATTCTAGACAATTTAAAACATTGCACTAGTCTTAAGAAAATAGGCTCTTTTAATTCTTCTCCTACTGCCTCAGTTAATCCGGGCAGTGTCAGTCTGTTAGAATTACTATTAACTGGAAAAGCATTATAAGCTGCTGCACACATTAAAAAAAATGGCGTTCTAATGAGTAAAACCGCACTAAGCGTAATCGTGCTAGCGCTGTGACAGCACGGGGACATGCTGTAGTGGTGATGACCTCCACATCATGATAATTTTCTTGTCTGATTTACATTGGCTTCTCCTTGCTGCTGTATTGATACCCAGACTGTGTCCATCCTCTCAGTGGATGCAGGTGCTAGTTAACTCCTTCTCCTATTCCTAGAAAAATCTTAAGTAGTTAGGAAGTAAAAATGATGACAGCAGCCAAATTCCATCATTCAAGGACGCACATTTTCCCCACTAACTCCATTTAATAAGTTTGTGTATTTGCTGGAGGCAGCTTTTGCAAACATCGTAATGGCCTCAACTCTCAAACTAGAAGAATTTTTAAAAGGTCACAGGAGGAGAAATCCTTACGTGTCAAGCTTATTTTCCTTCAGATTTGAATTTTTAAAAAATTCCAGCTGTCCTAAGGTAGAAAGCCAGTTGTATTCCTTAAATATAGCAATGCATCACTTTCTAGAAACATTATGATGAGCAGAAATAACCCACAAGGATTTATTTTACAATTATATTCCTGAAATTTCTATTGAATCACCAAGGGGAGACTGAAATTCGTTTAAATAGAGAAGTTGTTGTTTTCAAAGTACAGGATGTGTATTGGTAGCAGATAGACCTGTATGGCACCCCACTCCAGCACTCTTGCCTGGGAAATTCCATGGACAGAGGAGCCTGGTGGGCTACAGTCCACGGGGTCGCTAAGAGTCGGACACGACTGAGCGACTTCACTTTCACTTTTCACTCTCATGCATTGGAGAAGGAAATGGCAACCCACTCCAGTGTTCTTGCCTGGAGAATCCCAGGGATGGGGGAGCCTGGTGGGCTGCCGTCTATGGGTTCGCACAGAGTCGGACACGATTGACGCGACTTAGCAGCAGCAGCAGACCTGTATGTATATCCTGCCTCTGACAGCTATGAGCTATCTCTGTAATCTTGAGCTAGTTGCTTTTTCTTGAGCTAAATGTTTATTTTTTAAGTGAATTTCTAATGATCTCAGTTGAGGATAACTTACGGAAGAAGGATCTGTGGTTTGGAACAGGAAAAGGAAGAGCATATGAAAAAGCTTGAGAGAGTCTGGCAGGAAAGTTTTGAGCCTCAGAAGGTGCTCCTAGGTTTGTATCAGAGCTGGGGATGAACACAAACGAGGCTGGGATTGGAAGCCCCTTAGAAGAGCATTGGACAAATTTCTGAGCAGCATACATTTTGCTCTGCCAAAGGGTATCCAAAGCATTTCCCATTTCAGATTCAAAGTTAACAGACCAGGGTGGACCCAAGAAGCAGAAATGAGCAATTTCGAGTCACAAAATCAGGAAGACTTTGAACAACAACCAGCAGAGGACTAGACAAAGAATATTAAAATGTTCATTCACCTGTGTGTTCTCTTCAACAGATAGCTAAATCAGCTTATGTTTAAGTTCCATCTAGTAAGTCACGAAAAGCAGACGGAAGTTGACCTCACGGTGTCTTTTTTATGTATTGCTTTCAGTGAAGGTACACAGATCATATGATATTCTATTTGAGTAACTTTTCTAGAGAATGTAAGAAGTTATTTTAACAGAGTCAATGAAGTTTAATCCATAGAAAATAAATCGCAGTCTTTTAAAGTGTGAAATTTCTGTTTTTGCATCTTTGTATCCCTGTGAAATCACAATCAAGGCAGTGAACACATCTATCTAAAAGTGTCCTGGTGCCCCTCACCCCTCACCCCTCACCCCAGATGATCAATGCTCTGTTTGCTGTGCTGCAGATGAGTTCGCATTTTAGTATTTAATACTAATGGGACTTATAATACAGCGTTCAATACACACTCTCATTTCCCTGACTTCTTGCAGTCAGTGCAATTATTTCAAGATCTGTCTCTGTTGATCATAGTTCATTCCTTTATATTGTTCAGTAGCTTTCCACTGCACGGCTGTACCTCAGGTTGTTAATCCATTCATCTGTTAATGAACTTTTGAGTTCCAATAATAAAGCTGTGATGAACATGTGTGTCTGTATGGATACACACTTTTTTCCCTCTTTGGGGTAAATGCCTAGAAGTGAAATGTCTGGATCACAAGGCAGGTGTATAACTAAATTTGAAGAAACCGAGAAACTATTTCCTAGAGAAATTGTACCTCTAACATCCACAGTTTGAGAGACTGGAACTCCATGTGTGTATTGAGAGGGATTGAAGCGTGTGTGGAAACCAACTTTTATTTTGATATGTGCCTCTCAAAAATCATAAGAAGAGGGAAAGTTGAACTCACTTCTCATAGTCAAACGCACAAAAAATGTACTTTGAAATAATCATATGGTATAAATATTCTTATTGTTAATGTTCCATGTCTTGTGCATATTGATGGAGTTAGCAAAAATCTGAGTTAATGTGTCAGGAAAAAAACAATTAAAATTCAATAATGAGTACTTTCTTTGAAATTTCCAATTTTAGTCATTTTGAGTGATCTAAGTGATCTAGAATCCTCTGCCTGCATTACCACTTGCTGGGAAAAAATTACAAATGGGCTTGGCCTTTACCAGTTTCTGTCTAGGCTTTATACTCTTACTCAGTTGACATATATGTTGATGGTTCTAACTCAGTGTCATAGAATTTTATTTCAACCTAGAAATAAATTGTCCTATATAGTGGAATTTGATAATATACACAGGGGCTTCACTCTCTTTATCACATACACTCCAGACCTAGTAAGTTTTGGTCACTGTATTAAGATCTTCTTAAGAACATCCCTTGACTAATCAGTTAATATTTAGTCCTGCGAGTTGGCACAAACCAGGCTATGGTCCATCTTTGCATCCTTCAGTGTATCGTGCTGCATTGCTTGGTGGTTTAGACCTAGAGGCCAGTCCACAAATATTTGTCAATTAATAGATAAATGACTGTCATCATAGCATAAATTCTGTATTTTTCACGGTAATTGGACTAAAATCTCACCTATCAGCTTGAACCTACAGCCTTTGCCATAGTCACAGCTTAAAGCCTCCACCCTCTTTTTTTGAGATCCTGTTGCTGAGGCAACAGGATTTTTCCATGCCTGCTTGCATCCTGTTGCCAAGGCAACAGGGTACAGTTGGCAGGCTGGTTTGAGACATCGGATGTTTGCGGTATCCTGCGGTATCCGGAGATGCCTATGGTTTACAACTTCTTTGATAAAATAGTGTGTGCATAATTCAAGGATGTGTCCTGACTCTAGTCTTTGTATATAAAGGTGATGGTGGACGTTTGTGATCGTCCAGTATCATACGCGCTACTGGAAAGACCTTGTGTAATCTCAGGACCTAGGGATCTTCCCTCCCTTTGGCAGAAGCCTTGGCTTATTTTGACTGGCTGCTATCCTCACTCCTTTTCCATAACCTAGATCTACTTTCACTGAAATTGAATAAATACTCTTGACCAGTGCTTGCCAGCTTCAACCTGGCCTAACAGATTATGCCACGATCTAGCAGCCTTACAAAAACAATTTATTGTCAGGAAGATCATTGTATTCCTTTTCTGTGGCAGTTCTAAAATTTCCTGGATTATTGCTTATTAGTTCCTAACTGTTATTGGAGTCTGAATGGAGAGACTCAGGAGGACCATGCCACCTTCCTGCAGTGATGCCAACTCCATTAACATTACAGGTGGACAAAACACCCTTAGTGAGCAGGGGCAACCCTATGCAATGTCCCTTCTTCACAGAGGACATGTTTATGACTGTCACCATCTGAAAGAGACTTTCAGGCTGTAAAACACGGTGGCTCAGATGGTGTGGTTGTACCATTTATGTTGTAAGCCACACCTCTCATTTCATGAGATTAACTGTTTCTTCTTTTTATCAATTTTTTTTTGGTGATTGCCAATCAAAGTCACAGATTTTAGTCTCAGAGACAGGAATAAATAAAAGTGAAAGATTTCTTTTGGAGTTGAGTCTAGGGCTTGACTAGGACTCCGGAAATCATAGAGTCAGTGACCGCAGAGGCCATCTGACCCAACCCCGTCGTCTTACAGAGGAGGAAGCTGAGGCTGGTGAGGTTACCTTGTCTCACTGACATGCAAGGCCTGGGGAATTCACCAAGACTTCCACGGCTGTGGTGGGCAGTTTTATCAGGGATTCGGCTGGAAAGCTGGGTCTCCATGTTTCTACTTGTGTTGGAATAGAAGCCCTCAGTCTTTCAGGTCACATCCTGTGAGCACTTGTGGTAGCTGAAGGGAGTTACTGTGATATTATTGAGGGATTGCTGATACATTTCAGGTTTATAACCGGTACTGTGGACTTGATGTAGAAGCCCACTACCCGGGAAGCCCACACTTAAATATACGTGTCCTTTTACCCCAGCCAGTATTAAAGAAGCATAAAATAATTTTCTGCAATATCACTACCCAAGTTCAACCTCACAGAAGGCTGACACCATCAACTATGCTTGAAAACTATATATTGAGGGAAGACCAGCTTCCTGAACAAAAAAAATAAAGATGACCTCTACTTTAAAGCTTTTATTCCAGAGTTTCTCAAGCATTTTGGTCTCAAGATGGCTTTATACTTTACAAAATTATCAAGGACCCTTGAGAGCCTTTGTTTATATGAGATATAGCAAGGTATATCATATTAGAAATTAAAACTGAATTTTTAAAAGGTTTATTATCAGTGAGGAGGTGTGAGAAGTCATCTCTGCACATGAGGTACTTAAAGAATAATGCCAATAGTCACTCTACTGGTATTTTAAAAATTAATGACATACCCTTTAATAGAAAATCTGAAAATATATTTAAATGTGTAAGTGAATCACTTTGCTGTACACCTGAAACTAACACAATACTGTAAATCAACCATACCTCAATAAAAATATTAAAATGTCCAAGGGAAATATAAAAAATTAATGATAAGTCCAATACTTATTACTGATAAGTCTAATACTTATGAAGCAATAATGATAACTAACATTCATTTCAAACTTCCCACATGCCTAAGAATTTTCATGCATTATTAAACTTAACCTTCACATCAATTCTATAACAGTGGCTTGGTTTCTAGGGCTTCTGTTAGCAACATAACACAATCTGAGTGGCTTGAAGCAGTAGAAAAGTTAATGTGTAATAATTTTTCAGGCTAAGAACCCAAAGCAAAGTGTTGGTAAGGCCATAGTATGGGTTCAGATGCTCAGTCGTGTCTGACTCTGTTGCCCCCCATGGACTGCAGCCTGCCGGACTCCTCTGCCCATGGGATTTTCCAGGCAAGGTTACTGGAGCTGGTTGCTGATTCCTCCTCCAGGGATCTTCCTGACAGAGGGATCAAACCCATGCGTCTTATGTCTCCTGTATTGGCAGGTGAATTCTTTACCAGCAGCATCACCTGGGAAGCCCTGGTAAGGCCATACTTTCCCTGAAAGTTCTGGGGGACAGTCTGTTTCAGCCCTTTGTCTTCGCTTCCAGTGTTTGTACAATCCTTGTCATCCTTTAGTTTTTAGACGCTTCATTCCAGTCTCTGCCTGCACCATCAGATGGCATTCTCTATGTCCCTCCTCTTCTGCTAAGGGTACCAGCTGTACCAAATGTGGGACCCATGACCTTGTCTCCAAACAGGGTCATACTCTGGGAGCCTCTCTTTGTCTATGACTCTCTTCCATCTATTAAGCCCCCTTTGAATGACACTCTGTCTATCAGATCCAGATCTGATAGACAGAGTGCCTGATGAACTATGGAATGAGGTTCCTGACATTGTACAGGAGACAGGGATNAGGAATTGGGGGCAGGAGGAGAAGGGGATGACAGAGGATGAGATGGCTGGATGGCATCACTGACTTGATGGGTGTGAGTCTGAGTGAACTCTGAGAGTTGGTGATGGACAGGGAGGCCTGGAGTGCTGCGATTCATGGGGTCGCAAAGAGTCGGACACAACTGAGCGACAGAACTGAACTGAACTGAATGACACTGGCTTGCTTAGATAATTGAAAATAATCTCCCTATCTGAAAATTATTAACTTGATCACACTTGCAAGGTCCCTTCTGTCCAGTGAGTCACAGATTTCAGGAATCAGGATGGGCTTCTCTGGGGCCATTGCTCTGTCCACCATAGGGGCCAGCAGGTACAGGTCTATTGGGAGGGAGCAGCCAGCAAAGGTGAGAGCTCCTGGAACAGAGGAGGTGGAGTTAGGGCTCGAAGGTGCGAAGTTCGCAGGCGGTGGAGGGGCTCCCAGCCGGGCTGTGCGGCAGGCAGTCGCAGTGAGCCTGGTGTGAGCATCCTGGGCAGGAAGGGGACGCGTCTGCCTGAAGAAAAGGGGTAGGAGCCGGAAAGGGGTGGGAACCAGAGCTGTGCAAAGGTTGGGATGAAGCCTCAATTCTTCAGCTAGGAAACTTGGAGGCTGGCGCCTCGTTTTCCCCAATTAACGTGGCAGTATAACTTATGGATGGCTTTTGCTGGAAGTTAAGAATGGGTTAAGTACCCTTCTAAGATTCTGTAACAGAGCTTTGTTTCTTTTTAAATTTCACTGGTGTGTAGTTGATTTACAAGCTGTGTTAGCGTTAGATGTGCAGCACGTATACGTATGTGCTTAGTTGCTCAGTCTTATGCGACTCTTTGTGACCCCATAGACTGTAGCCCGCCAGGCTCCTTTGACCATGGGGATTCTCCAGGCAAGAGCACTGGAGTAGATTGCCATAGGTGGACAGCTTAGTGATTCAATTATCCATATATATATATATTCTTTTTTTTCAGATTCCCCCCCCCCCAATACATAGGTTCTCTCACAGGAGTGAGAATCCTGAGCCCCATATCAAGTTCCCCAGCCTGGGGGTCCGGCATTGGGAGAAGGAGCCCCCAGAGCATCTGGCTTTGAGGGCCAGCGGGGCTTGAGTGCAGGAGCTCCACAGGACTGGGGGGAACAGACTCTGCTCTTGGTGGGCCCACAAAGTTACGTGCACACTGGAGCCCAGCAAAAGCAGTGACACCTCAGGAACCTGAGTCAGACCTGCCTGCTGGTCTGGAGGGTCTGCTGGGGAGGTGGGGGCGGCTGTGGCTCACTGTGGGGGCAAGGACACTGGTGGCCGAGGGACCAGAGGAAACTGATGGGCGAGAGCTCTCCCTGAGATTCTCATGTTGGCATCAGGACCTGGCCCCTCCCAACAGCCTACAGGCTCCAGAGCTTCTTTCCTGATTAGCATCTTTCTTACTTTGTCTTTCCTGACGCCTTTGCTCCTTTTCTGCTTTGACTGAGTTTTAGCTTTGTAGCAGACACTGTCAGCACCCTTTCCCCCACTCTCGGCTTCTCACCCCCTTACCTTCCAATTTCCAGCATTTATTTAGCCTGACATCTCTCTCTAACATGAAACTCGGTTTGCACACCTGCCAGATGACCAAACATTTGTGGAATTCACCACACCCCTACTCCTCAGCAGCTCTCCCCCATGACTGGGTGGTGGTGGTGGTGGTGGTGGGGTGGTAAGTACACACACACGCACACGCGCGCGCGTGCACACACACACACACACACACACACACACACACACACACACACACACACAGTTTCCCGGAGGAACTTCTGAAGCAAGTGTCCTATGCTGGCTCCCAGAGATCCTCAGCTATTTAAACTCTCATCGCGCTCAGAGGTGACTTGCTTGACCCTGAACCTTTTATTGCCTCCTGTCCTTACTATTGCCCTTTCCCACTCCGCTACAAGTATTTGCTGGAATTGTCTTCCATAAAAACTACTTTTCACAGAATCCATGTCTTGGGGGGCATGAACAGTGGCTGCGGGAACCCAATTATGCTTTCACCGACCCTGATTCAACCTATCTGAAAGTTAGAAACAATCAGGGGTGAGGAGTGTTTCCTAGAGAAAAGTAGGAGAAGACACAGGTGTCAGGAGGAAGGGGTAAACACGCTGATAGAACGTGGCTCTTGTTAGCAGTGTCCCAGAAGACAAATCACATGCTCGTTGCCAGGGTCAGAATACGACCCAGGAAATACGATCTGTAGAATCTCTAGGAAGCAACATTTGCAGTCCCTAACCAGCCCCAGTGACCTCCTAGGGTGAACATTCATTAGCAAGAGGGTCTTTTGGGCTCTGGCTTCTCATGATTCAAACATCCATCACTATTATGGAAGAATATAGTGCCAGAAAGGCCGATTTTCTGGGATACCAATTGCCTGAGGAACTCCTAGAGGAAGCCCCAACATGAGCGCCCCCACCTAAGCTGCTGGGAAAACATTTTTTCCTCTGAGGAATTCCAGGTGGCACTGTCCTGGGAGAGGCGCCATTGTGAGCTTCCTCAACCGCATGGAAGAGTCCCGTGGACTGAGGCTTACCCTGTCATATCCCTCCTTTTGTGGGTTAAAGATCAAATAAGTTACGATTATTTGAACAGAAAGCCAGAACTGTCTATGAATTTGTGAGGTCAATTTCAAATAAATATTCAGGTTCTAGAAAAGGAAGGTCAATTTCTTCATCACGCTTTGATTATAGTTATCTTTTGCTTTTTGGAAGACAGGTTACATTGAGTGTGTAAAAGAAATGGAGACAGGTTGTAGGCTTTGCAAACAGTAATGCCATACACTGAGCTTCAAGAGGTGGAGGGAGAGTAAGGTTTGGAAAGTTTGCAAAGACAGACTTGAGTGGGTGCTGGGAAGCAGGAATGGGTACTGTTGATCAGTAGGCTGGACCCTTGAAGAGGTCTTTGCTTGCCACTGTGATGAATGTGAACTTGATGGTGACATTAAGGGGGTTTCCATTGAATATTTTTGAGCATGGGAGTGATGCAGTCAACACGATGAATGGAGGTTTTCATTTATCGGCACAATTTCCCTGCCATTTAGAGACACAATACAGGATAAATTAGGTTGAATGCAGGAGACAAGGTTTGACCATTTTTTTTTAGCTCAAGGCAGTCAAATATTGGCAATTTCATGGGTTTCACCTAATATTGGAGAAAGGACTGTCAACCCACTCCAGTCTGGAGTATCCCATGGACAGAGAAACCTGGCAGGCTATAGTCCATAAGATCGCACAGAGTCAGACACGACTGAATGACTAACTTCTTTTTCTTCTTTGCCTAATAGATTCCAAGTGAAGTAACTAGCACTAGCTCGAAGCTTCTGGTTTGGGAGTGGAATCCGTAATGTGTTCTTTAGCCCGTCCGCTGGCAGCTGCTGTGTCCTGCCCCTGGAAGATGGGCAGCACCCAGGGGAGGACCCCCAGGACCATGGATGGGCTTCCTTCCTCGCCCCCTGCCACGTGGAGTAGGTGAGCATCGGAAGAGCCTGCTGGGTATTCTCCTCCCAAAGCCAGCTTCCTGGTGGGAGGAGGCGGCAGCACATGCTGCTGTCTCTTTCAACTTCCCAGGAATAGGAAGAGCCACTGGTGTCTTTGGGGGATGGCTGCTCTTCTGCAGAGTCTCCTGGAGTAGGGACCAGAGATCACACGGCCAGATGCCCACAGCGAACCCCTGGGAGAAGGGGGAGGAACAGACCTGTCAAACTTCTTCCTGGACTGGAGATGAGGATGGAAGGCAGGAGGGAAAGAAAGGGAACAGGAGAGGGAGAGGGAGGGGAGAAACTGACAAAGAGCTGGGATTGGAAGCTTGGAAAGAGAAAGCTAGTTTGCCAAATGTATGCCTGAAAGCAAGTCTTCTGTGAGGAAAATGAAGACAGTTGAACTGTCCAAATTCCAAGCAAGAAACATCTTGTGGGGCTTTCCTGGTGGCTCAGGGGTAAAGAACCCACCTGCCAGTGCAGGAGACACGGATTTGAGCCCTGATCTGGGAAGATCCCATATTCTGCAGAGCAGCTAAGCCCGTGCACCACAATCATTGAGCCTGTACCCTAGAGCCTGGGAGCCCCAACTGCGGAAGCCCATGAGCTCTAGAACCTGTGCTCCACAAGAGAAGCCACGGCAGTGAGAAGCCCGCTCATCACAGCAGAGGAAAGCCCACACAGCGGTGAAGACCCAGTGCAGCCAAAAATACATCAATGAAAACATTTTTAAAAAAAGAAACAGCATGTTTAAAAAGGTCTACTTATTTGTTTTCTGTGTCTTTGTGCATCTGAGAAAATTCTAAGTCTGCTTAGAACTTGTTGTTTAGTCACTAAGTCATGTCTGATTCTTACGTGACCCCAGGGACTGTAGTCTGCCGGGCTCCTCTGTCCCTGGGGTTTCCCAGGCAAGAATGCTGGGGTGGGTTTCCCATTTCCTCCTCCAGGGGATCTTCCTGACTCAGGGGGTCAAACCCGTGTCTCCTGCATTGGTGGATGGATTCTTTACCACTGAGCCGCCTGGTCAGCACTGTAACACTTACTACCTATGTTGAAAAGAATAAAATTAATCAATGGCTGAGCAATGATTTAGAAAGATCGTTGTACTTCTGGGTTACCGTTTTGGCTGCCTTCCTAGCTTGCTGTATGCTGCCCTCTCTCACTTTTTTTTCTTTCTGGCTGGTCATATAGATCAGTTGTTGAAGGCAGGCGGGATTTGGGAAGCTTGGTGGGCAGCACTTTGAACTCACATTCCATCTCACTTGGACCAGAGCAGTGCTGAAACATTTCATCTCTCTCTCTCTCTCTCTCTTTTTTTTTCTTTTATGGCCTATCCCTCCATTTCGTGAAGCTGGAGCCATTCTGGCAAGGTTGTTCTCTGTTCGTTTCACAACTCACCTCGTAGAGACTTCCAGACTCTTCCATGTTTCCAAGAACTTCTATCAAATTTCTTACTTAAGGGGCTTCCCTGGTGGTCCAGGAGTTAAAACTTGGTGCTTCCACCACAGAGCGTGGAGGTTAGGTCTCTGCTCAGGGAACTGAGATTCCCACACAACACACAAAATTGCTTACTTAAGATTCTGTGACCCTCTTTCAGCGGAAACATGTTATCCTTGATGGTAAAAACCAGAGAACAAGCCTGCCTCCAGTAAGAAGCATTTTCTCTTCCCAGAGGATCTTGGTGGATGTGGTCCGATTCAGTATTTGAAGGTAATGGCCTGAACATAAGACTTCAGACAACCATGAATGAGATTGATGGGAATACATCATCACTGCACACAATGCAAGGCATCTGGGAGGTTTCTGTTCCCCATTTTTCCACTTGGGGAGAAAGATTAGTTTCTGCTGCTTTTTCTGAGTGCAACGGAGGGCCCTTTGTGGTTTTGGTTGAGAAAGCACTCTTATTATCCACCCCTATTTTTAGAATTTTTAGACATCTAACTTATTGACTTGAGTTTATAATTTAAGCCTGTAACCTTTAGGAAAAATATGATCCTCTTTGGAATTTCTCATGCATGATTTCAGCCCAGAGGAAGGAAACTGAAGGGGGAGGGAGCAGTTTAGCAAAATCTGCCTTATCTGAGTCACAGAGCCTTTCAAAGAGGAAAGTGTGATGTTTTATCTATAACATCCTGGTGTGCTCCCTGGAACCCCACTCCCCGGAGTCATGAAAGATGCAGGGTTTAGACTTAAAAGAGAAATGCTGAGTTTCTCATGCTGAACATCCATTCATCGGAATATACCAGTTGATGTCTATTTTCTGTTTAGAGGGCGTATTTTGACTCTGGGCTAGGGATCAGAGGCGCTCATGTGAGATGTCACGGATCACCCTGTGGATCAAACTAGAGTAGCTATAGTAACCGTGGTCCCCTTGGAGCTTCCTCATAAGGGGCGAAGCTGCCTCCTTCTCCAGGTACTTGCTCTCCATTACTTTGCCGACAAAGGTCCATCTAGTGAAAGCTATAGTTTTTCCAGTAGACATGTACGGATGTGAGAGTTGGACCCTAAAATAGACTGAGCACCGAAGAACTGATGCCTTTGAACTGTGGTGTTGGAGAAGACTCTTGAGGGTCCCTTGGACTGCAAGGAGATCCAATGAGTCCCTCCTGGAGGAGATCAGTCCTGAGTGTTCATTGGAAGGACTGATGCTGAAGCTGAAGCTCCAGTACTCTGGCCACCTGATGGGAAGAACTGACTCATTGGAAAAGACCCCGATGCTGGGAAAGATTGAAGGCAGAAGGAGAAGGGGATGACGGAGGATGAGATGGTTGGATGGCATCGTCAACTCAATGGACATGAATTTCAGCAACTTCCAGGAGATAGTGAAGGACAGGGAAGCCTGGCGTGCTGCCATTCAAGGGTTGCAATGAGTCAGACATGACTTAGCGACCAAACAAGAGCTGAATGAGGAGTGAGGCACTGGAGAGTAAGGTGTCGGCTGAGAGGCTCTAGCAGCAGCCAGGCACCCAGCTGAATGCGGCTGCATGAGTCAGCTCAGCTGTACCACACGAGGCGGGGCAGCGAATCAGAGCCTAGCCAACCCACACACTCAGGAGAAATAATGCTATTGTAGACCGCTGGGTTTTGGAGTGGTGTGTTTTGCAGCAGCAGATTATTGCAACAGTGTATTGTGGCCTGAACCTCCTGGGTCCCAATGCTTCAGTCCACCTGCAAGCTTACTCCCTTCCTCCAGGACCAGAGGGGAGGGAAGAAGCCACGGTTATTGATGGGCTCCCATGGCATTCACTGGCTATGTTTGCTAGTGGGCCAGGGACTGATGAAAAGGTGGTGCCCAGGTAGTCCCTGTCGTTGTCTCTCCTCGTTCTATGCAGGGAGATCTGTGACTCAGACCTGGCTTTCCCTCCTGTCTCTATGTGCCTGCCCAAGGACAGTGTCTGCTTTTGGCTGTGGTGGGGAGACAGAAACCCCAACAGGTCCTCCATTCACCCAAGAAAACTCATGGACCGACTCAGCTAATAAGCTGCTGCTCTGTGTACTATTTGGATTTGTTCCTTGCATTTTTCTTCTTTGGGAATATTGAAAGTGACACGGAAATTTGGCAGCCAGCCATTCTTGAGTTTCCTGACCCAATTAATGCCATCAAAACCCTATCCACCTTTTCACCTTACTTTGCTTTTACTGAAAATAAAATCATAATTTTTCTAACCTTCTTTTAAACCAAAATATGCCACAAGTATGTCTTTGAAACAAGAAAGAAGCTCTTCAATGTCATTTTCAATGACAAAATGGCATTCCGCGATATGGACTGAAACAATATCTCACTTGATACGATTTAAAAATTGTAGGTTCTGCTTTTTCACTGCCACAGAAGCTATTGTGCTTAATGTTCTTGAAGTTGGCTGCTTATGCACATCCATTATTTTGTTAGAATCCATTCAAAGCAGTGGAATTTTGGATTTAAGGGGCATGCAAATTTTTTAAGCATTTGCTAGTTTTGCCAGTCCTCCTCTCCCTCACAGAAGATGTGGACCATTCTTCATCGTCCCCAGCAGTATATGCATATGACCGTTGTCCATGAGAGAGTGAGTGAAGTCGCTTAGTCGGGTCCGACTCTTTGCAACCCCATGGACTGTAGCCTATCAGGTTCCACCGTCCATGGGATTCTCCTGGCAAGAGTACTGGAGTGGGTTGCCATTTCCTTCTCCAGGAGATCTTCCCGAGACAGGGATTGAACCTGCATTGTAGGCAGACGCTTTACTGTCTGAGCCACCAGGGAAGTCCATGGTCTTCACCAGTTTTACCAATTTAATGGGAAGGATGCTTTCCCAATGTCTTCATTTTTATCTCTTTGATTATAAATGAGGTTCAGTAACTTTCATATGTGTGTTGGTCATTTGGCTTCTTACTCTGCAACTTGATAATTCATAAAATATTTGTAAATATTTTTAAAGTCCTGCGTTTCATCATGGATCCATGAAACATCTAGTTGGCTGCCAGTATTGTGAACTATGGAGGAAATTATGGACTACTTTCATCTCATGTGGTTGAAAGGGGGGGATAAACTGCATTTGTCAAAGACATTTGGTTACATGATGGGAATCCAATGCGAATAAGTCCCAGTTTCCACTCTCAAGTCCTCTGCCATCTATAAAGATAAGGATGTTATTCTTTTAAACTCAGTTTTGATGCGAGACATCATCAGGGTCTAATAAATGATTTCCTAATTACTTGGAGAAGTACCAGACCTGGAAAACTGCTGAAGAAGAATTTCCATGAGAACATTCAGAGTAGCTGGGACATCCTTTCCATAAACTGCTACCCCTGGAGTCTCAAGGTTCAGTCATTTGGTTCCAATGTGGAGAAGCCATTCTAAGGGGATCTGTAGTGTCTACAAAAGTGAAAGTGAAATTCAGTTGCGCAGTCATCTCTGATTCTGCGACCCCTGGACTGAAGCCCACCAGGCCCTCTGTCCTTGGGATTCTCCAGGCAAGAGCACTGGAGCGGGCTGCCATTTCCTTCTCCAGGGGATCTTCCCAACTCAGGGACTGAACCCAGGTCTCCTGCATTGGAGGCAGATTCTTTACCAACTGAGCTACTAGGGAAGACTCATTTTCCAGATCTCTCCACAGCAGGAGTTGACAAGAGGCTATCGTGAGCACAATTTCCTAACTGTTTTCTTTTTTCTTTCCTCCTTTTAATCTCCACCTCTTTTTTTTCCTGGCCTTTTTAAATTTAACTTTTATTTTATACTGGAGTATAGTTGATTTACAAGGTGGTGTTAGTTTCAGTGGAGTGGAGTGTGAGTGAAAGTCGCTCAGTCATGTCCGACTCTTTTCAACGCCATGGCCTGAATTCTCTAGGCCAGAATACTGGGATGGGTAGCCTTTCCCTTCTCCAGGGTATCTTCCCAACCTAGGGATCGAACCCAGGTCTCTGGCATTACAGGTGGATTCTTTACCAGCTGAGCCATAGGGGAAACCAGCAATACTAGAGTGAGTAGTATATCCTTTCTCCAGGGGATCTTCCCAACCCAGGAATCATACCGGGGTCTCCTGCATGGCAAATAGATTCTTTACTGACTGAGCTACTGGGGAAGCCTGAGTTTCAGTGTGCAGCAAAGTGAGTCAGTTACATATATACATATATCCACTCTTTTTCAGACTCTTTTCTCCTATAGGTTATTACAGAGTATTGAGTGGAGTTCCCTATACTATACAGTAGGTCTTTGTTGATTATCTATTTGATATATAGTAGTGAAAGTTGCTCAGTCATGTCTGACTCTTTGCAACCCCATGGACTATACGGTCCACGGAATTCTCCAGGCCAGAATACTGGAGTGGGTAGCCTTTCTCTTTTCCAGGTGATCTTCCAAATCCAGGGATTGAACCCAGGTCTCCTGCATTGCAGGCAGATTCTTTACCAGCTGAGCCACAAGGGAAGCCCAAGAATACAGGAGTGGATAGCCTATCTCTTCTCCAGGGGAGCTTCCCACCCAGGAGTTGAACCGGGGTCTCCTGCACTGCAGGCGGATTCTTTACCAACTGAACTATCAGGGGACTCCTATATAAGATGAGTGTGTATATCTTAATCCCAAGCTCCTAATTTATCCCTCCCTCCACGTTCCCTTTGGTAACCATAATCTAAGTCTTCTAGACAGCTCTGTTTTCAGCTTTTCATCTGCAGAGTGAACCAGAGAAGAGCCCGGAAGGGCAGCAGTCCTGTCCTGCTTTGTGTGAGCAGGTGCCAGCTGTACATCACAATATGATTCTCATACTTCGCTTGCTTCTGATTTTAATCATAAAGCTGGCAGTGACCACGGAGCCTGAACAAAGGCAAATTTCATTCAGGCAGCCCTTCAGATAGACACCACGATGTTGAAAGCAATGATGCTTTACATACAGCATCAAAAATCTGTCTTTTTTTTCTTGCTTATTCTTTTGTGTGTCCAAGAAACTGTGAGTGCAGCGCAGGGATCAGTCTGTGATGCTTCGCTTTTCTGACGGTGTCACCAAGGGCCCTTTTGGCGGAGGGCGTGCTTGATGTCCCTAACATGTATTTCAGATTTTCTGAACATTTAGAAGACCTCTGAGGTTGATGATTGCTATGGGGCTCCTATCCAAGAATTTTTCTGAGCGTCTCTGTTTTAGTTCAAGCCAAATTTCTGGTAATGAATTTGTTAAGTTCTTACTTTCATTTTTCAGTATGATTTAGTATTTCCTTTACTTGTCCTCTAAACTAAATACTTCTTTCATTTCTTCATTTTTTTTTTCATGGAAGGGAAGTTGCCTTTTATTTTAGTGACTTTTCTAGGGCTTCTCAGGTGGCACATTGTAAAGAATCTGCCTCCCAGTAAGTGAGACAGAAGAGACGTGGATTCGTTCCCTGGGTTGGGACGATCCCCTGGAGGAGGAAATGGCAACCTGCCCCAGTATTCTCGCCTGGGAAATTCCCTGGACAGAGGAGACTGGCAGGATACAAGTCCACAGTTGGACACTGAACACACACACCCTCACTCTCTTTCAAAAAGCAGTCCCCTCTTTGCCAAATAAATGGCAGTTCTGGGGGTTGCTGGGCAACTTTCTTGAAAGTTCTTGTCAGCCCACGAGAAAGTCTTTCTGGGATCAAGCTTTTTAATTGTCCACATTGAGTGTGAGACTCTGAAAAGCAAACTTTGGAACTTCATTTTTTTANCTCTCTTTCAAAAAGCAGTCCCCTCTTTGCCAAATAAATGGCAGTTCTGGGGGTTGCTGGGCAACTTTCTTGAAAGTTCTTGTCAGCCCACGAGAAAGTCTTTCTGGGATCAAGCTTTTTAATTGTCCACATTGAGTGTGAGACTCTGAAAAGCAAACTTTGGAACTTCATTTTTTTACAGCTTTGCTTGAGCCAAGAGGATGCATTTTGGCTGTGCTCCCACTGGCTGAAGCAGCTCAAACACAATAATTTTTTAAAGACTTTTAAGGCTGGCAAGCAGCCTCCTATCCTATGACTTCAAAAGAATGACATCTAGTCTCTGGAAGTTATTCAGAACAGAGCTTGAGAAAGACAAGCTTTAATAGTGAAAAGGACAGAATATACTAGGGGCAAGTTAAAGAATGGACAAAAATCATGGGNCTGGCTGAAGCAGCTCAAACACAATAATTTTTTAAAGACTTTTAAGGCTGGCAAGCAGCCTCCTATCCTATGACTTCAAAAGAATGACATCTAGTCTCTGGAAGTTATTCAGAACAGAGCTTGAGAAAGACAAGCTTTAATAGTGAAAAGGACAGAATATACTAGGGGCAAGTTAAAGAATGGACAAAAATCATGGGTTTTTTTTTGTTCTTTAACCCAGATGAGGGATTATGAGTGAAATCCCAGCGTCCATCCTCTTGGCATCGACCCTCTTGCTATTGGAGCGATGACAATGGGGACCAAGGAGAGGAGGGCATGCCTTCCCCTGCAGACGTGGTACCACTGCACTTTCCTCTCATCCGCACATTTGAAAACGCGCTCAGTAAGCCTCTCAGGCTTTCTGAATCATCTCGGAAGGGCCATAATAGGTGCTGAAAATAAACCATCCCTCGTGCACTCCGGCCAAGAGCTTATGACAAAGGCAGCAACAACCACGGCTCCCATTTTGGCGTCATTGTCCTCTGCTGTGCTGTGCTCAGTAGCTCAGTCGTGTCTGACTCTGCGACCCCATGGACTGCAGCCCGCCAGGCTCCTCTGTCCATGGGGATTCTCCAGGCAAGATCACTGGAGTGGGTTGCCATGCCCTCCTCCAGGGGATCTTCCCAACCCAGGGATCGAATCTGGGTCTTTTGCATTGTAGGCAGATTTTTTTTTTTTTTCTTATCATTTGAACCATCAGGGAAGCCCCACACTACATCTTAGTACTTGTTTATCTTCTGTCTAGAAATCTGTATCTTTTGATTATCTTCTTCCAATTTCTCTCTTCCATCACACTCTACCTCTGGTAACCAAAAGTCTGATCTCTTTTTCTCTGAGTTCAGTTTGTTTGCTTTTATATTCCACATATAAATGANTTACATCTTAGTACTTGTTTATCTTCTGACTAGACATCTGTATCTTTTGATTATCTTCTTCCAATTTCTCTCTTCCATCACACTCTACCTCTGGTAACCAAAAGTCTGATCTCTTTTTCTCTGAGTTCAGTTTGTTTGCTTTTATATTCCACATATAAATGATATTATATGGTATTTGTCTTTCTCTGTGTGACTTATTTCACTTAGCATGATGGCTTCAAAGTCAATCCATCCATGGTGTCACAAGTGGGAGGATTTGCTCAGTTTTTACCGCTGAATAATATTCCATCACACACACGCAGACTGCTTCTTCATCCGTTCGTCCATCAGTGGGCCCTGTGGCTTGGCCATTGTGAGTAATGCCACTATGACCATGAAGGTGCAGATGCCTTTCTGAGTTAGTGTTCTTGTTTCCTTTGGATGTGTTCCCAGAAGTGAAGCTGCTAGATAATATGGTAGCTCTATTTTTAATTCCTTGAGGATCCTCCATATTATTTTCCATAATGATTGTATCAGTTTACAGTCCCTACAATCTGCAAGGTTTCCCTTTCCTTCACATTCACACCAAGTCTTGGCTTTTGGATATTGGCCAGTCTAAAAGGCATGAAATGGCATCTCATTGTGATTTCAATTTTTGTTTCCAGGAAATGGCAACTCACTCCAGTGTTCTTGCCTGGAGAATCCCAGGGACAGCGAAGCCTGGTGGGCTGCCGTCTATGGAGTCGCACAGAGTCGGACACGACTAGAGCGACTTAGCAGCAGCAATAACTAGTGATGTTGAGTGTATTTTCAAGTACTTGTTAGCCTTTTGCACTATCTTTGTAGGAATGTCTATAGAGGTCCTTCGTCCATTTTTACTAGGTTACTTGGTTTTGTTTTCTGTTGAGTTGTATGAGTTCTTTATTATTTTAGCATTAACCTGCTTATCAGATATATGGCTTGTGATCTTTTTCCGTTCCTTAGGCTGCTTCTCACTTTGTTGATGGTCTCTTGTGCTGTGCAGAGGTTCATAGTTTGATGTCGTCTAGCTCATTTATTTTTTATTTTGTTGCTTGTGTTTTAGGGGTCATGTTCAAAAAACCATCACCACCGCCTATATCAAGGAGTTTTATTGCTATGGTTTCTTTCTGAAAGTTTCATGGTTTCTGGTATTAATATTGCTTTTCATTCATTTTGTTATTTTTGTGAGTGGAATAAGATATTTTTATTATTGTCATTTGGTCACTGAGTCGTGTCCGACTCTCTTGGGGCACTGTGGACTGTAGCCTGCCAGGCTCAGGTCCAGTGTTATTGTTTTATATGTAAATATCCAACTATCCCAGCACCACTTATTGGAGAGATAGTCTTTTCTGAGTGTACTCGGCTGTCATCAAATTTCAGTTGACCATGTTATGATTGGGTTTATTTCTGAGCTCTCAGTCCTCTTCCATTGGTCTGTTTATCTATTTTTATGCCAGTACCATACTGAGTTAGCTTGAAATTAGGAAGTGTAATTCCTCTTGCTTTGTTCTTCTTTCTCAGGATTTATTTGACTCTTTGGGTTTTTTTTTGGTGGTTCCATATAAATTTTAGGAGTGGTTTTCTACTTCNGTTATGATTGGGTTTATTTCTGAGCTCTCAGTCCTCTTCCATTGGTCTGTTTATCTATTTTTATGCCAGTACCATACTGAGTTAGCTTGAAATTAGGAAGTGTAATGCCTCTTGCTTTGTTCTTCTTTCTCAGGATTTATTTGACTCTTTGGGTTTTTTTTTGTGGTTCCATATAAATTTTAGGAGTGGTTTTCTACTTCTGTAAAAACTGCCAGTGGAATCTTGATAGGGATTTCATTAAATCTATAGATGGCCCTTGGTAGGATTGATATTTTAGCAATATCATTTGCAAATGTTGTCTCCCATTCAATAGGTTGTCTTTTCATTTTGTTAATGGCTTTCTTTTTTTTTTTTTTATAAAAGAGACACGTGTACCCCAATGTTAATGGTTTTCTTTGCTATGCAAAAGCTTTTAGAGTTTGATTATGTCCTATTTATTTATTTTTGCCCATATTTCCTTTGTATTAGGAGATAGGTTCAGGAAAATATTGCTACAGTTTGTAGATTGCATACATACCTGTATGTATGACAGTACTGACATTTTAGCAAAGGCCCGTCTGCATATTCCACCACGCTGGGGGCTGGCTGTCAGTTTAAGACTGGGAGCCAGGGGAGGCAGACGTTCAGTCTGTATNCCTGGATGCAGTTTGTATCAGGAAATGAGATGAGTGAACATTCAGCACAGGGATTAAGATGAACCTCAGGGTTTATGCTTCTTCGTGTCACTTTCCATGTGCATCTCCGTTTCTGGAGTAAATTACTATATTTTCTTCTGCTAGTACTTAGAATCATAGATGGAGGATACTGTGAGAATGCTGACGCCAGGGAAGCGCTGTGGCTTGATCAGGGCTGTGTAATATAATAGTCACACGTGGTTTAGCACCTTGCCGTTCAAAGCGTTGTGTGGATCATCGGCAGAGCAGGAGCCCCAATACCACCTGCTAGAAATTCTGATAGAAAGGCAGAATTTTAATCCCCACCCCAGGCCCGCTGAATCAGAAATCTGCATTGGGACGTCCCTGGTGATCCCGTGGTTAAGGCTCCATGCTCCCAATGCAGGGGGCCCATGTTCAATCCCTGGTCAGGGAACTAGATTCCACATGCCAAGACAAAGATCCCAAGTGAAGCAAGTGAGACCCGTTGTAGCTAAAAAAAATAAAAAATAAAAAAAATAAAGCCACATTTTAACAAGCTACTCTGGGGATTCACATGCACGTAACGTGTAAGAGCCATGTACTAGTTCAGAATCTGCAACTGTGGGGTTAAATTTTTTAGGTCACTGTTTTATATAGGATGTTTTGGGCTGCAAGTTGGAGTATCGAACAAAAACAACATAAATAAATGGGTCCTCATTGTTTTCCACAATATAAAGTCAGAAAATGGTGGTCCCACAACTGGTTTCATCAATGACCAAAATTCTTTATCATCCTTCCATTCCATCATTTTCAGTGTGCTTGCTTCCTCATGGCTAGAAAATGGCTGCTTCGGTTCATACAGCTGAGTCCAAAGACGAGTAATTGGATGGGGAGAGAGCTGGAAGAGGGGGCCAGAAGACTAATCCTTACACATCCATCATATAGTCTGGGGGAAAATCTTTCCCAAATGTCATGCCATACACTTTTCCGTGGGTGTCCTTGGCCAAGGTTTGGTCACATGAGCGTGCTCTAGCTGGGAAAGAAATTTAGAAACCTCACCAGGTTTTATAGTGGGACCTGACTTCTGCCAATAAGGAAGACAAGAAGGAAATAGCTGTTGGGTGGGTGGACAGTGTCTGCCCCAGCAATCCAGCCTTTAAATTATCCTGGGTATACATNGGAAAATCTTTCCCAAATGTCATGCCATACACTTTTCCATGGGTGTCCTTGGTCAAGGTTTGGTCACATGAGCGTGCTCTAGCTGGGAAAGAAATTTAGAAACCTCACCAGGTTTTATAGTGGGACCAATAAGGAAGACAAGAAGGAAATAGCTGTTGGGTGGGTGGACAGTGTCTGCCCCAGCAATCCTGCCTTTAAATTATCCTGGGTATACATAGCCATAGAGTATCAGAGATCCTCTATTTCATCATTTCATTTTTTTAATGGGAAAACTGGGGTCATGGAGGTTAAAAGGCTTTTCCATGATTAGATACTTTGTGAGGTTAAAGGATTAGACAGACACCACCACAGCTTGCTTGACTGCTGGTTCGCTACTAGGGCAGACCCTGTCCTTTTCTAACCAATTGTCATTTACAACTTCTATCCTATATTTTGCCTAGCTCTACTGGAAAGCTAAACTACCACTGTGATTTGTTGTAGCCACGTGTAAAAGCTTAATATGATGTAGACAGAAGTCCTTGAGAAGAGTTTTCTTTTTGTCATACAAAGACAAATCCTCCCAAGGAGAAGGCTTTTGATGTCTTCCATTTTTTCTGACCTGGATGTGAATGTAGTGCTTGAAGCAGCAGCAGCTGTACTGAAACCACGTGGATAAAAGCCACATAGGAACCTTGGTGGAGTTGAAAAAAATAGAAGAAAACTAAATCCTTGATGAAATCATAAAATTATTAGCTTGATCATTCTGGCAACCATTAGACTTCTTTTTACATAAGAAAAAAACCCTTAGTTATTTGTCATTATTAATCAAATGTTTGCTTACATGCTATAGAATGTAACCTAAATTGGTACATGTGAATCGTGTTTTCTCAAGGAGAACTAAATTTTCTTTGCATCAGAACAATTTTTATGCAGTAAGTATCTTCAGAGAAATTATCAGAATGATTTTCTTCCACTTGCAAAATACACACAGGAGATGAAATGAAAGTATGAAGCAGGACTCTACCAGGAGGGTGTTGATATTGCTCTAGCAGTTACAGGAATTTTGCTTCTCTTTCTGAGGTCTTTCCTGTATCTGATCTTTTTATCTTATTGATTAATCACTTACTCCATGCTGAAGCAATACAATGCCTCCGTCTTCCCAAAGACCATTAGATGATGCTGTCCAAACCTCAGGAGTCTTGTCTACATGTGTTTCTCCCTTGAATTATGAAGAATGTGTCCTATTTCTTGGAATATGTGAGACTCCCTTCTCTTTGCTCTTTTCAAGGAGAATTCTTTGTCGCAGAATGTGGTGATCATAAAGAACATCCCACCTTATGATATTCTCCCCCACCCCCACATTGATTCTCTTTTTTCCCCCCACATTGTTCTCTGTAGTCTGCAGAGAACAGGCCCAAGTATCATTCACTTCTAAATCTGAGTGAGGAGACAAAGCTCCTTTCTAAAGAAGGTAGAAGTTAAGGTTCCTGGGGAGTCAGGTGCCTTTGTCCTGACGAGCAGAGGAAACAGGATCTGGGAGAGACTTGAACTCTTCTGCGTAGCAGAGGGAGAAAAGCTCGGAGCTCCAAGAGAACGTGGGAAGAAGGCAGGAAAGAGCCAGGACAGGAAAGGGGAAAGAGAGAGCAGCCAACAAAGTGGTGAGACTCGCCATGACACCTAGCAAACTGTACTTTCCAAAAATTAGCACACAAATGTCTCTTCTCTTGCATGCTCTTCTGGAACCTCGCCACACCCCCATTAAAAGGCAGTAGTCTGTCTTTCTTCTTAAAAGTGGTGGGACTGTGTAGCTTCATTAACAAATAGAACATAGTTAAAAGGAATAGTGGGTGACTGCCAAAGCCAGATTACGGGAGGTATTAACATTATCGGTATTGTCGAGCTCTCTCGGGACACTTGCTTTGGAGCCTTCAATTGCCGTATAAGAAGCCTGGCTACCCTTAAGCACAAATGCTCAGACAGATCATGTAGAAAGACCATTAAGGGAACTTCCCTGGCAGTCCAGTGGTTGAGACTTTGCCTTCTAATGCAGGAGGGATGGGTTCAATCCCTGATCAGGAAGCTAATAGCCATCTCACATGCCTTGTGGCCCCAAACCAAAACGTTAAACAGAAGTAACGCTGTAACAAATTCAATAGACTTTAAAAATGGTCAACATCCAAAAAACACTTAAATAAAATATGCTTCTTAACAAAAAGAAGAAAGACCATTAAGATGATTTCTGCTATGGACATAAGGACATGCCCAGACCAGCCAGCTGGACTCAGTCTCTGGAGCAGTTACTCCCAGTCAAGCTCAGCTTAGATCAGTCAGCTCCCAGCCAATTTAAGATTCCAGAGAAATAACAAACAATAGTTCTTTTAAGCCAGTTAGTTCTGGGGTGGTTTGTAACATAACAGTATCTAACCGATACATTCCTTCACTAAAAACCGACCCCTGTTTGGATGATACATATACAATCATGGTAGACGTGAGAGACTTCCTTGCAAGGCTTTTCTCCCTGACTTTTCTGTTAGCATCTTCTGGTTTCTTGGCATGGTGTCTTTTGGATAGAGCTTAAAACGAAGCATAACATCAGTCACGTGGCTTACTGAATCATTTCTACTTGCTCTCTGTCAACTTTCAAGTCTGTGAAAGGGACAGCAAAATTTATGGAGGTGATGGCTGTACCTAATGAATTTTCCAAAGAAATTTCCCAGGAGGGTAATTATAAACGGAAGGGACATTTTTATTTGAAAATCACCAGTATTTGCATGTCTAGGGGCATCTGCCTGACTACAGTGAGGCCGATCAACAGAGAACCCTCTCTTATTTGTAGGCAGGCAGTCTTATTTGTAATCAGTAGTTATTTCCCTAATACATTGTTCACTGTTTTAATGTTTACAGTTTGGGGAAAGCCAGCAGGGACCACACAGGTAGGTGCTTTCTCTTTCTGACTAGCTTCTTCCTCTTCCTAGGAATTGTCTATCTTTTCTCTTCTATACAAATGAAATATTTCGGGGAGGGCAGAAAGGAACGCTTGGAAGGCAAGTCTTCATTACAGATGAACCCCAGATGTGACTCAATTGTGCACCTTACTTGGTGGAGAAAAGCCAACAATTTCCTCTCACTGTTTTGAGCTGTGTTGTGTTGATAGAAAGTGAAAGTGAAGTCGCTCAGTCATGTCCGACTCTCTGTGACCCCATGGACTGTAGCCTACCAGGTTCCACCATCCATGGGATTTTTCCAGGCAAGAATACTGGAGCAGGTTGCCATTTCCTTCTCTAGGAGATCTTCCTGACCCAGGGATTGAAGCCGGGTCTCCCACATGGTAGGCACTGTAGGCAGACGCTTTACTGGCTGAGCCGCTAGGGAAGATCCGTTGTGTTGATAGGCAGATTTTTTTCCCCAGCGTTTGATCCTAGTCATGGGGTACATCCTCAGCTTCAGGGAACTCAACTCTGCAGGTGAATCACGCACCATGCTTTTTATGTTCTGATTGTTAGTGAACCTTTGAGTGGGTGAGGATTGTATTACTTATCCATGATCAGTATTTATCATGGGCTTCCCAGGTGGCTCAGGGGTAAAGCACCCACCTGCCAACGCAGGAGACATGGGTTTGATCCCTGGGTCAGGAAGATCCCGTTGCAGGAGGAAACGGCACCCCACTCCAGTGTTCTTGCCTGGGAAATCCCATGGACAGAAAAGCCTGGTGGGCTACCGTCCGTGGGGTTGAAAAAGAGTCAGATGTGACTTAGCAACCAAACAACAACCAAACAACAACATTTGTCACACACACACAGGCATTGCTGCCAAAGCGCAAGTAGGAACATTTCCATAAAATCAAAGGATCAGAAGGAGCCCTCACAGTATTTCAGTTTCAGTATTCCCTAAAGTGTGGTAGCCCTGTTGTTGCTGTTCATCTGCCAAGCTGTATCTGACTCTTCACAACCCCATGACCGCAGCATGCCAGGCTTACCACTGGGGCCACAGCAAATGCTCTCTGGTGACATGTGAGATGATTGGAGTTGGCAAGCCGGACAAGGCATTAAATGATACTAACTCATGTACTGAATGGTGTTCTCTTTTCAATACCGTAATATTGTTCTGATCAAGTACAATAGAGAGTTTCAGGTTGATGCCAAAGTGTTTATCGCGTTTCTAATGTTTTTCATTTGTTTCCACATAAAGACAGGACACGTGGATACAGCTAGTGTGTAACGTTATTGTTTACTTTTCATCATATCTATTTCTACGGCTGCCTTCTATCTGCGGTAGGTAATGATGGTGGCTCCTTGCAAGTGTCACTTGGAAATAGCAACAGTCAAGCTGGTGGCAGGCAAGTGCACGAGGACTGGAAAGCCTGAATCTCGTCCCGCACGTATGAGAGCTCCGCTGGCTAGTCAGGAGGCTCAATTCTCATGCCAACACATCCTACAGAGGAAACTTACGGTGATATTAGTCATGCACCTAACCATTTACACTCATGGCGAAGAACAGAGGCTGTCTATTTTTCAGATGATACACAATCCACGTGTGTTATTTTACTGGGGAGTCAGCATCACTGACAGGCAATAGTTTGGACTTTTAAACTCAGACTGGCCTGGGTTGGAATCCCAGCTCTTCTGATGTATGACATGGATAAGCTGTTGTCAGTGGTTTAATTTTCTCCTCCAGAATGTGATGAGAATGATGCTAACTTAACTTTATGGGGATGAAGCAAGATAATGTAAACAGATTCCTGTTGGTGGCCTGAGTGACTTTCTGAGCTGGCCCCTGGTGGCTTGTGGCTCTCTGGCCCTGGCGTGCACCTCGTTTGATTGGCTCCATGTTGATAGACTTAATCTTTCGATTGTATTAATGTATACAAAGTCACATTTTTCACGAGAGACACTATCAGGGTGATCCGTTTCCAAGCTGGAAATCTACAGCAGGACCCTTCCCTAACTTGTACTTTACAGGTCTGCTCTGATGGAATTGGGGCTGAATAGTGGTGGTGGAGGGCCCTTGTTCTGCAAAGTGTTTCTTGGAGTTTTATTAACCTTCTATGTACCGAGTGCTGCAGGTACTTCACATTATTTTCATGCAGGTTTACAAACGAGAAGAGAAAAGCTTGGCTGAGTGACATTAGGTACCGTGTCCGCATTCTCACAAGCAATAAATGGCAGATCCAAGTCTTATCTGCCCAAAAAGTCAGATACATTTTAGGCAGAAAATGGGCAATCTGTGTGCAACAAGCCGAGATTATATGCTATTATAGACTAAAATAGAAAACACTGCCAGTTTTGTAGGGAGGAATACAGTGCCATGCTTAAGAGATCAGATAACATACTGCCTAGGTTGAAAACTTGGTTCTACCACTTTCCAGATAGGCAACTTGGGGTGTTTATTACAGTCAGTTTCCTCTTTGAAATGGGAATAATAATGGTATTCCAAAGATAAACTTCCATGATGTTTAAATGAGAAAATCCTTATAAGTATGATATGACTGCTTTGTAAGAAGGTGTATGACACATTAGCTATTCAATATATTAAGGTTGTGATGATGCTGGTGCAAGTAGTTAAGTGAAAGTCACTCAGTCGTGTCTGACTCTTTGTGACCCCATGGACTACACAGTCCATGGGATTCTCCAGGCCAGAATACTGGAGTGGGTAGCCTTTCCCTTCTCCAGGGCATCTTCCCAACCCAGCGATTGGACCCAGGTCTCCCACATTGCAGGCAGATTCTTTACCAGCTGAGCCACAGGGGAAGCCCAAGAATACTGGAGTGGGTAGCCTTTCCCTTCTCCAGGGCATCTTCCCAGCCCAGGGATTGAACTCAAGTCTTCTGCATTGCAGGCGGATCCTTTATACCAACTGAGCTAAATGCAAGCTGAACAAATGAGTGCTATTGGGCAGACCTGTTCCTTCAGAAATCTGAGACACTTGACTGTGTCATCCCCTTCAGACGGGTCCTCACTGCACTTACTTGTACAGTGATGCAGAATTTAAAAAAAAATTATTTTACTGAAATACACTTGATTTACAATGTCGTGTTAATTTCTGCTGTGCAGCAAAGTGATTGGGTTACATACATATATATTCTTTTTCATAGTTTTTTCCATTATGGTTCATCACAGGACATTGGGTATAGTTCTCTGAGCTATACATAGGACCTTGTTGTTTCTGCATTCTCTGTATAACAGTTTGCATAAGCTAAGCCCAATCCTTCCCTCCCCCACTTCTTGTACAAGTTTTAATAAACAGAGGTGTGTGTGGTGCGCGAGGCATGGGAAGGAGAAACATTCAGCTACTTTTTCATGTAACAAACCACGGGCTTCCAGCTCATATAATAAACAGTTCAATTGTATGGCTTCCGAGTGGCTCAGTGGTAAAGCATCTGCCTGCCAATACACAAAGCACAGGTTGGATCCCTGGGTCGGGAAGACCCCCTGGAGAAGGAAATGGCAACCCACTCCATTACTCTTGCCTGGGAAATCCCATGGACAGAGGAGCCTGGCGGGCTACAGCCCATGGGGTTGCAAAGAGTCAGACACAACTTAACTAAACAACAATGATGGTTCATATATAGAAAACCTTTTCCCCGGATTCTCAGGTGTCCAGTGAAGAACTAAGTAACTTCTAAATCAACTGGACGTTGATAGTCATGGTCAGGATATTTATGTGACGTGTGTGAATAAACACATTTTTGTACTCAGCTTTCTTTTCACCTGGCTTCTTATGGGCGTGTAAAACACATGCCAAAGGAGGCTGGTGTCATTTCCTGAGAGTCAGCTGTGTCTAGATGCCCCCTGTCTGTGTTTGGTCCAAACTTTTCCTACTTCAGATCCTGTCCTGCCCTCTGCCTGAATCTTGTTTTTCAAAGCTGAGATTTTGTTCATTTGCTGCCTCCTGATCTGAGGACTTGTGTCGATATTCTGAAATATCCTTCACCCGTGGTTCTCACACTGTGTCAACACCACCTAGAAGGCTTGTTAAATGAGGACTGCTGGGCTCACTCCACGGATCTGATTCAGCAAGCCTGGAACGGGGCCTAAGAATTTGTGTTTCTAACCAGTGCCCAGGTGATGCTGACAACGGTCGGTCTAGAGATCACAGTTTGAGAGCCATTGTCCTACACTAAAATTTTAAACATCCTCATTGAAGAGGATATTCAGAAACATTGGGCTTCTGAAACATGCTCAATACTATAAAGACTGGCTCTTTATCCAGAAAGAGAAATTACAATCAGGCCAAGTGGGCTTGGATGATATTTC
>SJYA01003025.1:0-10193 GCA_006410615.1 Neotragus moschatus | reverse complement strand
AAAAATGCTAACCATCATCTGAGCCTGCAGCAAGTTTAATCTTTTTGCAATAGAAACGTCACAGATCACTGACAGTAGATCACTGTAACAGACACAATACTAATGAAAAAGTCTGACGCACTGCGGAAATCACCCAAATATGACACAGAGACGTGAAGTGAGGAAATGCTGTTGGAGAAAGGGTGTTCAACACAGAGTTGTCACAAACTTTCAGTCTATAAAAAAACCACAGTCTCTGCAAAGCACAATAAAGTGTAGGACTATAAAACCAGGCATGCTTGTACTTAGCAGGAAAGAAATAGCTCTGGCGGCCAGAGGGGAAAGGTGGAGGCAGTTTAGTCTCAGTTCCCCTCAAAAAGAGAACTTAGCGCAGCACACAAGCCCTGCATCACCTCATCTGAACTTCGAAACAGTCCTTTGAAGAGTCATATTATGATTCATGCCTTTCAGATAGGAATCTTTACTCAAAGCACCTGTCATTTGTTCCATATTGTGCAGCAATTCTTCTAGACCCCATAATCTACAAATAATTCCATGACTTGCTGCCCTTCAAGGAAGACTCAAGTTTTCAGGCGGAAGGTCCTTACCAAACGCCAGAGGCCATTAATGAAGAGAGCCACTAAGACCTTGAGACCAGCAGAGCATAAGGTTGCAGTGACAGGAAGCGAAAACTGTGTTAGTGGATTTAGCGGTGGCAGTGAGGCTTCCCTGGTGGCTCAGACGGTAAGGAATCTGCCTGCAGTGCAGGAGACAGGGATTCGATCCCTGAGGTGAGAAGATCCCCTGGAGAAGCGAATGGCTACCCACGTGACAGTCCATGGAATCACAAAGAGTCAGACACAACTGAGCGACTTTCGCTTTCAGCTTTCACTTCAGAGGTGACAGTGACTGGGGCCACTCTCATCTCCATCCCTTGACTCCTGACTCCTGGCTGTGGCAGAAATGGCATCATGTATTGGACCCTAATCTGGAGCAAATATGATCTCTGGGCAAACACGGCTCCAACCCTGTGAGGTACTGCCACCTAGCTGGCACTCTTATTGTGAATACAAAAGGTCACTCCGTTGCTCTATCAAGCCAGCTGCCTCGGAATGATGACGAGTGTGTCAAGACCAGTGAATTACATGATCATAGGCCCACTGCCACAAATAATTTGCCTCTAAGTGAGTTCCTTGGTCAGAAGCAAGGCTGTGTGGACTACCATGATGGTGGTAAGGCATTCTTCAGATCCACTTGGTAGATTTGGTAGAAGTTTGTGC
Organism: Neotragus moschatus; assembly: GCA_006410615.1. Classification (NCBI taxonomy): domain Eukaryota; kingdom Metazoa; phylum Chordata; class Mammalia; order Artiodactyla; family Bovidae; genus Neotragus; species Neotragus moschatus. The sequence continues at coordinate 8,934 of SJYA01003025.1, read as the reverse complement.
GCAGGGAAGGCAAATCCATATTGTGTCTATATTAGTATTCAAAAAAGCATTGTTCCTTCCATGACAGAAGCAATTCAATGTAATGAACCTGTCATCAGGCAGCTAGGGGGCCGGTCATGCTTGGAAATGCTGTCATACTAGGGCCTCAGTGTCGGTCTCTGCTACTGGCAGATTGGTCACTCGGAAACGGCCATAGCAAGGTCAGTCTGGTGAGAAGTCCACGTTGACAAGTCCATGCACAGCCTCTATTCCTGCCAGCAAGTCTACCTTTTCCATTAATCCACTGGGAAATGACAGGAGCATTTGGGAAAGAGGCTGACTAGTATCCACAGAATAGGTCATCCTATCCACTTGATTGTTAAAACCTCTTCTTAAATCACCCTTCAATGAACGTTCACAAAAGACACAAATATATTCAAGCTTTTGCCCTTTCAGAGAGATCTATACACACTTATCTCTCCCAGATTTCCTGGTGATCAACTGCCCAGTTATGTTTCTTCTAAGTCTCTGACTACAGCCCATGACTTAATAAAGATTTGTACCTCTGGCCATTTCTGCTTCCAAGCAAAATGAACAACCAAGTACACTGCTTAAAGTTCTACCAACTGCGAGGATTTCCCTTCAGCACTGTCTTTCAGGCATGTCCCAGAAAAGGCACTGTGGAGCAGCTGCTGGCTACTTCTGCAAATCACGCAGATCCATCTGTTACCCAGGCCCAGTTTTCCTGTCCTTGGTCCACTGATCTTAGGGGACCAGTCGTGAAGCCACAGGTACAGGCTGGGAAAGGGAAGGTCATGCAGCAGAAGTAGGGGGGTTTGGCCACTCCATGTAACTTATTGGTGCCTTCAGAGCTTTTAGGGGAATTATTTCAGTAGCTACTGTGAGTAGATGGGAGTAGAGGCAGTGAAGAAGACGGAGAGTGGCCGAGAGAGAAAGCAGGCTCAATCTAGGCTGGCGGCAGTGGCAATCGAGATACTCGAGGACTTGTGCGGTATTGAGAAGGCAGAATTGAAAGGACTTTGTGACCACTTTGGATACTGCAGGTGACTCAGGCTCTCTGGCTTGAACAAATGAGTGGTTAAACCAGACAAGATACAGGATAAAGAAGAAGGTCATTTTGTAGGAAGAAAAATGGTAATTTAATTTGGGAACATTTTTTTGACTTTGAAAGGAACGTGAGGCATAAAAATGAGATTTCCATCCTAAGAGTAAAATTGTGTTGCTTTCTTTCTGCTCTTTGCTAGTCTGAGCCAGATGAATCTGTAACTGGGTGGGGAAGAGACTAGCCCCAGAAAGCAGTGAGTAAGTCTTCGGCAACAATCAAAGGGAAGCCTCCTGCTGGAGGGTAGATTGGCAGCTTTCTTGTTCAGGACAAAGGATATAAATAGTACCATTGTCTTTGTGTGTCTAAACAAAATGATCAGGGAAGGTGGTAAGGGCCTAGGGTAGCAAAAGTGAAAGATGCCTCAGAGCATTAAACTTCTGTTTTAGATGCAACAGTGCACACGATGTTTTAGAAGTAGTAATGCATGAGAACAGGGCTGAAGGACTTGTGAAAAGAGCCCTGTGACAGTGAGTAGGAGATTTACCTGGGACAGAAGACTTGACCTTCTTCATGGTCTAAGATGACCAACAGTATGCCCAGGGCACCCAGGGCTAGTTTCCAGAATTCTCCATCATGGTCACAGGTCAAAATGGCTAATACTGAAAGCCATACAACCCACTTCTTACCTTTCACCAAATGTAAATGGGAAAATAATTAAACCACTGTCAGCTTACACGGGAGAATATCTCGGTATCTATTTTTGTCTCTGTTGTGTGGTTCATTCCCAGAGTGGAAAACGGCAGACAGATTCTTAGCTTCCAAAGCCTTTAAAAGGTAAGAAATATAAGTAATATATTTACTATGACAGGAAAAAAAAAAAGGAGAGAAAAAATACCTGACTTTGTGTAGTGCTCATGGTTCTCAAGTCCCTTTGTGACACATTCTGATGTTAAATGTGTTCTACAATAAGTGAAGGAGTCAGAACTCCACTGGAAATGCCCTACATAATAAAACATCTCGGATTTGAGATGTGGATCAATTAACAAGTTGCTTGATAAGGAAATGCTCAACTCTCTGGAGATACTTTTTCCCTTGAACTCTAAGACTTTTCCTTTTTCTTTAAAAAAAAAAAAAAGAGCCAATTCAGAACACTAACTTCTTAGGACCAACCCCTTAATCTATCATTTTATAAATGAAAATAATAAAATAACAGAAACAAAAATATAAACTCTCACAATTTACTCCTGGCCCCATGAAGAAATTAAGAGTTAGAACACGAAAGAACTCTTCTTTTCAAAAACTTTATTACCAACTGTGAATTCGCCATTAAATGAACATTTAGTATGTACTCATCACTGTTCCACATTCTGCAATACAAAGATGAATCTGAAAACGGCCTTATACTTAAGAAGTTAACAACAGCTAGAGAGGCGGCCACATGATCAGTGTAGAGACACACCAGCATAAAGGGCAGCACTAGGTAGCACTGGGAGGTATGGGAAGGAAAGCTCCCAGAGAGAAAGCAGCACCTGAACTGAGCCTTCCCGAGGCTCAGAAGTTAGTGGTGCAGAAATCTGCGCGTGGAAGGAAAGAAGAGGTGAGTGGGTATGGCACCAGGTAGGAGAGCAGTAATTAAGGCACGGGCGTATACAGTCCTCTTTAGAAGACAATGAACAAACACCAGCACAGAACACGTGAGCACAGAGCACAAGGGATTAAAAGCAACCGGGAAGGCCTGGCTTCACACACAAAGGGAACCGATGCGGGTCCACCGCTGCCCTATTTGAATGGCTGCAGATAAAGCCTGAGGGCGCATACTTCTTAAGAACTCTTCAGTAGCTCTTGGGTAGCCCACTTGGCACTACCATAAGTTAATGCTGGCCAATACTGCAATGGAGAATGAGGATCCAGGTTTTAAGCCATAAGATAATATCAGGGTCACATACAGATCTTGGTTAAAACCAAAATATTTACCACAAATTCCTGGGTGATTTCATATTCTGACACTTTTTTTTTGGTAAGTATTTTAAAATAATCCCTGATGGTTGACTGCTCCTGAGTACTGAATATTAATGGTCAAACCACAGCTAACTGAACTAGCTCCTTTTCAGAAACAATTTCCACACCTATTTTTACAGTTTAATCTTTCTACAAATCAATTCTAAAAGTAGTCTAGAAAAAAGCAACTGTAGAAAGAAGCAAAACAATTCTATAAAAGAAGAGTAATGAGGGAAGATGAGTCTTAATCGACGGTAAATATAATACAAGGCAATGTGGATTTTAAAAGTTTGGTACATGAATAAACAAGTCAATTTTTAAAACCACAAAAATAAAATATACGTTGTGCTTCAGTATATGAAAAAGTAGCATTTCACATCACTGAAGAGAAGTTGGGGCAAGAGGATAACTGAACAACTGATTAGCTATAGGGTGTCGGATCCCTACCAAATATCTTATAACAAACTCAATGCTAGCTGGATGGAAGATTTATGCATTGAAAAAAAATCACAAAATATTAGGAAAAAAAGCAAGAAATAATTGCTGTGTTCCTAGAGTGAAAGGGGAATCCCTAAAGGATGCAGAAAACCCTGAAGCCCCCAAAAGAAACAATGACATTCAACCATTAAAAATTAGCTATTTCTTCACAGTCAATGTATATGCATACACACGTAACACAAAAAACAAAGTGGAAGACTTTACCGTACAAAACACATACAGAGAGGATGATCTCTCCCTTATATGGAGAGTTAGTAATGAACAAGAAAAGCAATGAACAGAAAATTAGGCAAACAACTGGAATTAGTTCACTGAAGGTAAATACGAAAGGCTTAAAAGCATACGGAGAGCTATCTGTTCTCAAATTAAGCAATGCCAATTGGAGCATCAACAAGAAGTCATCCTCACTTAAAAGATGAGTAAAGACCCAAAAATCTAACAGCACAGAATGCTGGTTGTGTTTCCAGGAATTTGTTCTAAAGACTTATGTATAGGAACATGAATGAAGGGGGCAATGCTTTTCATAATAACAACACCTGTGATAGACTAGGTGCTCACCATGGAGGACCATTTAAAGACAAAACGTCTTCATTCAGGTCACTACCATGCAACGCTTAGAAAGAACGAGATAGAACTATGCATGCTCATAATATATTTGGGAATTATTTATTAGTGGAATGCTTTATAAAAGGAAAGAAAGAGCAAAATAATAAAGTACATGCCAGCGAGTCTTCTGAAAGCATATACGACAGATTTAATAGTGGTATAGGGAATCAAGAGAGAAAAAGAGACTTTACCTGTTTTATGACATTTTATGCTACTTTATTCTTTTGCTACGTACACCCAGTACTTCAGAAGCAAATTTAATATTTAAAAATAAAAACAATATATTCAACCTGAAAAAAAAAAAAGAACAGATAGTCTCTGATGGGGAAGTAGAAAAGCAAATGACATAGAGACCTTGGTTAAAACCAAAATATTTACGTCAAACTCCTGGGTGATTTCATCCTCTGACACTTTTTTGGTAAGTACTTTAAAAGAATCCCTGATGGCTGATTGCTCCTGCGTATCGAATATTAATGGTCGAACCAGAGCTAAGTGATCTAGCTCCTTCTCAGAAACAATTTCCACACCTAAGAAAGAGAAAAATTCACACCTCTGAGTTACTTATGTGTGTGTGAAGGGAGATTTTGTTTTTATTGTTTTCTTTTAAGTAAAGATCCAGCCACTTAAGAATTAATGAAATTTTATTTTTCCAGAGGTAAAGAGTCTACTATTATTAAAGGAAGGGTCCTTATTTTGGAAAAATCATGACTATGCACCTTGAAATTGCACAAAATCCACTATTCTTAGAAAAAACTATTGTGTTATAAATAGATATGATAGACTGAGAAGTGATCTGTTTTACAATGTGACTGAGTGTATATATTGACAAGTATGCCAAGGCAAGCAGGGCGAAAGAACCAGAGATCTAATTGCCAACACCTGTTGGATCATAGAAAAAGCAAGGGAATTCCAGAAAACCATTTATCTTTGTTTTATTGTCTATGCTAAATTCTCTGCGTGGATCACAACAAACTGTGGAAGATTCTTAAAGAGATGGGAATATCAGACCATCTTACCTGCCTCCTGAGAAACCTATACGCAGATCAAGAAGCAACAATTAGAATTGGACATGGAACAATGGACTGGTTGCAAATTGGAAAAGGAGTACATCAACGCTGTTTATTGTCACCCTGCTTATGTAACTTATATGCAAGTACATCAGGCGAAATGCTGGGCTGGATGAAGCACAAGCTGGAATCAAGATTGCTGGGAGAAATATCAATAATCTCAGATACGCAGATGACACCACCCTTACGGCAGAAAGTGAAGAGAACTAAAGAGCTGCTTGATGAAGGTGAAAGAGGAGAGTGAAAAGCTGGCTTAAAACTCAACATTCAAAAATGAGGATCATGGCATCTGGTCCCATCACGTCATAGCAAATAAATGGGAAGCAATGGAAGCAGTGACAGACTTTATTTTGGAGGGCTCCAAAAGCACTGCAGACAGTGATGGCAGCCATGAAATTAAAAGACGCTTGCTCCTTGGAAGAAAAGCTATGACAAACTTAGACAGCATATTATAAAGTAGAGACATTACTTTGCTGACAAAGAGACATTGCTTTTGCTGCTACAGTCAAAGTTATTGTTTTTCCAGTAGTCACGTATAGATGTGAGAGCTGGACCATAAAGAAGGCTGTGCGCCAAAGAATTGATGCTTTTGAACTATGGTGTTGGAAAAGACTTGAGACAACAAGGAGATCAAATCAGTCCATCCTAAAGGAAATCAGTCCTGAATATTCACTGGAAGGACTTATGCTGAAGCTGAAGCTCCAATACTTTGGCCACCTGATGTGAAGAGCCGACTTATTGGAAAAGACGCTGATGCTGGGAAAGACTGAGGGCAGGAGGAGAAGGGGGCAACAGAGGATGAGATGGTTGGATGACATCACTAACTCAATGGATGGGAGTTTTAGCAAACTCTGGGAGATACAGAGGGTGTCCCTGGTGGCTCAAATGGTAAAGAATCTGCCTGCAGTGGGGAGATACAGAAGGACAGGGAAGCTTGGCATGCTGCAGTCTATGGGCTCACAAAGCGCCAGACACAACCGAGTGACTGGACAGAAACGAAACACATACAAGACATGGATAGGGAAAAGAAGGAGCCTTTGACCTCTCTGGGACCAAGTGTTTAGAAGTCCCTGGGCCCTGGCATCTGGGATGAGAGTATGTGCAGAGTCTAACCCCCCTCTAACTCGAATTCTAAACAGATCAGGCACACACCTGTGCACACACACACACACATCACAAGGATTAAAAGGATCTATACAATTGATAGCACTAAAATAAACATATAACATGTATCTCTATATGCTATATACAATGGTAAGCAATTTGGATGGCATCACCAACCCAATGGACATGCATTTGAGCAAGCTCCGGGAGATGATGGAGGGACAGGGAAAGAATGGAAACATACCCTTTATTAATGTGAGGTATGGAACAGTTTCTTCATTTTTAAAGGAAGATCCTAGAAAGTCATCTTTTTCTCTTTTGCAAAAGTTTTTCCTAGCTCTTTTCCTGCATCTCTGTTAGAAATTTCCTTGTGCATACCTCTGAAATATAGCCTCATCAAGAATCTGCTAATAAAATGGGGTGAGGTCATACCCTGAAGTGCAGGAATCTCAGGATGGGAAGGCCCTGCAAGCTCTTCATCCTCACTGCTCGACTTCTGCTTTAAAAAGAAGCTACTGGTTTTCCGCAAGGTGCCGTCATNTGTGCATACCTCTGAAATATAGCCTCATCAAGAATCTGCTAATAAAATGGGGTGAGGTCATACCCTGAAGTGCAGGAATCTCAGGATGGGAAGGCCCTGCAAGCTCTTCATCCTCACTGCTCGACTTCTGCTTTAAAAAGAAGCTACTGGTTTTCCGCAAGGTGCCGTCATTCTCACTAGAAAAGAAATTGACATTTGTCCATGGCTCAGAGAATGTATGTGTCTTTAAGAGAGAATCTCTGATAATCTATATTAACTATTCAATTGACATTCACCTTCATTTCGGTTCAGCCGCCCGCTTCCATTGTCAGCCCCAGGATCTGGCCCACTTCCAAAGAGGGAATTCCAAAGTCCCAACATCTGACCACAAACTCCAACTTCAGCTTTCACTTCGCTTGCAAACCAGCCGCCTTAGATCAACCCCCCTGTTCCTTTCTTTCGTCCTTTATCTAGGCTGTGGTAAAAGTACTGGGGTCACCGGGCTTTCTAGTATCAGCAGAGAACCATTTGGAAAACACTGGTATGTTTCTATTCCGTTTCCTCTACCATTCCTAACTTCTGAACTCCCATTCTCAAGTACTACCTTTCTCAATGCTCTGCTTTAGTAACAGTGCAGCCCCTTATATGAAATGTAAGCCAGAAAGTAAGACTTTTTCAGCTTACTCTCTTTAAAAATGTATACTTAAGTGCATCGACAATCTTCATTATTCCTTGTTTTCTCCACGTTCAGAACTAATCCTTTCAGGTTTTCAGCTCTATGCTGTCTCCTCTGAGACATTTTTCTAAAATTATGTTTCGTTCAGTTCAGTTCACCTCAATTCAGTCGCTCAGTCGTGTCCGACTCTTTGCGACCACATGGACTGCAGCACGCCAGGATTCCCTGTCCATCACCAATTCCCCGAGCTTGCTCAAACACATGTCCATTGAGCTGGTGATGCCATCCAACCATCTCATCCTCTGTCGTCCCCTTCTCCTCCTCCCTCCAACCTTCCCCAGCATCAAGGTCTTTACTAATGAGTCAGTTCTTTGCATCAGGTGGCCAAAGTATTGGAGTTTCAGCTTCAACATCAGTCCTTCCAATGAACACACAGGACTGATTTCCTTTAGGATGGGCTGGTTGGATCTCCTTGCAGTCCAAGGGACTCTCAAGAGTCTTCTCCAACAACACAGTTCAAAAGCATTAATTCTTCAATGCTCAGTTTTCTTTACAGTCCAACTCTCACATCCATACATGACCACTGGAAAAACCATAGCCTTGACTAGACGGACCTTTGTTGGCAAAGTAATGTCTCTGCTTTTTAAAATGCTGTCTAGGTTGGTCATAGCTTTTCTACCAAGGAGCAAACATGTTTTAATTTCATGGCTGCAGTCACCATCTGCAGTGACTTTGTAGCCTAAGAAAATAAAGTTTCACACTGTTTCCACCGTTTCCCCATCTATTTGCCATGAAGTGATGGGACCAGATGCCATGATCTTAGTCTTTTGAATGTTTAATATTTTCTTAAATATAACTAATTTCTCCCTACCTACAAATTCTTCCATAAGAATAAATATGAATCAACTGATTCTCTCTCACCTTAAAAACTGGAAACCCTTTAATCTATCTCCATCGAAATACTGTTCCATGTACTCTAACAGGCTCTCAAATGCTAGCCCACTTTTCCTTTCTGCTTCCTTTCCAACTTCTCACTATTCAGTTTACTCACTCACGCTATCAGTTTGGCTCTTTTTGCACTTTCATTTGCAACCCCATTTAGCAAAAAAACGGCTCCTAATCTGATTTCTGGGTCTGCTCTCCAATTCCTGAGAAAATTCTCCCCTAAATGAAAATGTAAGTGTTATACTTGCCCACCAACCTCAGGATAAACTAGGCTCCTCACTGAACTCTTAAACCCAGGAGGGTAACAGTCTCACCCTTGCCTACTTTTCTGTCCTCATCTCTATTAACTTCTCTTATGTACTTTATGCCTCGGCCTTAACAAAGTAACTGTCTTTCCCTTTTGTTTCTGTGGGTAATAACAGGTTTCTAACTCTTTGCTCCTTCCCCTTGAGTTACTGTAAACATCCATTTGCTC
>SJYA01003024.1:156975-206597 GCA_006410615.1 Neotragus moschatus | reverse complement strand
GGGAAAGATTGAAGGTGGGAGGAGAAGGGGACGACAGAGGATGAGATGGTTGGATGGCATCACCGACTTAATGGACATGAGTTTGTGTAAACTCTGGGAGTTTACAATAGACAGGGAGGCCTGGCATGCTGCAATCCATGGGGTCAGAAAGAGTCAGACATGACTGAGCGACTGAACTGAACTGAACTGGATTTTTAAAAATTCAGGTATTTACAAGGTGCCCACACCCTTAGTATAAATTATCTTCAATTTTTACTTAAATTTTGAAAGAACAAATATTATCAGCCCTAACTGTAAATGAGAGGCCCAGGTCTCAGGAAGTCAAGTACTTCACAAGCTCACACAGTGACAGCACTGACATTCAAAGCCCAGCCGGCTGGGCCTCGTACCTGGCTCTTTCTATGGATGCCGCCATTGGTGGCGTTCCGCTTCAGAACCACATGACTGCCATCAGCCACACCATCCCCAGATATGCCAATGCATTGGTCCAACATTTCCCAGAAGCTTCCTCCACTCCCATGTCTGACAACGAGATGCCACCCCCACGNGACAGAGGATGAGATGGTTGGATGGCATCACCGACTCAATGGACATGAGTTTGTGTAAACTCTGGGAGTTTGCAATGGACAGGGAGGCCTGGCATGCTGCAATCCATGGGGTCAGAAAGAGTCAGATATGACTGAGCGACTGAACTGAACTGAACTGGATTTTTAAAAATTCAGGTATTTACAAGGTGCCACACCCTTAGTATAAATTATCTTCAATTTTTACTTAAATTTTGAAAAAACAAATATTATCAGCCCTAACTGTAAATGAGAGGCCCAGGTCTCAGGAAGTCAAGTACTTCACGAGCTCACACAGTGACAGCGCTGACGTTCAAAGCCCAGCCAGCTGGGCCTCGTACCCGGCTCTTTCTATGGATGCCGCCATTGGTGCCGTTCCGCTTCAGAACCACGTGACTGCCATCAGCCACACCATCCCCAGGTATGCCAGTGCATTGGTCCAACATTTCCCAGAAGCTTCCTCCACTCCCATGTCTGACAACGAGATGCCACCCCCACGTGGGGTTGCCAGGTGAAGCAGAATGTCCGGTTAAATGCTATTTTAGAGAAACAGCGAATAATCTTCCAGNTGCATTGGTCCAACATTTCCCAGAAGCTTCCTCCACTCCCATGTCTGACAACGAGATGCCACCCCCACGTGGGGTTGCCAGGTGAAGCAGAATGTCCGGTTAAATGCTATTTTAGAGAAACAGCGAATAATCTTCCAGTGTAAATGTGTCTCGTGCCATATCTCTAGATCTTGAAGCAGACTTACGCTAAAAAGAAACTTGTTGTTTCTCTGAAATGCAAATTTAACTGGGCATGAAGCGATAAGGGGCGGAATGCTTACCATTCTCTCTTTCCCCATGTCAGATGTGGAAGTCCCAATAGATTCCAAGCTTTCTGATTTCTCCACAAAGTCAGAATGGGATTCTCACCTGGGTTACAGACGCTTTCAGTTCTTCCCCAGGGAAGAACAGAGCAGAAGCTTCGAGAAGCTGCAGTGTCTGATGCCCCCGAGATAAAATGCCCTTGAATGCTCCACCGCAAGTAGATGCAAGACAGGTGCTTCCCCTCTGTTCAGTCAGAGGTGAGTTTGAATGTGGAGATCAGATTCTGTGAGGGTTGCTGGGAGCAAAGCTGTCGCCATGAATTGATTCGTGCTCTTTCATCACCCACAGCCCTTTGGTTAAGTAATGATCTTGGGTGTGAGCCACAGCTGGAAAAACTCTCCCGCAACCCCCAATAAGGCAGGAATTAAAATTCACTCTTGGTGTCAAACAAAGCTGGCCAGAACAGTTGGACTCCAGTGTTGTTCTGCCCTGTGCTTGCCCAATCCTGGCTGACCTGGGCATCGTCCCAGCATGCAGCGTGGCTGGAGCAAAGGATGTCCTCCCAGGTGGCTCTGCACTCTCAGGGCATATACATGTCTTCAGGAGCAAAGCCCACCCCAAATCCCTTGGGATAAAGTGCCAAAATCTCCGAGTGTGCCCTGCCTCCGTGTGACTCTCCCTGCCTACTGTGTCCCCATTCTCTCCTACTTAGAGTCACATTGATCAATCAGATCCCCAGATGAAGACACTGCACAATGAGGGATGTTAGCATAGGATGGGAAGGGTGGTAGCCCTCTGTTCAGGGCAGAAGATATGGATTCACTGAAAGAAGGTGGACACATTCCAATACAGCTGGAAGGGAGAGAAAAGATGAGCAAGACAGTCTGTGAAAGTTTGGTGGAGACTGAGAGCCATAAACAAATGAGTAGGGGCACCGTTTCTGTAGACGGGCGCTCAGAAGCCTGTGTGCAGATGCTGAGAGGAAAGCACTTAGATGGGTTGAGCTGCAGCACGCTCAGAGGTTTTCACTCACACGGCCACTCCTAGTTTCTATTGATATAGGCAAGTCAGCTCTTTCTTGAGCCTCAGTTGCTGGTGAGTGAGGAGAGCAATTACCTGTGCATTCAAACTAGTTTAGTCTGATCTTTTACTCGAAACAGTCTTTATAGGGGGGAGGGAAAGGCTGAGTCTCTTAGATACCCTCACACCTCTTCATTCCCTGAAACGATGTTTGGGACAGGAGGTGAAGCGTATGTGGAGAAGAGGAACGTTAACGAAAACGGCTTTGATCCATGTTGCCAACACCCATATTCTCATATGTCAGGCTTCTTTGCATTTTGTTCAAAAGAACTCTCATGATTTGGTTTTTGGTTTGTTGGCTAGTGGAAGAATGCTAGACAGCTTTCTGTTCTGTGATAGAAGGCGGAGGAGGAATTTAAGCTGCGTGTGCTGGAGAAAGCGGTCGCTGAGTCAGGGTGCTGAGAACGTAGCGGCCTCCTGTGGGGCGAGGGGCTCCCACCGCGGCTGCAGCCTCTTCTGCGGCCACATCCTGGTTTTGGCCCCTTTTTCTTTCACAGGCTTAGATGCTGCCATCGCCTTCCCATGCCTCGCATTTTTCCGCAATCCCACATTAGATGACGACCCGCCCTAACCAAGCCACCCGTCCCCTTCATTCTGAAGAACTTGTTCTCTTTGGGTTTCATTGGTTATGTGGAGAAGAAAAGGCAAAAAAAGTTCCTGCCTTCGATTTTTCACTATGATTCACTAAAAGCTTTGAAAGTCGTAAAATATCCCTGGCAGTGATATGCAGGCTCCGGCCCACAGACGTAGCTGTGTAATGCTTTAATTCTGATCCTGCTTCAGTTTTGATTTCTGCCTTAAGCCAAGAATTTGGTATACAGTAGTTGTAGTTTTAAGTTTCTAAATGGTAAGGATTACTTTGTTTTTAATTTGTTCTGTTTTCTGGCGTTTTGTTTTTGGAGATGAATGAGGGTAATGGGAGTGGGTATTTAATTTTTTTTTCCTAAAGATGCATAATTGTATAGAATCAGTGGCTGTGGATTGTGTTCTGCTTTGAGGATTTGCTGCCCGACCTGTTGACCGATGGAGGCGTCCTCAGGGTCCTAATCACAGTCTGCGAGTGTTCCCGGGGAACCTGGGAAAATAATGTGTGCCGAGCTGTATATTTTATGCTTATAATCTTCAAGGGCCTCGCTCTGAGGATTCTGCTTTGGCGGTCATATTTAGAAATTCCATCTCCTCCTCAGGATTATATAAAGACTCATCTATATTGTTTGGGGATGTGATGTTTTCAGGTTGTATATTTAAAATTATAGTCAACCTGAATCACATCCTGCAGGAGATACAGTTTCTGTTCCCTCCGAGAGATTATCCAGTCAGTCTCGGTCTCTAAATAACCAAGCCAGCTTTCACCTCTCGCTCGACATCGCGCTAAACTCCACCGGTGTGCTCGTGTTTATCTCTGAACCATACAATGCTTTTACATGTTAGTAAAATCCTCCTTGGATCGTCTTCTATAACAATTTATCCAGTTAAATTCATGTTTTTCTTTGTTGTTAGGTCTTTAGAAAGTGCGGTCATGTGGTGTATTTAACCGCAACTGTTCCAAATACAGAAAAGTTAGGCGGAATCAACATCTTTCCATAATATCTTCCCACTGAGGCACCTAATATCACATCCATAGTCACTAAAGCATGTACATAAACCTGCCCTTGAATGTCTCTGAAACAAACGTGCTCTCTGAGAACACTGTTATTTTTTTCATTTGTAGACTTTTTTTTTTTTTCCATCTCAGGTGTACATGAGTTCCCAATCTTGAACGCCCCCCCCACCTCCCACCCTATCAACTCTCTGGATCATCCCCGTGCACCGGCCCCAAGCATCCTGTATCCTGTATTGACCTAGACTGGCGGTTCGTTTCCTGCATGAGAGTGTGCGTGTTTCAGTGCCCTCCTGCACACTATTATGAGGCAACACTGTGTGACGCGGTAGAAGAGGAGTGTGCTGCCGTGCCTTTAAATCTCACCTGAGCCGTTTCCAGATAAACTGCAACTACACTTTCAAAACTGATGGTAAGTGGAGTGACCCCCAACAGTTCACTGAAACGTGCATCTAACTTCAACCTGAAAGGATGGATTAAAATCTGGCTTCTAACCCCCACATCAGCCACCTGCCGACGCTTACTTGGATCCTATCTGACACTTGTGCTCCGAGGGCAGCTCTGCAGTTACCTGAATGTATACTTTTGCAACTGATTTATCTTGGAAGTTTCATTAGAAATGGCACTGCTTAAAATTAATCACTTTCTGGGTAAATTATTGGAAAGTTTTATGGTCATGGTGGGTGACTGTAAATACTTGGGCCATTTTCAGAATCACCGAGGCTGCATTTTATGGCTCAGAACTGGAGGCACTGCTCCTGAGTGTCCTGCATTTCGAGCATGTCAGGGCTGTTTTCTCAGCCTCGTGCAAATGTGTTTCCTTTCTACCGATGTGTGAAGACAGAATGGCCTTCTTTTCAGAAACAAGTCTTTCAGACACTAAGTTTTTCTCAAGATAACTCAGTCTACCATTTGTGTTTTTGGACATCTGAATCTGACCATCTTTGGGACACATTAGTTTCTCTCTACATCTTTTTTTTTATGATAACCCCCACTTGTTCCTCCACATGTGTCCAGAACACTCTTGTGAAACACGTTCCCTGCGCTACAGCCATGTTCTAGGACATCTCTGTGCAAGTTAGACAAAGAAAACTCTCTGGGTGGACGTGGCTCTGTAGAAGCGCGGCTGGAGAGAAAACGGCCTTTAAAAAAGTGCAGTGAAATGCATAGTGCAACATTTGCCATCGTGAACTATTTTAGGAGTACAGTTGGACTTTCTGGTGGTCCAGTGGTTAAGAAGCCTTCTGCCAGAACACTCTTTGACATAAATCACAGCAAGATCCTCTATGACCCACCTCCTAGAGTAATGGAAATAAAAACAAAAATAAGCAAATGGGATCCAATAAAATGAAAGCTTTTGCACAATGATGGAAACTGTATGCAAGGTGAAATAGCAACCCTTAGATTGGGAGAAAAGCAAAGCAAACGAAGCGCCTGACGAAGGATTGAGCCTCGAAATAAGCAAGCAGCNAAACAAAAATAAGCAAATGGGATCCAATAAAATGAAAGCTTTTGCACAATGATGGAAACTGTATGCAAGGTGAAATAGCAACCCTTAGATTGGGAGAAAAGCAAAGCAAACGAAGCGCCTGACGAAGGATTGAGCCTCGAAATAAGCAAGCAGCTCACTCAGCTCAGTGCTGGGAAAACAAACAACCCAACCGAACAGTGCGGAGAAGACACAGACACGTCTCCAAAGAAGACGCACCGTTGGCTCATAAGCACGTGAAATGACGCTCACCATCACTCACCGTTAGAGAGACGCAGGTCGAAACCACAGCGAGGCAGCACCTCACACTGGTCAGAAGGGCCATCACGAAAAAGTCTACAGATGATAAACGCTGGGGAGGGCGTGGAGAAAACGGGGCCCTCTGGCACTGTGGGCGGGAATGCAAATTGATACGGTCACTATGGATCACAGGATGCAGATTCCTTAAAAAACTGGGAATAAAACTGTAGTATGACCCAGCAATCCCTCTATGGGCAGACACCTTGGAAACCATAATTGAAGGGACACACGCACCCCAACGCCCACCGAAGCACCGTTTACAGTGGCCAGGACATGGGCAACCTACGTGCCGTCGACAGGCGAATGGGCAAGGAAGCTGTGGCACGTGTATACCACGGAATGTGGCTCAGCTACAGAAAGGAACACATCTAACACAGTCTAGTGAGGTGGATGACCCTAGAGACTCTTATTCAGGGTGAAGTAAGACAGAAAGAGACTTACTTAAGTCTATGCCCCGACCAGTAACGCTGAAGAAGCTGAACGGTTCTATGAAGACCTTCAAGACCTTCTAGAGCTAACACCCAAAAAAGATGCCCTTTTCATCATAGGGAACTGGAATGCAAAAGCAGGGAGTCAAGGAACACCTGGAGTAACAGGCAAATTTGGCCCCGGAGTACAGAATGAAGCAGGGCAAAGGCTAATAGAGTTGTGCCAAGAGAACGCACTGGTCATAGCAAACNGTGTTCATTGGAAGGATTGATGTTGAAGCTGAAACTCCAGTACTTTGGCCACCTGATGCGAAGAGCTGACTCATTTGAAAAGACCCGGATGCTGGGAGGCATTGGGGGCAGGAGGAGAAGGGACGGCAGAGGATGAGATGGCTGGATGGCATCATTGACTCGCTGGACATGGGTTTGGGTGAACTCCGGGAGTTGGTGATGGACAGGGAGGCCGGGTCTGCCACGGTTCATGGGGTCACAAAGAGTCAGACACGACTGAGCTACTGAACTGAACTGAATGAGGTGAATGAACCTAGAGCCTATTATTCAGAGTGAAGTAAGTCAGAAAGACAAATACATATATCATACATTAATGCAGGTTGGTGATGGACGGGGAGGCCTGGCATGCTGCGGTTCATGGGGTCACAAGGAGTNAGAGTCAGACACGACTGAGCTACTGAACTGAACTGAATGAGGTGAATGAACCTAGAGCCTATTATTCAGAGTGAAGTAAGTCAGAAAGACAAATACATATATCATACATTAATGCAGGTTGGTGATGGACGGGGAGGCCTGGCATGCTGCGGTTCATGGGGTCACAAGGAGTTGGACACGACTGCGCGACCGAACTGAACTGAACTGACGGAATCTAGAAAGACGGGATGATCCACCTACTTGCAGGGCAGCAAAGGAGATGCATATATGAAGAACGGAGTTTGGAGACAGGAAGGGAAGCAGAGGGTGGAGTGAGTAGCGCTGAAGCATATACAGTCCCGTGTGTAAAATCACCAGTGGGATTTGCTACGTGATACAGGGAGTCCAAAGCCGATGCTCTGTGCCAGCCTCGATGGGTAGGACGGGGGTGAAGGTGGGAGAGAGCAGAGAGGGAGGGAACACATCCACAGCTGTGGCTGACTCACGTCGATGTATGGCAGAAGCAAGCACAATGTTATAAAGTAATTGTCCCCTAATTAGAATAACATTTAAAAGAGGGAAGTCTGCCAATGCAGGGGACACAGGTTAGATCCCTGTTCCTGGAAGGCTCCACCCGCCACAGAGGAGCGAGCCGTGTGCCTCCAGCACTGACGCCCCCCTCCAGGGCCCATGCTTTGCAGCAAGAGAAGCCACCGCAGCTGGAAGCCTGCACGCGGCAGCTAAGAGGAGCCCCTGCTCACCACAACTAGAGAAAACCCAAGTACAGGCGAAGGCCAGGTAAAGGCAGAAATAAGTAAAAAATAAATTTAAAAATTTAACAAGTGTATAGTTCACTGACATTAGGTATGTTTAGCCTGTTGTGTAACCCATTTCCAAATTTTTTTTTCTTGAAAAATTGTTGTAAAATTCTGTACTACTAAACAATTTCCCATTTTTTCCTTCGCCAGCCCTTGGCAACCACCATTCTGCTTTCTGTTTCTATGAATTTAGCTGCTCTGGATATCTAACGTGAGTGAATTTATTCTTCTGTGACTGGCTCATTTCACTATGCACAATATTCTCAAGATTCAGTCACGCTGTCGTGTGCATCGGAATCTCCTCCCTTTCAGGACTAAATAGTGCTCCATGGGATGCGTCGGTCACATTATGCTTTCCCATTCAGCTGAAGTGAACGCACAGCGTAAAGTCTGGCCGACTCTTCTCTTCAGTACCCAGTTTACGGCAAGGGATACTATGAAGAGCTACAGGCAGCATTTATTAACTGCTTTTGTTCGAGGGGCTTGTTCTAGGGTCTTCACCAAGACCCACTGAAGAAACAAATATTATCCCCAAGCACAGTTTATGTTACATGAACACTGCAACCGGTCTCCTTTGGCTGATGTTTTAAATAACACTCTTTGTCTGTTTCAATTGACTCCCAAGAAACTTCAAAGTATATGTGCAACCTGGCTTTCAGAGTTGTGCAAGACTTTCTGGCATATATTTTTGAGTAACAACTTTAGCTCACCCTATTATATTTATAAATGGCGTCTGTATACTTGGAATGAGAAGAGGTTTATATATATACTTCATTTCATGAAATATCTCTCTGTTTGACAACTGAGATAACATATATATTACTAAAGCTCATTTGGTCGCATTTAACAGAAAACTGACTCAAGCCACGTAAAGCAAAAACTGGAGTTTTATTGGCTCATAAAACTGAGAGGAATGGCTGAATCTAGGGCCTCAGAAGATGTTATCAGGACAGTCGCTCTCATTTCCTGTCTCCGATGCTAGCTTTTGTTTCTCTGCACTGGCTGCCTTCTTAGGAGGCTCCTCTTTCAAGTGGAAACTGGGCCCCAGAAAATCCACCTATAGACCATCTTCCTAGGAATCCCACTGGGCCAAGAGCCTCTCTCCTCAGTGATTTCAGCCTAAACCCTGGAGGGTTCTCACTGTCCCTTCTTGGCTCACGTGTCCACGCCTGAGCCAGTCACTGCAGCAGGAGGAGACAGTGACCCGGGTGGCCAGGTGTGAGTCACATGGTCCCCCAACAACCAGGGATTGAGTCATCACAGTACATGTCATGGACCTGAAATTGGAGTTGGAAAATTGGGATGCTATTTCCAAAAAGAGCAGAAAAGGATCCCACACAGGCAAAAACAACTGATGTTTCTCTACAACATGCCTAAAAGGATTTCTCAAGAATAGCATCCTCATTCCCCTTCATTCAGGAATCTATTCTATAACATCTTTCCGGATATTTCATCTGGTGTTCCTATGAACACATCCTAGAACTGAGAACTCACCACTTCCCGATGTCTTCTATGGCAATTTCAGCCAAATCTTCAGAAGTAAGAAAAACATTCTTTAAGTTAGTCACTCTGAGTTTTCCTGTAATTTCCAAAGAATTGTCTCAATGCCACCCATTAGACCTCCATAGTTTAAAATTTGAATCTCATCTTTAAATGTTTCTAAATGTTCCCATCTTTCTCAGACTTTAAACATTTGAGTCAAATTTCAGTACTTTAAAAATACTTTATAATCTATTTTCCCAGTGTCTTTTAACGATTCTTGATATAACGTCCTTTTCGAATCAAGATTATTGTTTACAGATCCCACAGACTCCAACCATCTTTTGACCTTCATCATTTACTAGAGGCTTCCTCCTACTATATCTTATACATCAGATAACGTAATGGTTCAAGCACTGTAAATAGTTTCCAAATACTGAATAAAATTTGCTTCTGACTCTGAGAGGAATCCTCAAAATGGCATATTTTTTTTACCAGTCACATCACAATTTTGGCTCATATTAAGCTTGTTAACAGTAGCTACCATTTATCATCAGATTTTTATATTATTTACAATCCTCATAATAATTCTAAAACTTAATTAGCATTATTGCTATCCCATCTTACAGGTGAAAAGCTGAAACTCACTTTAAGTAACTTGAAAAAGGCCTCAGAGCTGGTTGGCGGTTGATTAGTATTTGAGTTCAGATACCTTTGACCGAAAAGCAAGTTGCTTTCCTCACGCTCATAGCTTCGCACGTGAGGTCAGCAGAGATCACCAGCTGCCTCACTGAGACTCCTGTCAATCAGTTGGCCACACCTCTGCTCGTGGGAGATGCATTTGGCGCTCATCTCAGTGCAGAGCCGGGCATAAAACAGCGAACGCACAAGCCTGAGGCTGCTGTCTTTACGTGGTCTGTTTGTAGGGTTAGCACTTGACCAGCACCAGGGAACGCGGGCTTTGGGAGAGTTCCTGCCATTCCCTGATAAGAATGGCTTGCTACTCCCAAACTGTTTGTGCAGACAGTATAGTTCGTACTGGATACATGCTCTCCTCCTGGGAGCATGGGAGTTTGGTACCTGTTCGAGGGTGCCTCCATGGCTAACCCACAATGAAAGCCTTGGGCACTGGGTCTCTAGTGAGCTTCGCTGGCAGGTGCTCAGCGCATGTCATCGCTGCTCATCATGGGGGAGTTGAGCGCGTCCTGCGTGACTCCCCTGGGAAAGGACTCTGGGAATCTCGCACCTGGCTTCCTCTGGGCTTTGCCCCGGGTGCCTTTTCTCTTTGCTGGTTTCGTTTTGTCTCTTTTCACTGTAATAAATCATGGGCATAAATAAGACATGTGCTGAACGCTCTGAGTCCCCACAGAAAACCACCAAGCCTGATGGGGGTCTGAGGGGCCTTTTATCCGCTTCTGTTTTACGTGATCCTGATACGGTAATGTTGACTCCTGATCCTCTCTTGTTGTTGTTGTTAATGTTTAATTCTATATATTAGGTTTTCATTCCAGTCCTTGATAAAAATTTCAAATGAAAGAGGCAAAACATAGGATTGTGATTGTTTTCTGAACCCTCCCTTTGTGATCAGATTAAGCTATTCATCAAAATGCAGAGCTAAGGCAAANCTGATCCTCTCTTGTTGTTGTTGTTAATGTTTAATTCTATATATTAGGTTTTCATTCCAGTCCTTGATAAAAATTTCAAATGAAAGAGGCAAAACATAGGATTGTGATTGTTTTCTGAACCCTCCCTTTGTGATCAGATTAAGCTATTCATCAAAATGCAGAGCTAAGGCAAACGAAACAAATGCAAAAGTAAACAGATGGGGCCTAATTAAACCTGAAACCTTTTACACAGCGAAGGAAATCATGAGCAAGAGAAAAAGAAAACCTACTGAAAGAAAAAAAAAATTGCATAGAACCGATAAGGGGTTAGGGTCCAAAATATATAAACAACACCTACAATTCAATATTTAAAAAACACTTTAAAAATAGAAGACCTAAATAGACATTTTGCCAAAGAAGACATACAGAATGCCAACAGGCCCATGAAAAGGTGCTCAGCATCACAAATCACCAGCAAAATGCAAACCAGAACCCCCACGAGACACCACCTCACACCTGTCAGTGGCTATCATCAAGATCACAAGTGGCAAACGCAGGAGAGGAGACAGAGAAGAGAGGGCCTTTGTAGCACTGTTGGTGGGAATGTGAATTGGTGCAGTCGTTATGGAAAGTAATACGCATGCTCCTCAAAAAATCAAAAATAGAACTACCATACGGGCGCGTGTCAGAAGAAAAGGAAAATATTAATTTGAAAAGACGCATTAATTCCAATGTTCGTAGCAGCATTATTTACAGTCAACGATGTGAAACCAACCTAAGTGCCCATCACCAGATGAATGGTGATACTCGGTCAAAAAAAGGAAGTGAAACTTTGCCATTTGCCAGCAACCTGAGTGGACGTGGAGAGTCTGATGTCAACACAGAGAAAAGCAAGCACTGAGTGTTATCCCTTATATGTGCAGCCTGAGAAATAAATGAACGAATAAAGCAAATCAGAAACAAATCCACAGATATAGAAAACAAACTAGTGGTTATCAGGGGAGTGGGAAGGTAGGAGGGGCAAGACTGGGCAGGGGCTTAAGAGATAACAAGGACTACGTATAACATAAGTAAGCTGGAAGAATATATTGCACAACACAGGNAGCCTGAGAAATAAATGAACGAATAAAGCAAATCAGAAACAAATCCACAGATATAGAAAACAAACTAGTGGTTATCAGGGGAGTGGGAAGGTAGGAGGGGCAAGACTGGGCAGGGGCTTAAGAGATAACAAGGACTACGTATAACATAAGTAAGCTGGAAGAATATATTGCACAACACAGGGAAGACAGCCAATGTTATAATAACTTTAAGTGGAGTTTAGTTATAAAAATTGTGAATTATTATCTTGTACACATGAAATTAATATTATAAGTCAACTACACCTCAGTAAAAGAAAAGGTTAGGGCCAAGTTGCTAAACCAGCTATGATGACTGGAGATGGAGATACTCTGGCATTATTCACTTTCACTGAACCTGTATTCATCTTATAATCATCTCATTCTTACATAAGTGGTAAATAACAATTTGCTTAACTGTATTTTGGAAATTTTTGGATTGTATCGAGGACCATATTTGCATCTTATAGTTTGGAAAGTGTGTTGATTTTTCCTGTTTATCAGGCCACTTCTCTCTTTCTTGTCTTCTGCATTCTCCTGTGGAATTGATCCATCTCACCCAAGCTCTCAAATTTGTGACATGCAGTTGTTCGTAGTATTCCCTTTCTATCCTTTTATGTCCACGGGGTTAGCAGTTATTGCACCTGTCTCGTTTCTCATACTAGGATTTTATGTTTCTCACTTTTCTCTTGGTAAGCCTGGCTAGAAGTTTATCAATTTTACCTACTTTTTTTTTTCAAAGAACTAGATTTTTACTTTGTTGAATTTATCAATTGTTTCTGTTTGCAGTTTCACTGATTTCTGCTTTAATTTTTATTATTTCCTCCCCTCTGCTTTCTTCAGGTCTATATTGCCCTTCTTTCTACAGTTTGCCGTGGTAGAAACTTAGATTACTGATTTTATGCCTTTCTTTTCTGGAGCACACGTTCAATGCTATGAATTTCCCTCAAAGCACTCCTTTTGCCACATCTCACGTATTTTAAGTTATGTTTTTGGTTTGATTTAATCAAAATATTTTAAATATCTCTTGAGATTTCTTCTTTGGCTCACATGTTATTTTAAAGTATTTTGTTTTTAATGTTATCTAAGTTTTATTAAATATGTTGAGAAATAGTTTCCTCTTTTCCTAATGAGAAGCCTTTTGAACGTCTGTAATTTAGCACAGATTAAGAATTAAGATTACATACATAGCTATTTATTTATTTTTTTAAGTATTTTGTTCAATCTGCAAATATTTGGGGGTTTTCCCAGCTATCTTTCTGTTATTATTTTCTAGTTTATTGTGGTCTAAGAGCATACTTTGAACGATTTCTATTCCTTTATAGCCCAGAATATAGTCTGTTTTNAGATTAAGAATTAAGATTACATACATAGCTATTTATTTATTTTTTTAAGTATTTTGTTCAATCTGCAAATATTTGGGGGTTTTCCCAGCTATCTTTCTGTTATTATTTTCTAGTTTATTGTGGTCTAAGAGCATACTTTGAACGATTTCTATTCCTTTATAGCCCAGAATATAGTCTGTTTTGGTGAATGTTTCTAATGAGCTTGAGAGAACTGTGTGTTTTTGTTTTTGTTGGATGAAGTAATCCATAGACGCCAATTAGATCCAGATGGTGTGGCTTAATTAAACTGTGTTCTTACTGACTGTCCACCTGCTGGATCTGTCAATACTGATAAGGAGGTGATGAATTCTTCACTATAATAGTGGATTCGTCTGTTTCTCTTTGCAGTTATACCAGCCTTTGTCTCGTATATTTTGACTCTCTGTTGCGAGGTGTATGCGTGTTAAGTATTGTGTATTCTTGGAGGACTGGCCTGTGTTGTAATATTCCTCTTCATCCCTGAGGCTTTTTCTTATTTTTAAGTCAGCTTTGCCTGAAATTAACATAGCTGCTCGGAGTTTCTTTTGATTTCTGTTAGAAGAGTGCATCTTTATCTATCCTTTTTCTTTTAATCTATCTGTGTCTGTTTCTAAAGCGACTTTCTTGCAGACAACATAGACCTTGTTTTTTCTTATTCCGCTGTGTCAGTTGCTGTCTTTAAGTGGTATATTTAGATCGCTGGCATTTAAGGTGGTGCATCTGGATTGCTGTCTACTGTACTTGTTACTGCTTTCTAGTCACTGTTTTTTACAAGCTATAATCACCCAACACATTGNTTAATCTATCTGTGTCTGTTTCTAAAGCGACTTTCTTGCAGACAACATAGACCTTGTTTTTTCTTATTCCGCTGTGTCAGTTGCTGTCTTTAAGTGGTATATTTAGATCGCTGGCATTTAAGGTGGTGCATCTGGATTGCTGTCTACTGTACTTGTTACTGCTTTCTAGTCACTGTTTTTTACAAGCTATAATCACCAGACACATTGTTATGATTATTTTGAGCAGCTATCTACTAGAACAACTGTAAAATGGAGAAGGCGATGGCACCCCACTCCGGTGCTCTTGCCTGGAGAATCCCATGTACAGAGGAGCCTGGTGGGCTGCCGTCCATGGGGTCGCTAAGAGTCGGTTGCGACTGAGCAACTTCACTTTCACTTCTCACCTTCATGCGTTGGAGAAGGAAATGGCACCCCACTCCAGTGTTCTTGCCTGGAGAATCCCAGGGACGGGGGAGCCTGGTGGGCTGCCGTCTGTGGGATCGCACAGAGTCGGACACGAGTGAAGTGACTTAGCAGCAGCAGTACATTTAAAAAATAATTTTTTATTTTACCTTCACTTATTTCTTCTGTAATGACCATCCTTTCTTTTCATAGATCTGAATTTCTATTTCATCGCTGAAAAACTTCTTTTATCATTAAGGAAAGGCAAATTTACTAGGGACAAATGCCTTCAACTTTTGTTTGTCTGACAAAGTCTTTATTTATTCTTCACTATTGAATAATAATTTTATTGCTTACAGAATTCTAGGCAGAATTTGACACATTAAATATTTCATTCTGAATAAAAACAAGGACAATTTCTGAAAAGAAGCCTAACATAACTCTTATCCTTACTCCTCTAAGGGTGAGGCATTTTTCAGTTCCAGCTCTTTGTCTTTGATTTTCTGCAGTTTGAATGCAACATGTCCAGGTATAGAGTTTGGGCATTTACCCTGCTCGCTACTCCCTGATTTTCCTGGGTCTGGCATGGAGTCTGTCATCAGTTCTGGAAGAGTCTGTCATCATCACTCCCGATGTGTCCTTGCTCTCCCCTCCTCTCCTGTTGCGCACACGTCGCGCCTGTTTCTATTGTCTCCGTCCTGAATGTTCTGTTCCTCTTTAATTACTGTTCTTCTCCCTTTGTGTTGCAGTTTCGGAAATTTCCGTTGGCATATCTCAAGCTCACTGATTCTTTTCTTAACTGTGTCCAGTCTGCTGGTGAGCCCAATTTTCGCTTAAAGGCAGGCAAAGCACACTGGATGTAGAGACTGAGGCCAACAGGATTTTACTGTGAGCGTTTGTTTTTCACTCGACTGGGAGCTTGTTCTTTGCTGCTGCTATAGATGTCGGAGGCTTTAACTTCTTCTCGTGTCCTCGTTTTAGTCTCCCTTCTTACCTTCGGGTTTCCCTGGGTGCTCCTTCTGAAATTATTTTAGCTGTAGTCCTCCTTTCATCACACAGGATGCCCATTTCTGGCTCCACTTCCAGTTTCTGTGTTCCACTCTTTCTCCAGTTTTGGAGGTATCATTTTGCTGTGACTTCAGCTCTTCGCTGGACCTAAGGAACAAGTCGACTCTTTCTTCCGCTTCTCACTTGTCGTGAAGACGGCACTGATGAGGTTCGTACACATCCCAGCAGAAGCTGGGACCTGTCCCATTACTACTCCCCTGCGGTAACAGGTAAGACTTTGCTCCAAGACCATGCTGTGGTTTTTCCTACACTTTCAAGATACAAAAATCTGTACTTGAGTACAAATTCATGTAAATAGTTATTTAGTGTCTTTCTAAGTTCTTGTCATAAGCTGCTTCCAACTTGGCACATAGCGCATGGATGGGAGCTTGGAGAACAGGTGATAGGAAAACAAGTCATAGGAGAAGTAATGTGGTGGGAGGGACAGATTCTGCTAGGACCATTCACTCAGCGCCCGCAGCCCCTAGCGACCTGCAGAGCTAACCGCAAAACCAAGCCCCCTCCCGTCTACCTTACTCCCAACTCTAATAGCTGTGCCTTAAACACTGTTTTAAAACTGGAAAGCCACTAATTCCTCCAAGTTTATCCATGTCATGGCAAATGGCAAATTTTCGCTCTTTTTATGGCTGAGTAATAGTCCATTAAGTGAAATAAGATAGAGAAAGACAAGTACTGTATGATATTCCTTTTATGAGGAATCTAAAAAATACGACAAGCTAGTGGATGTAACAAAGAGAAGCGGACTCACAGAGATGGAGAACAAACCAGTGGCTATTGGGGGTGGTGGGGAGGCCAACACGGGGTGCAGAAGCAAGAAGTGTGAACTACCGGGCACGAAGCGAGCGATGAGGGTGCGTCGCACAACGTCGGAAATATAGCCGGCATTTTATAGTGACCATACATGGAATATAACCTTAAAAGTAACATAAAGCTGGAAAGCCAAATAGGGAATCCGTTGATGATTTTTGATGAGTCTTGATATCTAAGATTGTGCTCAGTTCAGTTCAGTCGCTCAGTCGTGTCCGACTCTTTGCAACCCCATGAACCACAGCACGCCAGACCTCCCTGTCCATCACTAACTCCCAGAGTTCACTCAGACTCGCGTCCATCGAGTCCATGATGCCATCCAGCCATCTCATCCTCTGTCGTCCCCTTCTCCTCCTGCCCCCAACCCCTCCCAGCATCAAAGTCTTTTCCCATGAGTCAACTCTTCGCATGAGGTGGCCAAAGTACTGGAGCTTCAGCTTTAGCATCATTCCTTCCAAAGAAATCCCAGGGTTGATCCCCTTCAGAATGGACTGGTTGGATCTCCTTGCAGTCCAAGGGGACTCTCAAGAGTCTTCTCCAACACCACAGTTCAAAAGCATTGATTCTTCAGAGCTCAGCCTTCTTCACAGTCCAACTCTCTACTGGCAATAATTCCTATTTCGTTAGTTGCAATCCCTTTCTAATAAAGATGTTTAGGTTTCTGTGATGCCCAACAAGAGCCTGGAGCAAATTCCTGGATACAATGCCAGCTGAAGGGCTTGGGCNCATTGATTCTTCAGAGCTCAGCCTTCTTCACAGTCCAATTCTCTACTGGCAATAATTCCTATTTCGTTAGTTGCAATCCCTTTCTAATAAAGATGTTTAGGTTTCTGTGATGCCCAACAAGAGCCTGGAGCAAATTCCTGGATACAATGCCAGCTGAAGGGCTTGGGCCAACATGGAGGAAAGCCCAGCTCTGCCCAGGCATGTTTCATTCTTCCTAACTCCTTTCCCAGACTGTGGGAGCCCTAAGAATTGGATGTGAGCTTCAGCAGAAATGGAAACTGAGCCTGTGCTCACCTTACTGACAGAGGTTATGTCCATGGCTAATCTGCTCATAAAGCAATCAGTTAGCACATTTGGCTGCTGGCTGAAAGGATGGGCTCCACCCAAGGCTGAAGATTTATCTTTTCCTCCTCTAACACTTGCGTTGATTTTGCTCGCCTCTGCCCCTTGGCCTCTGCTGTTCCCTCCATTCGGAACACCTAGCCCTTATTCCTCCCCTCAGCTTATCTCCTCCGAGACTCTGCCAAGCATTTCTTTCCCTGTGTGAAGCCCTTTCTGGCCGCTCAAGACTGGTGCTGATCTTCCTGAGGAGAAAGGAGTTGGGCATCGTGCCCAATGTCCTCTCTCCTGTGTCTAAAATGATGCTCACCTCCCACAGTTGTGTGGACGGACTAGTGAAATGTATGCCCCAGTGCTCTTGGTAGGAACTAGTCTATGTTTGCCTCTCTGCCCAATTAGGCCCCACTTTAAGCGCCCTGGAAACAAGAACTGAGTCTATTATCTTGCTTCTCATAGCCCAGTCCAGAGTTGGGCATGTAGTGCTGACTCAATAACTATTTGTGAAATAAATACAAAGTGCTTGGCTACTTTGGGATAGCTCACATCACAGACAAGCCCGGAGACATTTCAGTGCTTCCTGCCCTTCCTGCTCTTCAACAGCACTAAAGGGCCGCTTTCTCTACATACTACCTGCAGCGAAGGGCCAGTAGCCAAGATTAGATTCCCATTCGCCTGAGGTGAGCATGAAGTCATTGCCATTGGTCTGGCCTCCTTAATTAGGCCTCCTCACGAAGACAGGGAGTGTCTCTATTTCAGTTAAGCAGGTAGGAAGAGAGACTGAGCCCAGAACAGCCTACAGACCATTCAGAGCCTGTCCCTGGTCAGACTCCATCTCTCCACACCTAGGCAGCTCACACCTGCTGACGCAGCACGAAGATTGCTGCGCTGTGGGAGCACTACCCCGTGACCTTCCCTGCGAGAACTCGAAAGTGAGTGTCCAGAGCAGAGCTCTGCGTTCCCGGCCCTGAGCAGACATGCGCGCAGGCTAGAGCCTGCTTACACTGGTTTTTGCTTGAACAATTATTAATCACACCCACTTCACTCCCAAGTGTTCTGGCTCTTATGATAAATGGTATGTCCACCCTATACGCCTCACACCCATTTTGCAAATGTACCTCCATTACATACTGGGACATTCTAAAGCAAATTCAAGATATATTTTATCAAGAACTGTTTGTTTTTAACCTCTGCTTCATAAGGACACATAAATTGTTACAATCTCTTTATCCCATTTAACAAAATTATCAATAAGTCTTTAATATCATCAAACGTCTACTTGATGTTTAAATTTATCAGATTGTCTCCATAAAAATGTCTTTTTGTAGATGACTTAAGTGAGTTAGAATCCAAAGAATATCACACACTGCATTGGTCACCATAGCCATTAAATCTCACTTCTTCCCTCCTCATTTTTTATTTCACCCCCCTTTTTTCTTAATGTTTATTTATTAAAGAAAGTAGGTCAATTGTTCTGTAAGTTTTGCCACATTCCAAAGTTGACATCCTCGTGTGCCACCGAATGCATTCTACCCTTTGACTTCTTACAAACAGCAGCTAGAACAAGAGGCTTGATCGTGTACCAGTTCAAGTTGTCTGGAAAGAATGTTCATGTGTTCCTCATTAGATCACATCAGAAGACATTGCACGTCTGATTTCATTCCTTTTTGAGGTACTATGATCAGCAGGTCAGATATTGCCACTCTTCCCTCTATTATAATACTCCTCATCAAAATTTCACTTCAAAGTCTTGATAGCTATGGATAATCATTGCCCAAATCCATCATTCATTAGGGTTACAAGGTCATCATTTTCGTTTCTATCATTCCTTCTGTTTACATTAACCAGAATTGTCTGTAAAGAAGCAATTATTGGATTATAGTTTGTGTAGGAGCTAAACGGAGGACAGGTGTTTCATTCTTTTCCTTTATTTATAAATTTTAAGGATAAGGAATTCGCAATCTAGAAATGTTGAACCTCTACCAATGAGGGTTTTGCTCTTTTAAAATATGAAATTAGAACTCAAACATTTTAAACATAAACATTGGACTTCAATCCATTTTAGCACTATGACGTCTGTGCTGAAATCATCCCATCTTAGACCAGTAGGATCCTTTGAGTTGAATGCACATAAAAGTTCATACTTTACGTTTCTCATTCCAAACTTAAACCAGCAATTTCTTCAAGAAGTCTTGAATTGCTTTAGTGGAAAATTGTGTATAAAGACCATGAACTGGATCCTATGAGTACAAATTGTGATAGCGTTGTCATGGCTTTTAAGTATTTTCTGTGGACAGAGCTACAAAATGTATCTTCAAGAGGAAAAAAAATGTCATAAGTTCTCGGTATTTTTTACAAATTTAAAATCACAGGGTTTTTATTTAACTTTGGTTTCAAAATACATTTCAAAAGTAAAATAAATGATAAAATGGACTCTCTCATAAGATTCTAATATACATGTTACCTCTTAACATTTAGAAAAGTGCGTGAATCTGGACAATAGACTAGAATGAACTACTTTCCTTTACTTTAAATCTGATTATTTTTACATAGAAAATACTGAATTTACCAAAAAAAAGGAAATTTCTAGAATCTGTAAGTCACAATATTCACGAGTTCCATGAAGTCACAAGATTCAGGGCCAATACAGAAAAATATCTGTAGTTCTATCTATCATCAGCAAACAAAACATTTTAAAAATGAAATCCAAACATTATTTATAGCACTGAAAGCTGAACTATATTGTTTACGGCAGCAGAAGCAGCCGTAGGTGAGTGGAGAGACACACTGCGCTCACACTCCTTCGAGACAACGCTGTGCGTGTGCATATCACACTCACAAACGTGAACCACCTACCAACACAGGAAGCACCAGCACGGACGGATCATGGGAACATGACGCTGAGGAAGCCAAGCAACAGAACAGTGCGTGCTGCGTTAGAAACCATGTGATGGGCAAGACAGTTCTATGGAGCTTGAAATCAGAAAGTGACTGTTTATAAATTAATTGGAAAGGGGCATAGGGGAAATTTTTCGGACAATAGAGATATTTTTGATCTTATTTTAAGTAGTGGTTACATGGATCTATAAAGATAATCATTGAACTTCATTGCACTGAAAATTTTAGATATGTCCATTTCAAATTGTATATCGACATCCACCAGTACAACAAAATAAGAGGCCAGGAAAGGACCATCTGTGATATGTATATTGCTGTTTTGTAATATGTCAAGGTCAAGGGACTTGAACTTTTGCTTTCAGATATAATTTTTAAGGAACAATAGTAAAATTATTTGAGAATAAAGTATTATGAAAATCAATTAATGGCTATCAATAATGTGATTCGTAGTCATTGATAGACAAATGTAATATTGATGCAATAGTGATATATCATACTATTAAGTATATGACATAAATTGAATGACTCTTACTTCAAATTATCTGCAACATAATTCGGTACTCTTGCCTGGAAAACCCCATGGGCAGAGGAGCCTGGCCGGCCACAGTCCATGGGGTCGCTAAGAGTCGGAAATGACTGAGCGAGTTCACTTTCTTTCTTTAACGCTTTAAACAATAACAATTTTTTTGTGGTATCTTTGTCTGGTTTTGGTATCAGGGTGATGGTGGCCTCATAGAATAGTTTGAAAGTGTTCCTTCCTCTGCAATTTTTAGAATAGCTTCAGATGGATTGGTGTTAATACTTTTCTGAATGTTTGATGGAATTTGCCTCTGAAGATATTTGGTTCTAAACTTGTTTTGTTGGGAGTTTATTGACCACAGATTCAATTTAAGCACCTGTTATTTGTCTGTTTGTATTTTCTGTTTCTTGATAGCTCGGTCTTGGGAGATCGTGCATTTCTAAGAATTTGTTCATTTCTTGTCATTCCCACCTCCAGGGGATCTTCCCAACCCTGGGATCGAACCCAGGTTTTTTGCACTGCGGGCAGACTCTTTCCTGTCTGAGCCGCCAGGGAGCCCCATTTCTTCTAGGCTGTCCATTTTATTGGTCTATAGTTGCTTGTAGCAGTCTCTTGTGATCATTTGTATTTCTGTGGTGTCTGTTATAACTTCTTCTTTTTCATCCCTAATTTTGTTGATTTGAGCCCTGTTTTCTTGATGAATCTAGCTAAAGCCTTATCAGTTTTGTTTATCTTCAAAATAGCAGCTTTAAAAACCACTTTTAGCTTCATTGATCTTTTCTTCATTTCTATCTCATCTACTTCTGCTCTGATACATGCACCCTAATTGAAGTGCTATTTACAACAGTCAAGACATGGAAGCAACCTAAATGTCCACGAAATTGCTCAGTCGTGTCCGACTCTTTGCGACCCTGTGGACTGTAGCCCACCAGACTCCTCCATCCGTGGGATTTTCTAGGCAAGAGCACTGGAGTGGGGTGCCATTTCCTTCTCCAGGGGCTCTTCCCAACCCAGGGATCGAACCCAGGTCTCCCACAATGTGGGCAGACGCTTTACCGTCTGAGCCACCAGGGAATCCCATGCCAGGTAAATGGATAAAGCTGTAGTACACATATACAGTGGAATATTACTCAGCCATAAAAAAGCATGAAATACTGCCTTTTGCAGTAATAGGGGTGGACCGAGGAGCTAGCATACTGAGTGAAATAAATCACACAAAGAAAGGCGAGCATCATGTGACGTCACATGTGGGATCTGAACAATGACGCAAATGAACTTACAGAGCAAACTCATCGTCTTAGAAAGCAAACAAGTTACAGAAGAGGAAAGACATCGGGGGGATAAATCAGGAGTTTGGAGTTAACACACATGCACAGCTGAATACAAAACAGATCGTTGACAAGGGTCCACTGCAAAGCACAAGGAACTTTACTCAGTACTCTGTAACAAGCCAAATGGGAAAAGGATTTGAAAAAGAATAGATATATGTATGTATATATATAACTCCTGCCTGCCATGCAGGAGACCCAGTTTCAATCCCTGGGTAGGGAAGATTCCCTGGAGTAGGAAATGGCATCCCACTCCAGCATTCTTACCTGGGAAGTCCCCATGGACAGAGGAGCCTGACAGGCTACAGTCCGTGAGGTCAGAATGAGCCAGACGTGACTGAACGTACATACACACACACATATTTATAACTGAACCACTCTGCTGTACACCTGAAACCAGGACAGCACTGTAAACCACCTGTAGTCCAACATAAGATAAATGTTTAAATATATGTACTAAAAAATAACAAATTTAACCTCTCACGCAATTGATAGTTTAGCTTCTGATATCAGTCCTCCAAGGCTGTGTGCATGTGTTTGAGCGCACGTGTGTGTGTGCATATATGTGTGCATGTGTGTGTGTGTGTGCGCATTTGTGTGTGTGCATGTGTTTCTGTGTGGGCACGCGTGTGTGTGCGCATGTGTCTGTGTGTGTTTGTGTGTGCACGCACGTGTGTGTGTGCGTGTGCGTGTGTGTGTGTGTGTGTGTGTGAATGATAGAGAGACGAGGCAGGAAGAGAGGGAAGCGGGAAGGGAGGGGGCGGAAAGCAAGGGAGCGGGGAGAAGCAGGCACAGAGGGAGGCACGGTGACCTGGCAGGTGAAAGGGCTTCACAGCTGAACTCTTTCCTACACCACAGTGCACACGAAACCACACATACATGGTTTGTGTTCTGAAAACCATGTATGTGTGCAAATACGTGCATAAATTCTCCTTTTTCTTTTCCTGTTTCTGCACCAACCGTTTCATTGAATTTTATAGATGAAAAGCCTTGAAACATTGCCAGGATCAAAGGCAGACTGGTATCAGAGCTCAAGCTCATAGGCCTTTTCAGCCTCAGCCTTTAGCCTCTGGAGCAGTGGGCTGCGGGGTGGACGGGTATGAACAGACTGGACTCAGGTTACAAGGAAGTCAAAGGTTTGGTGTTTGCTGCTTCCAGCAACGCCAGATTCTGAGGCATAGATTTCTAAAACCCTCATGAATGGATAAGGCAGAAACACAGGGCCCATTGACTGAACACATGACTTGCATTATTTGTGTACAAGATACAGTAAGAGACCTAAGAAAATAGAAACAGCTAATTTCAAAAAACTAAAATGCCAAAACAGTTTCCCAAAGTCAAACACTTATGAAACACTGACAGGTGAAAATTCCGAATCTAAACTGCAGAAGGCCTCTCTCCTCTACATTTGGAATCAGTTAAATTAGTAAACATACCAAAAAGCATTTGTGCTTTGTAGCAGATTCTGCCAGCGACAGCAGAGAAGGTGAAGAACACCGAGGGGTTAATCAGACGGGATTGAAACCAGAAGGGCTGACAGGCCCACAGGTCAAAGGGAATTAAAATCTGGGCAAAATTTCCACACCGATGAAAAAATGCAATATATTCTATTGGGACATTTAACTGAAAATATATTGCAGTCACCAGAGAGGTTTCAGCTAGCCTCTTCAGTCTGCAACTTTGGAGGCGAACTGTATACGTGAACTTGACACCATGTCTTACTTGTCAGCCCGTTGTCCCAAAGTTTTCATTGAGACTGGAAGTCTTTTCTTAGTCCACAAAAATAAACTTCCTAGGAAAAGGACATGCAAATCTGTATTTATTTCTGTATTTATTCTCCATAGCACTATTATAAGCTTCACTCAGTGCTTTGTGATCATTTCAATTCGGAATTCTCGGCCGCGTTCTGAGGAGATGAGCGGTGACTGCGCCCACTTTTCAGATGATAAGGATGAGACCACACAGATATTTTCCTGGTTGCTCAGCGTGAGCACAGCGGAGCCCCAGGCCTGGGAACACTGTGTGAGCCTGCTCGGCACACAGCCAGCTGCTTGCTGTGGAACTGCTGAGAACTCTGCTTTTCTCTCCACCTGGGCTCCCAACCCTTGTGTGCTGCAGGTAGTCACCCTGTGTACGTAACCGAAAACTTTCTGAGAGCCGATAAAATAATTGCTTTCTACCTCTTCTTCCCGGTCCCCATGTCACAGCCCCAAACGGGCAGGTCTGCCGAGTGTAAAGAGCCCAGCACGACCGGGAACCGACCGCTGGACCCAACAGTTCACCAGCCTGTCCTTAACTGCTCTGACCTTCCGTTTTCGCCATCATGGGACTGGGGGTAATGCTTCCTCTTCCAGTTGTTCTGAAGACTGTGAAAAAGACACTTGCCAAGTGGGAGGGGACTGTCATCGCCAGGGTTAGTTTCTTCCTCACTCCTTAAATACAACACACTCTAACAGCCCACCCCCCACACACACACGCAGAGTTAGCACCGGTGTCTGGAAGTGACCTGCGCTCTACGTTTCTAAACCAGTTTTCATTTTTTAAGCATCTCCCTAGGTAGCTTCAGAGGTCTGGAAGACAAGCAGCTGCCTCGAGCTCTCCTTCCTCCCATCTGCCTGCTTCTTCCGAGACCCCACAGCTAGGCTGTTGCCAGGCACCTTCTTCTGGAGGAAGAGCCCATTAGAAAGCCCAGTCCATCCTGCTCGTAACTGGAGCGTGACGCCTAAGAGAGACTCCGGGGGGTGCGGGGGAGAAGCAAAGCAGACCCCGAGGGCCCATCTGCCCTGTGTCCCTAAAGGAGCATCGGTCCTGCCCCCCTGAACGAGAGCCCCTGGACGCCTGTGACTGACCTGCTCACCTGGGCCTTTTGCAGAGGGCGGAGCTCCCTGGAGAATCCCAGGGACGGGGGAGCCTGGTGGGCTGCCGTCTATCGGGTCGTGCGAGTCGGACACGACTGAAGCGAGTTAGCAGCAGCAGCGGCAGCAGCGGCCGCAGAGTGGTAGACGGGAGGCTTTGGTGGGCTGACTTGCAGGCCAGTAGCCCAGGCGGAGTTACATCTTCAGCTTCGCGTAAGGGGTGGTCAAGCCCACTGACTAAGGCTCCCCTCTACACTGGACCACCCCTCAGAGAGCACTGCTGCGCCTCACCCCTCCCCTGCCACCCCCGCCTCCTGAGGCTGCGAGGTTTGGGGGTTTGTCAAAAGTCCACCGAGTGAGTGCTAGACATGGGGCCAGCAAGGACAGTGGGTATGAATCCCATTTGAGCCACAGTATGTGAAATCGTAACCACACAAAAGCTCAGCCCGTATACTCTGGAAGACCTCACCCAGGTCTGACGCAGCTGGCAGGATAGCGAATTCTACTGATTTCACTCCTGATCCCAGCACAAAGCTCATAGTGCGTTACTTTCTTTTTCCCATGAGGGGCGTTTTGTTCCCACGTTCAGCATCATGATGTGTGCTCGATCTTTTTAACTCGAAGGTTCGTTTCTTACAACATGAAAATTTCCAAACAGAATCAGGCAAAACTATTCTCAAACAAAATTCTCTTACTTGAACTTGGGGAAGACTTGGGGGTAAGTGAGAAGAAAAGTAGACAAAGAGGAGGTCTCTGTGAGCCTGTGAGCAATCCCCGAGGGTGTTAAAACGCCCTGCGTCGTCTCTGGTCAGCATCCGAGGAGTGCAGCGCGGAGCAGTGGCGGCCGCGCAGGTGCCAGCTGGGCAGCCCAGCCCCAGACCCGCAGCCGAGGGCTGGCAGCGGAAGCCCTGGAAGGGACAAAGGCACGAGCCCAGGACAGAAGTTCTGCTTCTAGAAGCTGTCGCCCGAGCAAAGCCCCGTGAGGGGCCACCATGATCACAGGGGGTTTAAGGACCACCAGGGAAGGCTCCAGAATCATACGGGACGAGACTGTCCTGGGCCATTCCTTCAAATGCCCCTCGTGAAGCCACACGCCATCTGCGGTCAGTCCGCGTTTTAAGATCATGGCTCCAGAGGCCACCAACAGTGATTCTCCAGCCGGGACTTGCCTTCCAAACTCCATTCACAGGCGTCAACGGCTGGGTGCGCGTCCCCTTGGGGAGCTGAAGAGGCATCGTGAATTGGCGGGCGCCAGCCCCAGCTGCTCGTGCGGCCGCCCACCAGCCAGCTTTTGATGTCATCTCACAGCCAGTCTCAGAAAACGTCACTGGCTCCATCTCAAGAACTGCACCCAGAATTTGGCTGCTTACGATCGCCGCTACTGTCCCCAACCGGGCCAAGCGCCATCTCTGGCAGGTGCGGGTGAGCAAGTCTCCTTTGCTCTCCTCACTCCTGCCAGTCTCCAGGCTGTTCCTAGCGCAGCAGCAGACTGATCCTTTAAAAGCGCTGCATGACGCCCACCCCTGCTCTCAGTCGCTGGAGGCGCTCCGATTTGCTCAGGCTCGGTCGCGTTGCGCTCCTCCCGTCTCACCTCCCCTCATAGCGGTCGCTCTGCTGGTCCGTGACCCCTCTGGACACACTCCCGCCTCAGGCCTTTGCACTCGCTGTTCCTTTGGCCCGAGATTCCGGTTCCCTCATTTCCTTCAGTCCTTTATTCAAAAGTCCTCCTCCAGATGAGGTTTTCCTTGGAATCTCTGTTAGAAACCCTATTCTTCCCCAACACTTTATAGCCTCTTCCCCTGATTTATATCTTGGTGCTAGCGTTTACTAACGGCTGTAGCCATCTCTACCCTGTGGTTTTAAAAGTGCACACTGAAAACTGTATTAGCTTTGATAAGAAAGATAACAGGGTCTTGGTTTCTTTAGATACCACCGCATACCTATTAGAAAGCTAAAATGAAAAATAGTGACCATACAAAATGCAGGCAAGGATGTGGACAACTACATCACTCCTCCACTGCTGATGGAAATGTGAAATCTCACTCTGGAATATAGTCTGACAATTTCCTTAAAGACTAAACATTGGCTTGTCAGATGACCCAGTGATACACTCCTGATCATTTGTCCCAGAGAATGAAAACATACAAAAGCCTGTACACAACATTCAGAGCAACTCTGTAATAGCTGAAAGCTACCCCTTCCCCCAAATTGTGGTATCATAGAATATTATTCAGCAATAAAAAGGAATTATTGATACATGCAGCTTGGATGAATCTTACGGGGTCTATGAGTGAAAAAAGTCTATCTCAAAAGGTCACGTACTCTGTGATCCCATGCATAGAACACCTTTAAACTGAATAGAGATCATATGAGTGGCTGCTGGGGGTAGATATGGTGGATGAGGAGTGAAGGTGACCGCAGAGATTTTTGTGGCTGTGGAGCGATTCTCTGTCGTGACCTACAGGTGATAAGATGACGGGACTGCACACACATTCCGGACAACTGTCAGATGGCCGGTTTTGATGCTGCACTGTGTCATGTAAGATGTAAGCATGGGGGGAACCGAGTCAGGGCCACAGAGAACCTCTCTGCGCCATCTTTGAAACATCCTGTAACCTGTAATCCCTATTGTTTTAATGTCAGTGGGAAAGCTTTGGGTTTTTTCTGAGAGATGCTATGAGGAATAGTCAGGGGGTAAGGGTATTAAATTATGTGAAGAAATTTTGAACATATCAAAAGTAGAAATAAAACTAAGAGACAGTTGTGCGGGAGAAAAAGATACTTTTCACCTACCTGAGTGTTCCAAAGAGCCAGCTGCTCAAGGATGCCCCCAGCACACACAGGTAAGGTTGTGGCCTGCAAGTGGAGCCCCTGCCCTGGGAGTTGGGGGGCCTGCACTGGGCCCCTCTGACCAGATCTCCCTCTGCCTGTGGAAACATCTAAGGATGGCCAGCCTCAGCTCTCCCTTCTGTACTCGGAGGCAAAGGAGCACCCAAGCCCCATCTCGCTTTCATCTGTGTCTGCCTTCCCAGACTCACCCTCACAGCACCAGGAGGGCCCTGAGCACATCGGCTGTGCCAAGGAGGGCTGCCCACCTGATGCGGAAAGTCAGTGTGCTTGGCAGCAGGGCCTGGGCTGGAAGGCAGTGTCTGCGGCATCTCAGAGCTTGGCTTGCCAGACACGGCACCTCTGCCCTGCAGCCCCAGGCCCCACAGGAGTAAGAGGGTTCCCCGCCTGCCAGCGAGGGCCGCCAAAGTCACCTCAGAGATGAGGAGCGAGCAGCCTCTCCGTGGCAGAGCCAGGCTCTGCCACACATCCAGGAGCTGTTCCCCAGAGGCGGCAAACAGAGAGCTTTATCAGCACAGGTGGCGGATAATACAGGTTAGGGCCAGCGGGCAGGGGCTGCCACGAAAGGGAGAAGACGAGTAGGGCAAGGCGGGGGGTAGAAACGCCTTTAACAAGCAAACAGAATGGTGCTCCTCAGGTGAACATCCAGAACAGTTCTCCAAATTGTAGTAAAATCCACATAATGTACAGGTGACCATCTTAACCGCTCTAAGTGCACACGTTAGTGGCTTTAAGTATATTCGCAGTATCGCAACCATCACCACCATCCAAGCGCCAAAGAGCTTTTTCTTTTGAACTGTGCTGTTGAAAAAACTCTTGAGAGTCCTTTGAACTGCAAGGAGATCAAACCAGATCAACCTAAAGGAAGTAAACCCTGAATATTCATTGGAAGGACTGATGCTGAAGCTCCAATACTTTGGCCACCTGATGTGAAGAGCTGACTCACTGGAAAGCCCCTTGATGCTGGGAAAGACTGAGGGCAGGAGGAGAAGGGGGCGACAGAGGATGAGATGGTTGGAGGGCACTGCGGACTCAAGGGACCTGAGTTTAAGCAAGCTCCAGTTTCCTGGAGTGAAGGACAGGGAGCCCGGTGTGCTGCGGTCCATGGGGTCACAAAGAGCCGGACACAACTTAGTGGCCGAAGAACAGCGACAGTCAGCACCACCCGCAGAACTTCATCTCCCCAGAGGGGAATCCTCTTGCCATTCAACACTCACTGCCCGCTCACCTCTCCCTCAGCAGCGCGACGCTGCCTCCTGTCTCTATGCGTTTGACTGTTCCAGCCACCTTACGTGGGTGGAATCACCCAGTATTCGTCCTTCTGTGTTCCGCTTGTCTCACTCCGCATGTTTCCACGTTTCTCGCACACTGCAGCACGTGTCAGGATCCCATTCTCTTTCAGGGTTGCATGATGCTTCACTGTGTGGGTACATCACATCTTTTTATCGGTGANAGCCCCTTGATGCTGGGAAAGACTGAGGGCAGGAGGAGAAGGGGGCGACAGAGGATGAGATGGTTGGAGGGCACTGCGGACTCAAGGGACCTGAGTTTAAGCAAGCTCCAGTTTCCTGGAGTGAAGGACAGGGAGCCCGGTGTGCTGCGGTCCATGGGGTCACAAAGAGCCGGACACAACTTAGTGGCCGAAGAACAGCGACAGTCAGCACCACCCGCAGAACTTCATCTCCCCAGAGGGGAATCCTCTTGCCATTCAACACTCACTGCCCGCTCACCTCTCCCTCAGCAGCGCGACGCTGCCTCCTGTCTCTATGCGTTTGACTGTTCCAGCCACCTTACGTGGGTGGAATCACCCAGTATTCGTCCTTCTGTGTTCCGCTTGTCTCACTCCGCATGTTTCCACGTTTCTCGCACACTGCAGCACGTGTCAGGATCCCATTCTCTTTCAGGGTTGCATGATGCTTCACTGTGTGGGTACATCACATCTTTTTATCGGTGATCCTTTACTGAACGCTGAGTTGTTTCCACCCTCTTGCGTCTTGTGACTAGGGCTGCTGTGAACATAGGGATAC
Source organism: Neotragus moschatus (assembly GCA_006410615.1). Taxonomy (NCBI): domain Eukaryota; kingdom Metazoa; phylum Chordata; class Mammalia; order Artiodactyla; family Bovidae; genus Neotragus; species Neotragus moschatus. The sequence continues at coordinate 176,707 of SJYA01003024.1, read as the reverse complement.
AGACAGCTACTCAAGGTCCTGTTTGCAGTGTCCAGGACATGCTCTTGTGAAAGGAAGTCAAGTTATGCTCTGGCTACATCTGGTTGCCCAACCCAGGCTACTCTCAAGAGACAATGGGAACGTCTTCCCTAATCTGTCATGATCTAGCCTCTAAAATGGAAGTCATGTTACGGCAGGTGTAAACAGTAGAGACAAGAGTAAGGTTGCTTTTTGGTTTACTACTGAGAACACTCAGGTTTCAAACCAGTGGAGGCTCATTCAGTTCATCCCTGTATCACTAACAAGAAGCGCGTTTCCAACAGGCTGCCACGGTGTGTGTGTAGGTACCAAATGGGTCTGCACAGGCGGAGCGGTGAGGACATAGTGAGTCAGCTGAAGTGAAATCCAGAAGATCGTAGGAGGCCACGTAAGACAAAAACCGAAAAAGCAAAGTCCAAGCACATCTCAGTCCTGTGTAAACAGAAGTCTCTGTGGGCCTTCAGGATTCCTCAGTGCGATTCCAGGGTCAGATAATGCATTGTTAGCGATTCCAGATCAGGACAGCTGTTTGGGCTTCTGGAAGAGGAAAAAGGGCGCTCAGGGCACAAGTAGAACTTGGGGGCCACCGTGGTGGGGAGTAGGGTCTGGCACGAACAATCCAGAGCCCAGGTTCCACAGTACCTGAAGTATGAGGTCAAATTTATGTGTTTGTCTGCCCAAAGCTGTTCCAGAATAGGCCTGTTGTTACGGTTTAAACACTTTCAAAAGTGCCCCTTTGAAAGATAAGCCACATGGTCACTCTAGGTATTAAGCGGGTTACCAGTTCAGGGGTCAGCGCAGGGAATTAGGTCAAAGATACACAGCAAGGCCGATATCACCAGGGGGTCAGGAAAAGTGCCTAGACTGAGGCAGGAGGGCCTTCCCGGAATGAACACACTTGACCCTCACAAGGGTGGTCATGGTGGACTGAGGGGCGCGGGAATAAGTGTTGACAGCTGAGGGGATTGCTTTCCTGCAAAGTGTTTCATTTCTGTTCAACGAAAGTTGCTAAGAATGTTTCTCTTGCTACTAAAAGGGTGGGAAGTTTGGCTCCTTTGGATTTTCTGTGGGTCTTGTTTGCCATCCAGCGTGGAATGCAGTCTCAGCGCGCTGTGGCTGACATCTTCCCTTGAGAATTACACAAGGCCTTGGACATTTTGGTTTGTTTGTTTTTGCAAGAATGAATGGCCCAGATGAGAACACTCAGCTTTGTCCCTCATTCTGTGTTTCCATTCACCACGTTGGCAGGCTCGCAGCAGGACTCCTCATCCTGTCCAGGATGAGGCCCAGACAGCCAGAAACTTCCTCAGTGCAGGGTCCGCCCACAGCTCAGGTGATGGCCCCATTCTGAGTTCTCCTTTCCTTCTCTCCTTGTTGCAAAAATCCTTTGAGTATCAGCAAAGAGAGTTCAGAAATACATAAAAGAATAGATGTCACGACCAAGTGTAACTTATTCCAGGAATGTAAGCCTGTTTCAATACTGAGAAGTCAGTCCACGCAACCTGCCAGTGCGGAGACGCAGGCGGCGAGATCGAGCCCTGGGTCAGGAAGATCCCCTGGGGGAGAAAACGGCAACCCTCCCCAGGACTCTTGCCCATAGAATCCCATGGACAGAGGAGCCTGGAGGGCTATAGTCCGTAGGGCCACACTGAGTCAGAAACAGCTGAAGCAACTGAGCACGTGGGCTTCCTTTATGACAAGGAAGGAAAAGGCCATGGGCTCAAGCTGAGCTGTAGAAAGCCAAGGGCTCCTTCAAACATCTCAGCTTGTGACTTTTGCTAGGGTTAGGGTTAGGGTTGGGGTTGGGGTTAAACGACATGGTGGGTCAGGGTTAGGGTTGGGATTGGGGTTGGGGTTAAACGTCATGGTGCGTAGGCTTTCGATCACTCGGGCAATTTCCCGAGAAGAAACAGTGGAATATGACCTTCTGCTTCCCCTCTTTGTAGCGTAAGCCACGATCTGGGGAAATATCCGCAGTCCTTGTCCCCACTTGTTTGTTCTATGCCAAACAGACTTTTCCCACTGATCTGAAGTGGCTTAACTTTCCTCCTTCCGTTCATTTTCTCTCTCAGGCCTCTCCTAGCCTCACTTCCCACAAGCCTGTCATCTTGACTTTCCGCATTAAAATCTCCTTGTAACTAACACAGACTCCTGTGAAACTTCCAGGCAATTAATCTAACTCAGCAGAGCTTTTGGAGATCTCTGTTTTAAAAAAAAAAAAAAGGTCACAAGCTCATGTTTCTCTCACATACCATTTAAGTGGAACCAACAGAGATCCATGTTGGGCCAAGAAGTAAAGAAAGCCGCGTTTTATTATTTTATTTAAGCAAGAAATTAAAAATTCAGCTCACACAGTTTGGAAACAAACACTTTCTCCCCTTAAACCTTTCTCCATGTTTATTGCCCACTATAAATTGGAAGGGGGAAAAAGCAACCAACGCAGTAAAATCGCCACAGCAAAGCTGGAACAAACATGAAGCCTTGGCAGAGGCCAGATTTACGGCCAGAAATATGGAGTGCGTCTCAGCAGGGGCAGGTCATGAAATCGCACGAGCTAATTTCAGGGGTGTGAAAACAGGCATGGTTGTTTAGTTAACAAAAGTCATACAATTAAGCGATTCTCAAAAATCAATTAGCCAGACGTTATAAGCAAGATGACATGTTTTTATAACTTCTCCCCGAATGTTTTACTGCCAGAGGATGCTCATGTGGGCACTAGAACCAAAAAATAAAACACCAGCCAGAGAGTAAAAGTGCAGGAATCCGGCCACGGTTAATTAAGAGTCCAATCTGGAAATGACACAGCCACTGAGCAGGCCTCCCAGCACTGGAAAGACTCCTTCCCGGGGCCCCCATTCTGTTGCAAAGAGCCATGGGTCATTTTTTTTTTCTCTTTGTTTTTCTCTCCTTTTAAATTTAGCACAGATACAGCTGTGAAAACTGAATATTCCATTTGAACTCCCATATTTATGCTTATAACTGATGGTTCCAAGGAAACGTCATTTTAAAAGCTTTCCATGGAAAATGAAAAGCCTCCTTCTCAGGCGGACACTCTGATGGCATGCTGCTAATGGCAGAGTTTGTTTTCCTGACTTCCACAACGGGAACAAAAAGTGAGCGTAGAGCTGCACCCCTTCCTCTCTGTTACCCGGGAGCCAGTAAGAAACAGAGCAAGGATGATCCGCAGAGTTCACGATATAGAACAAGCAGCAGGGGCCACTTCTAAATAGAAGGGCTCCTCCCCTTGCTGTGTCCACCATCTGGGAGAGGGCTGTCTTTCTCCACCCCAGGGATCTCAGCTGGTCTAAGGCTTCACTTGGTAGAATCGATCACAGGTGGTATGTGTGGGCTCCCTGCCGGCCTGAGCACCCAGTGCAAGGCCCTGCTCTCTCCTGTGGGACTTCCGGCATCCACGGGAACAAGCCCAGGTTCTCGCCTACATTATGAGAGGCCCACGACTCAGCCTCCCCTCTTCCTAAACCAACCTGAAGCCAACCACCAGGCAAGCAGCAGAGGCCACCCAGACCGGCAGGCCCTACCCAGCCTGCCAGCTGACCACGCAGTCTCAGCCTGCCCCATCAGCTGAGCGAGCCCTGAGCAGCAGAGGGGCCGGACAGACCTCTAACAGATGAGAACTATAGGCGAGATTGGGGAAGTCACTCAATTGTGGGGTGGCTCCTTAGAGGACAAAAGCTGATGGATGGATGCAGTCAGACACCCAGAGGGCAGTGTTAGCTGTGACATTTCCAACCACACGTCTAGCAAGATGGTGACGCTCCCTCCACAGACAGCGCTGGACATCGCAAGTCCTGCAGCCCCGCACTTTCTTCAGTATACACACAGAGCCCTTGATTACAATGGTGGACTTAATGCTCGTCCTGCAATATGATGGTGGAAAGCCGTTGCGTTCAGCAGAGGACTCAGCACTTTGAATGCTGATCTTCTCCCGGGCAAGCAGCATGTGGTGCAAAATCGGGACAGTGCTGAGCAGTGGCAGCTTCAGGTCCCACTCGGCCTCGGGATCATGAGGGCCAATAACCGACACACTGACAACCGCTGTGCAGCCAGAAAGCCCGTTTTGCTTTTCCTTGCAGTAAAGTACTCAATACGTCGCATAGATCGCGCTCAGTCGTGTCTGACTCCACGACCGTGCGGACTACAGCCTGCCGGGTTCCTCTGTTCGTGGGGTTCTCCGGGCAAAGAGTACTGGAGGCAGTTGCTATTTCCTCCTCCAGGGGATCGTCCCGACCCAGGGATCAAACCTGCGTCTCTCCTGTGTCTCCTGCATTCCAGGGTGATTCTTTACCATTGAGTGTTCAGGGAAGCCCATGCGATAAATTACACGAGATAATCAACACTTTACTGAAAGTAGGCTTTGTGTTATATGGTTTTGCCCAACTGTAGGCTAATGTAAGTGTCCCAAGCATGTTTGAGGTAGGCTAGTCTAAGCTATGATGTTTGGTGTATTAAATGCGTTTCCAAAAAAAGCTTCACACCTGGGTGTATCTCCAACAGAAAGGGGCTCTTGTGTCCACCAAAGGCACATCAAACATGTTCCCAGTAAATTGATTCATCAGTTCAGTTCAGTCGCTCAGTCATGTCCGACTCTCTGCGACCCCCATGGACTGCAGAATGCCAGGCCTCCCTGTCCATCACCAATTCCCAGCCTTTACTCAAACTCATGTCCATTGAGTTGGTGATGCCATGCAACCATCTCATCCTCTGTCATGCCCATCTCTTCCCTCCTTCAATCTTTACCAACATCAGGGTCTTTTCAAATGAGTCAGCTCTTCACTTTAGGTGGCCAAAGTATTGGAGTTTCAGCTTCAACATCAGTCCCTCCAATGAACACCCAGGACTGATCTNTACAGATTTCTCAAGAGGCAGGTCAGTGATCTGGTATTCCCATCTCTCTCAGAATTCTCCACAGTTTATTGTTATCCACACAGTCAAAGGCTTTGGCATAGTCAATAAAGCAGAAATAGATGTTTTTCTGGAACTCTCTTGCTTTTTCCATGATCCAGCGGATGCTGCCATGATCATGCTTGACCTCTGGTTCCTCTGCCTTTCCTAAAACCAGCTTGAACATCTGGATGTTCACAGTTCATGTACTGTTGAAGCCATAACAATCAAAAATTGGGGTGAACCAAAAGTTCCAATTCAGATTATCTTTCTGAAGTGATTATACCAGTTTACTCTGCCACTAGCAACAGACAAGAAGTCCAGTCACACTGCGTCCTCCCCAGCACTTGGTGTTACCAGTTCTTTTTTTAAAATCAGTGTAATTCTATCTCCATGTGTTCTTAATTTGAATTTTCCTGAAGAGTTATGGGGCTTCCCTGGTGACTCAGACAGTAAAGGATCTGCCTGCCATGCAGGAGACCTGGGTTCAATCCCTGGGTCAGGAAGATCTCCTGAAGAAGGCAATGGCTACCCGCTCCAATATTCTGGCCTGGAGAATTTCGTGGACAGAGGAGCCTGGTGGGCTATATAGTCCATGGGGTCACAAAGAGTCAGGCACGACTGAGTGACTTTCACTTTCACTTGATAACTTATGAAGAACTAGTTCTTGAAATCAGGTCTATTTAATTGCAAACCCAACCCTTTCCACTGTTCGGTTTTGTCAGGTTACAGCCTGCTATCCCCTCCTCAGCACGGTTCCTGGTGGCCTTCCTTACATCCTCCAGAGAAGCCATGCTGTGCCCAGTGCTGCAGGCTGGTGATGGCCCCGCATCTGGGTACTGGACGTGGCAGGGGAGGCAGGCTGCTGCTCCTGGCACCCTCGGCCCAGAGCCCACAGTGAGAACATCTCTGTGACTCTGAGTTTGTCTGCGACTGTAGTTCAAGGCTAATTGCTAACTGTGGTTAATAAAACCCAAAGGAGCGCAAGCGAGAGGCCTGTGGCTGCGTCATGAGAACAGGCTTCTCAGAGGTGAAATCAGAGCCTAGGCCCTGAGGATGGGTGAGATGTAACCAAGGAAAACCTGGGAATAAGAACTGAGTGTCACACGCAAGGAAGCCAGGGAGGCGGAGAGAGTTGTGACCGAACAGGAGTCTGTGCTGGCTTTGGTGAAACCGAATCCACGCTTCTGAAACGCTTTCCCCACCTCAGTCATCAAGACATCCCAGATTTCTGCAGGCCCCAGACGTGGCTTTCTTCTTGCTAAAAAGGAAACGATGAGGTGTGCCCTTAGGTTTATTTAAGGGTGAACTCTGAGACTTTTTAATCCAGGTGAGCCCGGTGAGCAGGCTGTGACCGCAACGCTGGGAGGCATATTCTGAGGTGGGGAGAGCTTGGCATCTGAGACTCCGCCAGCGGGAGCGCGCCGGCTGTTCTACCGAGAGAGGCTTCTGGCAGGATTAGCACAGGATCAAACCTCCTTTCAGGAAGGGCCACGGTGTAAATGTCCCAGTCAGAGTCAAGGCCAGGCGGACATGTGAGTGATGCAGAGACCCTCACCGTTTTCTTGTTTCTCCAGCTGTTTGGGGCTTTTTCCAAAATAGCGTCGGAGTGTACGTCCAGTCCAGTAGAGAGGGACCAGCTTGAAAAGTGAGATTTGTGGAAGAAAGCTGGCCTGGGAACACCTGTGAGGAAATAGGAAATAAGAAATAAGGAAACAAAGTCTTTCAGAAAAAGAGAGGAGCAATTCAGAAACGAAAGGTTCTCATGAGAACCTCGTGAGTTCTGAGCTCAGCTGCTGTTAGGACGGATAGACCCCGCCATCCCTCAGCCAGGAGACTGGTTCTGTCCCACTCTCCAGCCCTGGGTCTCAAATATTCACAGTGAGGTGTGTGTAGCTCTAAACTGTTCACTCCAATTTCCCTGCTTTAGAGCATTCTACAGCATTGCTCCCTACCGCCTGCAGAAACAAACCCCAGCTCCGGATCAGAGCACAGAAGCCCCCATGTTCTGCAGTCTCTTCCCTGCCCCCGCTCCCTGCCCTCCAGCCCTCCAGGCACTGGCATGTCACAGCTCCTGCTGATTCTGCTGGAAACACCCACGGTCCTTCCCAGCCTGGGAAACCGCTGCTGAATTGCCGCCCTCTCTCTCAGAGCCCGGCGGAGTGCCCTGCTGTGGCTGCTACCACCTTAAGGGGTAACTGTGTGCCTATACATCTCTCCCACTAAACTGGATTTCCCAGGAACAGCAATGAAATACTGCTTCTTTTTATAGCCTTTCCTCCTCCGCCATTTAGTGCCTGGCACATAGTAAGTGCTTAGTAAATGGTGATTGAAGATTTGAAGTATTTCCCTTTTGAAATAATGAGCAAAATTCTAAACGCCACTTCCTACACCCCCCACCCCCCTTTGCTTTTCGGAGTCAGCAAGGGGGCCCTGGGCCCGCACAGCTGAAGATACAGCCTTGAGCGCGTTCCATCAGCTGCTACATTCATCCCTGTTTGCATTGGGGTGGGTTTGGCAGCACTTTAATTGCATGCGCGCACTTTCAGGGTAGAGAGTGTGGTCCTGGGCTTTCCTTCTCTGCTGGGATCTGCTGGTGTGACCCCTCCTCCGCGCACGCTGAGGACACAGAGACCTCCCTGTGCACACAGGCGCATGGGGTCATTAATCACTTCCACTACCCGATTAAAGGAATTCTCCAGACCCTGGTGGGGGTGGGGGGAGGAAAACCTATGCTATAAAAAGCCTTTGAATTATATAGAGTCCCTCTGCACCAATATTTCCAAATCAGGCAATTTGTTGCCAACAACCAAAACCTCATTCTCAGGCCATTAACTAAAATAGGAAAATATCATCTTAAATTCTAAGAATAACAAGGGACACATAGTAATAGGTTTCCAGTTCTCGACAAGTGGATGGGTGCTTAGCATGATGAAAGCCTTGAGAACTGTGAACGTGACTTTTTCTTTCCCAGACCATCTCAAGTAGGAGTGCCCTCGCCAGCGCGCTCGACTTCCGTCCTTCATCTTCAGATTTCACAGCTGCAGTGCTGCCCAGGAATCAGAGTCAGGAGTGAAGCCAGGAAACAAAATCCTTTCTATTTCAATTAAATAAATAAATGTGCTCAGTCACATTTGACTCTTTGCAACCCTACGGACAGTAGCCCACCAGGCTCCTCTGTCCATGAGATTCTCCAGGCAGGAATCCTGAAGGGGGTTGCCATTTCTTTCTCCAGGGGATCTTCCCAACCCAGGGATTGAACCCAAGTCTCCTGAATTCCAGGAAGATTCTTCACCACAAAGCCAGCTGGTGCTTGATGTTTATAAGGAGTCTGCAGAAGGCTCCTTTGCTGTGTGGTGGTGGTGTCTGCTTTGTTCTGTTTTTGTGGGAACTGGAGAGAGTTATGAATGAGCAGCAGAGACTGGACCATGTGGAATATTTCTGCCCCCACTCCTGAAACTCTCTACTTGATACCCACTGATGGGTCTGCAGTGGCAAAGCCAGAAGTCCTCATCGCTCTCATCTGGGCCTGGCTTGGTCTTGAGCTGTTAGCAAGGAGAAGGCAGCAGGGACATTTGGGTCCGGGTATCTGCATCCAGGAGTCACCAGATCAGGAGGGCAGGGCGTGACCTGGCTGTGACTGAGGGGAGCTGACACTGGGTGCATCCGAGGCGGGAGGCTTAGGGAGGAAGGGCATCCTACCAACCCCGGGGACAGGGCCTCCCTGGGGGCCTCAGGGTTGGCGCACCCCACCATGAACCCCTTGGGGGGTCTGGGGGCCAGCACCCCCCACCACTGTGGACATCTCAATCAAGCCCTTGTGGCCCCGCAGCTGACCACGGCTCTGCCCCCTTTCTCTCCTCTTCACTCTGGGATCCCCCAAGGACAGGGTCTACTCTCTGGGGACCTGAAGCCCTTTTCTCTCAGAAATAACCTTTGAGTTCCTTCACCAAGGCCCTTCATCCCAGTAGGCGGTAGAGCGAAAAGCTCACTAAGCAGTTGACCCAACGTGTCTGAGGAGTAAATGGGTGATGGGCGCTCTGAGACAGAGCCTTCTTTATAGACATGGCTGGAGTGGTGGGGATTGTTGACGATCTGGGGAGAGGGTCTCACACCCATAGGGAAGTCCTTCTCTGGAGAGAGAATAATTGAAGGCAAGCATTATTTTATGAGCCTCCCCCTTCCGTCCCTGAAGAAGGAGTGAGTCCTGTCCCCTCCCTCAGCCCCTGGCTTCCACTAAATCACAAGCTTTATGAGTGCAGGGCAGGCCTGACCTGTCAGTTCACCACAGTCGGTAAATCTCACAGTGCCACTGATCAGCACTGAGGCTAGGCTGCGGGCCCATCTGCTCTCCTTCCTGAAGAGGAGAGGGTGGTGCATGGTCGGGCAGGGAGAAAGCTGGGCAGAGGCCTGCCTCTCAGTGTGAGCCCTGGAGCCCCCGGTCAGGGGGGGCTTTTCCCCAGAGCTCTTTCTGAGTCCAAGCTCAGTCACATCACCCTCACTTAAAGGCTTTGTTTTAATGACAGCTCGTTATTTTCAAGACAGAGCCCCAGTGCATTATCTTTTCAAGGTTCTGGTGATCTCACTGCTGTGGCCTCTCCAGTCTCACCTCCCAGCAGCCCTTGCCAAATGTGCCAGCCACAGCGAACACCAATCACTCGCAGCCACCATGCCTCTCTGCCTTTCCACATTCTCAGGAAGCCTCCCAGAATCCCAGTGGCTGGGCTAAGCCCACTCACACGACTCCAGGCTCCCTCACCCAGGCTTTGCTGCAGCTCCGTATGGGCTCCATGGCAGCCTCCCCTCCCAGGGCCCAGCACCCCTTTCATCTCAACAAGCTTCCCTGTGACACCGAGGCACAGACCCTGCTCAGTGCGCGTGATGGCTCCGCCTGGAGGCACAGGGGGATCAACGTCCCATAGAGGAAGCTGGCCAGCGGGAGATCAGAGTTTGAGAATAAGTCGTCTCCCTGTATCCTCTGCTTCTCAGTGGACCGAGACTCTGTCGAGGCTCCCCGGGAATGTTGCCCACTCGACTGGGCTGCTGCTCTCAGTTTCGGTCACCCATCCTCTCCTATGTTCTCCTTCCAATCCCCACTCATGCCTGCTTCCTTGGATGCATTTATGTACTAGTTTGTTATGCTTGTCATGGCAAAGTACCACATACCCAGGGGCTTACAAATTCTTGTTTTACAATTCCCAAGGCTAGAAGTCCAAGACCAAGGTGGGCAGTGGGACTGCTTTCTTCTGAGGCCTCTCTTCTTGGTTTGTAGAGAGGCTCCTTCTCTCTGTATCTTTACGTGGGCTTTATGTGCATGCATGTGCCCTACTCTCTTCTTATAAAGACACCAGCCTAGGGCCCACCCGACAGACCTCATTTTACCTTAATTATCTTAATAAATCAGTTCAGTTCAGTTCAGTCACTCAGTCGTGTCCGACTCTTTGAGATCCCATTAATCACAGCACACCAGGCCTCCCTGTCCATCACCAACTCCCTCAAACTCCCTCCATCATCACTCACTCAAACTCACGTCCATCGAGTCAGTGATGCCATCCAGCCATCTCATCCTCGGTCGTCCCCTTCTCCTCCTGCCCCCAATCCCTCCCAGCATCAGGGTCTTTTCCAATGAGTCAACTCTTTGCGTGAGATGGCTAAAGTATTGGAGTTTCAGGTTTAGCATCAGTCCTTCCAGTGAATGCCCAGGACTGATCTCCTTTAGGATGGACTGGTGGGATCTCCTTGCAGTCCAAGGACTCTCAAGAGTCTTCTCTAACACCACAGTTCAAAAGCATCAGTTCTTCGGTACTCAGCTTCACTGTCCAACTCTCACATCCATACATGACCACTGGAAAAACCATAGCTTGACTAGACAGACCTTTGTTGGCAAAGTAATGTCTCTGTGTTTTAAAATGCTGTCTAGGTTGGTCATAACTTTCCTTCCAAGGAGTAAGCATCTTTTAATTTCATGGCTGCAATCACTCAATACTCATTCCCAAATACAGTGATATTTTGAGGAAGTAGGACTTCAGTATATGAATTCAGGGGAACACAATTCAGCCCATAACAATTCTCTAATATAATAATAGCCCTCAAATCTTCTGCTTTCTGGGAAACTAAGACCTTGTTAATTTGCTCAGCAAAGCTAAAAAACATTGAACCACAGGAATCAGGACCTGTTTCGTATTTGTTTCCTAGCTGCATTAAGCAAAGCACAGAGAAGGCGCTGGATAGAAGCTTCCAGAAGGAACGAGGACACCACAGAGAGTAACTCTGGATGCCCAGTTTACCTCTCCTTGTATATCTTCTCGGGATGAGTTGCCCTCAGTGTGTGCAGTGCTCCCCCTCAGCAAAATCCCACATACGATAGAAAAGTGTCTATTACTTTCTAAAAAGATGACATAGGTATCATCTATTTAGTCTGTGCAACCACACACTAAGAAACAGGTGTGTGAGAGCTCAGAGATAGGAAGCTGAGTACAGAGGGGACCAGCTCGAATTGCACCCAACGGAAGTGGCTGATACCACCGCCAGAACAGGGAGAAAAGCCTTTGGGGCTCAGGACCCTCCAAGGCACTACCTTGACAAAATTCCTGCAGTTAACTGTGCTGTGAGTGTCTGTCTTAGTCACTCAGTCGGGTCTGACTCTTTGCAACCTCATGGACTGTAGCCCGCCAGGCTCATTTGTCCATGGGATTCTCCAGGCAAGAACACTGGAGTGGGTTGTCTTTTCCTTCTCCAAAGGATCTTCCCTACCCAGCGATCAAACCCAGGTCTCCTGCATTGCAGGCAGATTCTTTACCATCTGAGCCACCAGGCAAGCCCCCACAGTGCTGAAGTTTGCTGAAACTTATAGAGACACTGCAGGGTACTGACACAGGTTCTCCAAATAGACCATGGACGGGCACCCGTAGAATGGCATCCTGAAGACCTAGTCACTGGCCACATCACGTCATCGTCAGCGTCAGCGTCACGCCCCAGCCCTGCCACACATGCAGTCACACTCACACACACGCGCGCATACGAACACACACGCGTCTGAGATCCTCCCAGACTGTCTGGACCTTCAGCTGTCACCCATGCCTTTCACCCTGACCGACACTGGGCTCCTAGAACTGGCCTCTGCCCTTTCCTTTTGGATACTTACTCAAGCTGGTCTGAGTATTTCTCTCGGGTATGATGTTAATAATCACTTTCTGGCCCCAAACACTTCAATGCAAAGGCCAGACAACAAAAACAAAGCAATTCAAATATTCTCAGACAACTGGTTTTATTGGCAATACTTTCTAAGGGAAACAGCAGACACGAGTGAGCGTCAAACGTCAATTTGGAACTTCTGACAGAAAAGACAGGATGATAAATGTTCAAAAAGAGATGCCAACATTTGAGCTCTCATGATAAAGCAGAAGAGCGCCAGACCTTAGAGAGCGGCTTCAATATCCCGGCAAACTTTTCATCCAACAGAGTGTGGATATATGTGTGTGTGTATAGACACATATATATACTTCAATCTGTATTACTCAATTGTCTGTGTCTGTCTGTCCAGGGAGACTATTTGAGTCATAAAAACCTGCCAACTTTGCTCGAAAGCAGAAACTAAAGAAGCCACATGTTTTAGGGCTTTTAACAGGAAACCTTTTCTCTTCTGTATTATCTGCTTTTATGGGAAGATACCCAAGACAAGGCAGTGAGGGACAGGATAAGTAACAGCCAAGGCGAAGGGGCTTTGGCATGAGCGCAACCAGGATTGGTAGCAAACTTAGAAAGATGAGCTGCTCACTCGAAACTTGTTTGGGTTTTACGACCCTGAGCACACCTGGTCGCCCTGTTCCCCTGCCCGTTAAACTCCCCCTTTTCTGAGCAAACAGACATGGACTTCGGTGGTCCTGGGATGATGGGAGTAATTTGGACTAGGCAGGCCCCTCTTTCCCACGCTGTGGGGGAGGGGTCCCGAGCTGGCTTCGGAGGCTAAAAGCCTCTGAGCAGTCTCTCTGTGGCTCCTTGCTCAGGAGGGGTCAGGCAGGCAGGCTGGGCTTTGAAAACGCAGGGGGCTGTCTGCCCATGGAAGGTAGGTTCAGCCACCAGGGAATCAAGCCAGCTGAAAGGACTTCCCCAAACTCACACCAGTGCATTTTCTCCCGGCTCCTCTTAAAACTCAGACTACAAAAAGATGGTGGTGGTCTGACTCCTGTTACACATTCAGGACAAACATTTATCACGCTGAAGTGCCAGCGAGGCCGCTGTTTTGATCTCATGTTTACACAGTCCTGGCCTCTGCAGCGGTCCGAGGCATCTGCGTCCCTATAGCCTCGGGGGCGTCCTGGGGCCGCCTCGGGCCTGTTCCCGCTGCATGTGTTTTTGCAGNTTGGCAAAGTAATGTCTCTGTGTTTTAAAATGCTGTCTAGGTTGGTCATAACTTTCCTTCCAAGGAGTAAGCATCTTTTAATTTCATGGCTGCAATCACTCAATACTCATTCCCAAATACAGTGATATTTTGAGGAAGTAGGACTTCAGTATATGAATTCAGGGGAACACAATTCAGCCCATAACAATTCTCTAATATAATAATAGCCCTCAAATCTTCTGCTTTCTGGGAAACTAAGACCTTGTTAATTTGCTCAGCAAAGCTAAAAAACATTGAACCACAGGAATCAGGACCTGTTTCGTATTTGTTTCCTAGCTGCATTAAGCAAAGCACAGAGAAGGCGCTGGATAGAAGCTTCCAGAAGGAACGAGGACACCACAGAGAGTAACTCTGGATGCCCAGTTTACCTCTCCTTGTATATCTTCTCGGGATGAGTTGCCCTCAGTGTGTGCAGTGCTCCCCCTCAGCAAAATCCCACATACGATAGAAAAGTGTCTATTACTTTCTAAAAAGATGACATAGGTATCATCTATTTAGTCTGTGCAACCACACACTAAGAAACAGGTGTGTGAGAGCTCAGAGATAGGAAGCTGAGTACAGAGGGGACCAGCTCGAATTGCACCCAACGGAAGTGGCTGATACCACCGCCAGAACAGGGAGAAAAGCCTTTGGGGCTCAGGACCCTCCAAGGCACTACCTTGACAAAATTCCTGCAGTTAACTGTGCTGTGAGTGTCTGTCTTAGTCACTCAGTCGGGTCTGACTCTTTGCAACCTCATGGACTGTAGCCCGCCAGGCTCATTTGTCCATGGGATTCTCCAGGCAAGAACACTGGAGTGGGTTGTCTTTTCCTTCTCCAAAGGATCTTCCCTACCCAGCGATCAAACCCAGGTCTCCTGCATTGCAGGCAGATTCTTTACCATCTGAGCCACCAGGCAAGCCCCCACAGTGCTGAAGTTTGCTGAAACTTATAGAGACACTGCAGGGTACTGACACAGGTTCTCCAAATAGACCATGGACGGGCACCCGTAGAATGGCATCCTGAAGACCTAGTCACTGGCCACATCACGTCATCGTCAGCGTCAGCGTCACGCCCCAGCCCTGCCACACATGCAGTCACACTCACACACACGCGCGCATACGAACACACACGCGTCTGAGATCCTCCCAGACTGTCTGGACCTTCAGCTGTCACCCATGCCTTTCACCCTGACCGACACTGGGCTCCTAGAACTGGCCTCTGCCCTTTCCTTTTGGATACTTACTCAAGCTGGTCTGAGTATTTCTCTCGGGTATGATGTTAATAATCACTTTCTGGCCCCAAACACTTCAATGCAAAGGCCAGACAACAAAAACAAAGCAATTCAAATATTCTCAGACAACTGGTTTTATTGGCAATACTTTCTAAGGGAAACAGCAGACACGAGTGAGCGTCAAACGTCAATTTGGAACTTCTGACAGAAAAGACAGGATGATAAATGTTCAAAAAGAGATGCCAACATTTGAGCTCTCATGATAAAGCAGAAGAGCGCCAGACCTTAGAGAGCGGCTTCAATATCCCGGCAAACTTTTCATCCAACAGAGTGTGGATATATGTGTGTGTGTATAGACACATATATATACTTCAATCTGTATTACTCAATTGTCTGTGTCTGTCTGTCCAGGGAGACTATTTGAGTCATAAAAACCTGCCAACTTTGCTCGAAAGCAGAAACTAAAGAAGCCACATGTTTTAGGGCTTTTAACAGGAAACCTTTTCTCTTCTGTATTATCTGCTTTTATGGGAAGATACCCAAGACAAGGCAGTGAGGGACAGGATAAGTAACAGCCAAGGCGAAGGGGCTTTGGCATGAGCGCAACCAGGATTGGTAGCAAACTTAGAAAGATGAGCTGCTCACTCGAAACTTGTTTGGGTTTTACGACCCTGAGCACACCTGGTCGCCCTGTTCCCCTGCCCGTTAAACTCCCCCTTTTCTGAGCAAACAGACATGGACTTCGGTGGTCCTGGGATGATGGGAGTAATTTGGACTAGGCAGGCCCCTCTTTCCCACGCTGTGGGGGAGGGGTCCCGAGCTGGCTTCGGAGGCTAAAAGCCTCTGAGCAGTCTCTCTGTGGCTCCTTGCTCAGGAGGGGTCAGGCAGGCAGGCTGGGCTTTGAAAACGCAGGGGGCTGTCTGCCCATGGAAGGTAGGTTCAGCCACCAGGGAATCAAGCCAGCTGAAAGGACTTCCCCAAACTCACACCAGTGCATTTTCTCCCGGCTCCTCTTAAAACTCAGACTACAAAAAGATGGTGGTGGTCTGACTCCTGTTACACATTCAGGACAAACATTTATCACGCTGAAGTGCCAGCGAGGCCGCTGTTTTGATCTCATGTTTACACAGTCCTGGCCTCTGCAGCGGTCCGAGGCATCTGCGTCCCTATAGCCTCGGGGGCGTCCTGGGGCCGCCTCGGGCCTGTTCCCGCTGCATGTGTTTTTGCAGCTTTCGCCGCCTCCGCTCACGTGACTCAGTGGCCCTGGCTGGCTCTCGCTGGGTAGCAAGTGCACTTGCCCGAGGAGCGGGCCCCTCACATCTGTGCCCAGCAGGGAGCCGGGGCTGCTCCTCTGAGTCGGCTTCCACTATTCTAAACAGCACTCTGGGGTGGTGTTTTTTCTCTTCCTTTCTTTCAAATTTCAAAGCATTTAGTCATGCTATCTCCCCAGATGGAGCAAACCAGAGTTAAATTATAAAATAATAGCCAAATGCCATTGACTGGAAAGACAGGCACTGTCCTAAACGCTTGGCATGTGTTTTCTCTGTAAACTTTCATTTGACAAACAAGGAACCAGTAAGCGTCCCAGGGTCACACAAGGGCCAGTGAGTGCAGTTACCAGAATCGCCGCGCGGGTCGGACTCTGATCCCCAGCCTTCCCTCTCAGTGACAGCGCTAACCCATGTTTCAAACAACCCTCTCAGACTCCTGTCAGACCCACTTTCCCTGGCTTTGCATCTCTGCCTGCTCCATTTCATTGGTTCTGAGAGGCCCCAGTGGGCTGCAAAGTCCTCCACGTGTGGGGCCTCAGAGACAAAGCTCCAGTGTCTTTTCTGCGGCTACGGGGCTTAGCTGGTCTCCCATTGTGGGAACATCCAGGCCTACAGACAGGCTTAGTATTTCCTCCTTCAGATGGCGTCCTGCCCGAAGCCCAGTGCTCAGAACCCATGCAATCAGAAGCAGATGTGCTGCCCTGGAATCTGCAGCTCTGGGGCTAGAGATGACCTTCACAGTCACATCAAGTTCACCCCTGAGGGCCTGCTCCAGGCAGTTCGGTGAGCCTCCCCCCCCCCTCCACTCAGAAAAGGTTTAAATATCTGTATTACAGACATTTCTGTTCCAGTCCAGAAATGAGGAAATGCTCGAATTCCCTTAAGAGTCTGATCACTTACCATCTTCAACCTGATTTTTCTGTCTCTTTGAACTTCAATATCCCCTCTGCTCCATAGAGTCTGTGTGTTTAGGAACACCATTAAAAGCTGAACGCTGGTGAACTCTGAAAAGATTCAATGTTTCTCTGAAGCACGTGAGTCCTTGTTCCTGAAAATGTAGTGAAACTTTTATACTACTTGTCATCTTTGTCAACTGCAAACATTTATTCAGCACCTACTATATGCTTATTAGAGTTAGCCCTGGAGGAGAGAGGGGTACAAATATATGTGAAAATGTCATATGTGACCCCAAGGAGGACGTGAGATAGAGACAGACCTGAACACCCCTAACACCGTCACAAAGCAAAGCCTGAGTGCAATGAGCTGCGGCAAAGGCGGCGATTTCTGTGCGTGCTCAGCCGCTCAGCTGTGTCTGACTCTCTGCAATCCTATGGGACTGTAGCCCACCAGGCCCCTCTGTCCATGGGATTTCCCAGACAGGAATCCTGGAACAGGGTACCATTTCCTCCTCCAGGGGATCTTCCTGACCCAGAAACCGTACTCATATCTCCTGCCTCTGCTGCATGGGTAGGCGGACTCCAGGTGGAAATACTTCATGGAGAAAAGGACCCCTGACACTTTGACTGAAGATAAGTGAGACCTGGATGGGTAGAAAAGTTACCCATGGAGGATGCTTTCCAAATAGGGAAAGGACACCATCCCTGGGGAGCTTAGGAGTCAGAAACACTCTGCCATAACCAGGAATGAGAACGTGTCTCTGTGACTGGAAGGGGGAGGGCCCTGCAGGGAGACGATGGGGCAGCCGAGTCATTTCCAGACTGTGGCAGGGGGAAGGGGTGGCTCATGGTCTGGGGATCTGGGTATTCATCCATTGCTTTCAACCTCCAAATGGTGGGCTTACCCAAAATGTGACAACGGTGGGAAGAAATGGTCAGGTTGACTTGGCAACAGGGTGGATGCCGCAGCTTCCTTCCCTGGTGGTGTGTGTACTCAGTTTCTCGGTCGTGTCTGACTCTGTGCCGTCCCATGGACCACATAGACCAGAGCCCTCCAGGCTCCTCTGTCCATGGAATTTTCCAAGCAAGAATACTGGAGCGGGTTGCCTTTTCCTCCTCCAGGGGATCTTCCCGACCCAGGGATCAAGCCCACGTCTCTCGCACTTCCCACATTGGCAGGCAGATTCTTTCCCACCAGCGCCACCTGGGAAGCCCGCTTCCTGGCTGCGCGTTCCCTCAGGTGAAGAGGGAACCCACTCTAGGCTCCACGCCACCTGATGATCTCCTGTGCCTCCACTGAGGCAGGTAAAGCGAGGCCTTCCCAACTCTCCGCCCGCTTCCTACAGCCAGGCCCAGTAACAGTGTCTTTCTCTCCACTCTCACAGACGCTCCATGTACGTTTCCACTTTTCCATAGACACTCAATCCGTCTATCGGGATGATTTATGGGCCCACCTGCCCTCCTCACTGAAGTGAGAGCTTGTAAAGAGAGGGATGGTTTCTTACTCTTCACACCACACAGGGTCACTTGGGACAGTATTAGAGAGACTCATTTATTCAGAATCACGTCTGCATGTGAGCAGAGGACAGAGGCTGGTGGGTGAAGGGCACACCATTTTCCATTTCCGGTGGGGCCTCAAGGCCATAAACAACGTGAGAAGCTGCTGGAGTCTCAGGGAGGCAAATAACTGACAGAAAAAGGCTATGAATGAGGTGCTGGCCCTCCTTCCATGAAACCAGGCCCCGAAAGCACATATGAGCGCTCTTCCCAAACCACTCAGCTGAAGACTGGCTTCACTGCTCTGGACGGATCGATCACAAACTCCCGTTAAGTAGTTTCTGGGGACAAAACACTGGCCGCCGTGGAGGGTGGGAGATGAATAGATCAAGCTCAGGTGAGATTAAAGTGTCAAAACCCCTCGGAGGACAGAGAGAGCCCTAGGCAGAGCCAAGGAGGAAGCGCTTGCCTACAGCTTGGGAGACAGAGTCGGGCCCTAGTCTCTGGCAGAATGTGCCTGAGTATGTCTCAGCCATTCTCCTCTTATGCCATGACATGGTTATGTTAGCTGGGAAAGGCTCTGTAAAGCGTGAGAGAAGTAATATCAAATCAAGGCGGTAGAACCAATAGTACAAGTGAAAACTGGCATTGTGTGCAGATTCTGAGGCTAGAATCTGCCTTCCAATGCAGAAGATATGAGAGCCGCAGGCCCAGGCCCTAGGTGGGGAAGATCTCCTGGAGGAGGGCGTAGCAGCCTACGCCAGCACTGTTGCCTGGAAAATTCCAGGGAAAGAGGAGGCTGGTGGGCTAGAGTCCATGAGCCGGCAGAGAAGCACACTCAGCTGAGCAACTGGGCACAGACTGGCTGTTTTTAAACAGTCACAAATTGAAGCCAGGGTTTCCTAACCTCGGCACTACTGATATTTTAGTCTGGGTGATTCTTTGTTGCGGGGAGCCACCCTGAACACTGCAGGGTGTTTGGTAGTATCCCGGGCTTCTACCCAGGAGTTGCCAGTAGCCGCTCACACCCTAACGCAGACAGCCAAAGCAGACGTTGCCAAACGTCCCCTGTGGATGCCAGATCACCCCGGGTGGAGAACCACTGCCTTAAGCCCCAGCCAGGTGGTATGCCCACCTCTCCAGATGCCTCCCAGTCCTTTCAAATGCCGACTACCATACAGCCTGGCTCCGATGAAGCCCAACAGATGCCGTCCCCACTCACTCTGCAGGTCCTGTGACCTCTCAGATGTCTCTCCTCTCAGTCATGACACCAGGTGGCCCACTGTGCACGCAGCCCTCAGCGGATGGCACCGTGCACATGCTGACATCACCGCCACACTCAGAGGTCACACACACCCATCACTTGACCCTCCCCACTCAGAGGTCACACACACCCATCACTTGACCCTCCCCACTCAGAGGTCACACACACCGATCATTCACACACACACACACCCCCCCCCCCCCCCCCCCCCCCCCCCCCCCCCCCCCCCCCCCCCCCACCCCCCCCCCCCCCCCCCCCCTCCCCCCTCCC
>SJYA01003024.1:116638-156911 GCA_006410615.1 Neotragus moschatus | reverse complement strand
CACACGCCCACCCCCCCCCCCCCCCCCCCCCGGTGCTCACGCCTGCGCCACACGCCCATTTAGGGGCCGCCTTCCTTCTCTGGGTGCCTCTCGGACTGATTTTATTTTGCCTTAGAGAGAAATGTGCTCATAAACCAGCTAAGAAAGTGAATGTGTTGGTCGCTCAGTTGTGTCCGACTCTGCAACCCCGTGGACTTAGTCCACCAAGCTCCGCTGACCGTGAAATTCTCCAGGCAAGAATACTATCAACTATCCTCCAATTTTGAAGAAGGAAATGGCAACCCACTCCAGTATTCTTGCCTAGAGAATCCCACGGACAGAGGAGCCTGGCAGGCTACAGTCCATGGAGTCACAAGAGTCAGAAACGCCTCAGCGATGAAACCAACACTATACTCCAGTACAACCAACTATACTCCGAAATAAAATAGAACTTTCTAAATAAAAGAAATGCATTCCAGGTCTCAAGTTCTCACACCTATAAAAGCACANGACAGAGGAGCCTGGCAGGCTACAGTCCATGGAGTCACAAGAGTCAGAAACGCCTCAGCGATGAAACCAACACTATACTCCAGTACAACCAACTATACTCCGAAATAAAATAGAACTTTCTAAATAAAAGAAATGCATTCCAGGTCTCAAGTTCTCACACCTATAAAAGCACAATGAGAAAGATTGTATAAAATTCCTATCAAACTGTTTTCTGGTTCTAAAGCCTGCAGGGGAGAAAAGGCAGCAAGTGTGCTGTCGTGAGACCACACTGTTCTCTGCAGTGGCTGCTCTGAGCAGCTGAGCTCCCCGGAGGAGGGTTCTGGCTGGCCCCTCACAGACAGGAGTCCTTAAATTCAGTCTATTTCAGGGCACCTGAAGATCCCACACATCTGTCTGGTGCTTAGATCCGCAAATCACACGAGTTTTCATGCTAATATATTAAATATCAACATTATAGTATTGTTGTATATACTATATATTATTACATGTATCATACAATATGTTGTATCTGCTGCTGCTGCCGCTGCTAAGTCGCTTCAGTCGTGTCCGACTCTGTGCGACCCCACAGACGGCAGCCCACCAGGCTCCCCCGTCCCTGGGATTCTCCAGGCAGGAACACTGGAGTGGGTTGCCATTTCCTTCTCCAATGCAGGAAAGTGAAAAGTGAAAGTGAAGTCACTCAGTCGTGTCCGACTCTTAGCCACCCCATGGACTGCGGCCCACCAGGCTCCTCCGTCCATGGGATTCTCCAGGCAAGAGTACTGGAGTGGGGTGCCATTATATCTGCTGTATAATATTATATGTTTTCTATATATATGTACACACATGTAAACACACATATATAGTCCTGGTGAGGCCTCCAGCTGGTGCGCATACATCATCTGCTTGCTCTATCAGGCCTCCCAAATGAGAGAAGCCACGCCTTCCTGTCATACTTTGACATTTCAGTGGAGCATGGAGGCTGAGAAGCCCTCAGTGTGTTTGCCAAGGACAGAGATTGATTTCACAGATCTAAAGGGGCCATGAAGAGAACACTCGATAACCCTTGCTCTTAGAACTGAGTCGCCGGTGCTTCCTCAGCTGAAAGGAATTCAGCACCGTGAGCCAACAATAACAAAGACTGTGTCATCTTCTAAAGAGTCCCCGCACCCCCCATTCCTCCAGGTGAACAGCTACCAAGAGGCCAAGATTCCTAATCTCCAGCGCTGAGGTGGCTTCTCTTTCTGGGAGCCCAGTGTTTTCAAATGTCTCCATCAACGTAGAGGTCCATCCCAGGAGAGGAAGGCGCAGCGGCCCACGTTCGGTGTCCGGGTTGCTCAGTGGTAAAGAATCTGCCTGCAGTGCAGGAGACCCGGATTCAATCCCTNGACAGGGGAGCCTGGTGGGCTGCCTTCTATGGGGTCACACAGAGTTGGACACGACTGAAGTGACTTAGCAGTAGCAGCAATGTCAGAAAATCCTGAAAGAACAAATTCAATCATTGAAGTGAGATTCACATTCACTAGATATGGCTCAGACGGTAAAGCATCTGCCCACAATGCGGGAGACCTGAGTTCGATTCCCGAGTCGGGAAGATACCCTGGAGAAGGAAATGGCAATCCACTCCAGCACTCTTGCCTGGAGAACCCCATGGATGGAGGAGCCTGATAGGCTACAGTCCATGGGGTTGCAAAGAGTCGGACATGACTGAACGACTTTACTTTCACTTTCTGTGAAAATAGTACAATTAAGCATTTATCTTTTTTGTTTGTTTGTTTTGTAGTTCTATGAATTAAAGGGATTTATGGGAATTATTAACAATACATAAGATTCTATTCTCTATTAATGTCTAGTATTTTGTATATNACACGACTGAACGAATTTACTTTCACTTTCTGTGAAAATAGTACAATTAAGCATTTATCTTTTTTTCGTTTTGTAGTTCTATGAATTAAAGGGATTTATGGGAATTATTAAAGGTACATAAGATTCTATTCTCTATTAATGTCTAGTATTTTGTATACTGGACTCAACACAATTGAAGTCTTATGGAAAATTGTATGCTAAATTCTAAATATAAAAGCATAAATTGCAATTCAAGGTTTAACTTTAAATAAAAGTGATAGATTTGAGAATTATGCACTTTTATTTTGAATCTGTGCACAGAGCAAAATCGATCCATTTTACTTCTCATATTAAAAAACAGAATTCTGAAGCAGAAACATTTGTATCCCACTTTCTCAGTGGTAGGGCACAACCAAATTCTGTAATGCATTTTTCATGAATTTCCCAACTCTTCCATTGGAACTTTCTCAAGGATAAAGCATGCCTTTCCTTCCATATTCTGCAGTGATAGTTCTTTCTACTTTTGCGTGCACTTTATTTGAGACCATTCTGGCTGCATTTATCTACTAAAATAAACAACACAACCATCAGAAATTATAAAGCGGGAACTTTTATTTATCCTTTGCAAGCATGCAGCTTATGTTTAACAATGTTCTTGACTTATTGGTTAATTAATAATGAAANTGGGCAGGAATCCCTCAGAAGAAATGGAGTAGCCATCATGGTCAACAAAAGAGTCCAAAATTGCAGTACTTGGATGCAATCTCAAAAATGACAGAATGATCTCTGTTCATTTCCAAGGCAAACCATTCAATATCATGGTAATCCAAGTCTATGCCCTAATCAGTAATGCTGAAGTTGAACAGTTCTATGAAGACCTACAAGACCTTCTAGAACTAACACCCCAAAATGGTATCCTTTTCATTATAGGGGACTGGAATGCAAAAGTAGGAAGTCAAGATATACCTGGAAGTGAAGTCGTTCAGTCATGTCCAACTCTTTGTGACCCCAGGGACTGTAGCCTACCAAGCTCCTCTGTCCATGGGATTTTCCAGGCAATAGTACTGGAGTGGATTGCCATTTCCTTCTCCAGAGGATCTTCCCGACCCAGGGATCGAACCCAGGTCTCCCACATTCATAGACAGACACTTTGCCATCTGAGCCACCAGGGAGTAACAGGGAAATTTGGCCTTGGAGTACAGAATGAAGCAGGGCAAAGGCTAATAAAGTTTTGCCAAGAGAACACACTGGTCATAGCAAACACCCTCTCCAACAACACAAGAGAAGACTCTACACATGGACATCACCAGATAGGCAACACCGAAATCAGATTGATTATATTCTTAGCAGCCAACGATGGAGAAGCTCTATACAGTCAGCAAATACAAGACTGGGAGCTGACTGTGGCTCAGATCATGAACACCTTATTGCCAAATTCAGACTTAAATTGAAGAAAGTAGGGAAAACCACTAGGCCATTCAGGTATGACCTGAATCAAATCCCTTATGACTATATCGTGGAAGTGAGAAATAGATTTAAAGGACTAGATCTGATAGACAGAGTGCCTGATGAACTATGGACGGAGGCTCAAGACATTGTACAGGAGACAGGGATCAAAACAATCCGCATGAAAAAGAAATGCAAAAGGCAAAACGGCTGTGTGGGGAGGCCTTACAAATACTCAGGAAAAGAGGAGAAGCGAAAGGCAAAGGAGAAAAGGAAAGATATACTCATTTGAATTCAGAGTTCCGAAGAATAGCAAGGAGAGATAAGAAAGCCTTCCACAGTGATCAATGCAAGAAATAGGGGAAAACAATAGAATGGGAAAGACTAGCGATCTCTTCAAGAAAATTAGAGATACCAAGAGAACTTTTCATGCAAAGATGGGCTCGATAGAGGACAGAAATGGTATGGACCTAACAGAAACAGAAGATATTAAGAAGAGGTGGCAAGAATACAGAGAAGAACTGTACAAAAAGATCTTCACGACCCAGATAATCACGATGGTGTGATTATTCACCTAGAGCCAGACATCCTGGAATGTGAAGTCAAGTGGGCCTTAGAAAGCATCACTATGAACAAAGCTAGTGGAGGTGATGGAATTCCAGTTGAGCTATTTCAAATCCTGAAAGATGATGCTGTGAAAGTGCTGCACTCAATATGCCAGCAAATTTGGAAAACTCAGCAGTGGCCACAGGACTGGAAAAGGTCAGTTTTCATTCCAATCCCAAAGAAAAGAAACAACAAAGAATGCTCAAACTAACGCACAGTTGCACTCATCTCACACACTAAAAGTAATGCTCAAAATTCTCCAAGCCAGGCTTCAACAGTACGTAAACGGTGAACTTCCAGACGTTCAAGCTGGTTTTAGAAAAGACAGAGGAACCAGAGATCAAATTGCCAACATCTGTTGGATCATCAAAAAAGCAAGAGTTCCAGAAAAACATCTGCTTTATTGACTATGCCAAAATCTTTGTGTGGATCACAACAAACTGTGGAAAATGCTTAAAGAGATGGGAATCCCAGACTACCTGACCTGCCTCCTGAGAAATCTTTATGCAGTTCAAAAAGCAACAGTTAGAACCAGACATGGAACAATAGACTGGTTGCAAATGGGAAAAGCAGTATGCCTAGGCTCTATATTGTCACCCTGCTTATTTAACTTCTATGCAGTGTAAATCATGAAAAATGCTGGACTGGATGAAGCACAAGCTGGAATCAAGATTGCTGGCTTAAATATCAATAACCTCAGATATGCAGATGACATCACCTTTATGGCAGAAAATGAAGAAGAACTAAAGAGCCACTTGATGGAAGTGAAAGAGGAGAGTGAAAAAGTTGGCTTAAAGCTCAACATTCAGAAAACGAAGATCATGGCATCTGGTCCCATCACTTCATGTCAAATAGATGGAGAAACTTTGGACGACTTTATTTTTGGGGGCTCCAAAGTCAATGCAGATGGTAACTGCAGCCATGAAATTAAAAGACACTTGCTCCTTGGAAGAAAAGTTATGACCATCTAGAAAGCATATTAAAAAGCAGAGACATTACTTTGCCAACAAAGGTCCATCTAGTCAAGGCTATGGTTTTTCCAGTGGTCATGTATGGATGTGAGAGTTGGACTATAAAGAAAGCTGAGTGCTAAAGAATTGATGCTTTTGAACTGTAGTGTTGGAGAAGACTCTTGAGAATCCCTTGGACTGCAAGGAGATCCAACAAGTCCATTCTAAAGGAGATCAGTCCTGAATATTCATTGGAAGGACTGATGTTGAAGCTGAAACTCCAATACTTTGCCCACTTGATGTGACGAGCTGACTCATTTGAAAAGACCCTGATGCTGGGAAAGATTGAAAGTGGAAGGAGACGGGGATGACAGAGGATGAGATGGTTGGATGGCATCACCGACTCAATTGGCATGAGTTTGAGTAAACTCAGGTAGTTCATGATGGACAGGGAGGCCTGGTGTGCTGCAGTCCATGGGGTCACAAAAAGTTGGGACACGAGTGAGTGACTGAACTGAGCTGAACTGAACTCCGTGTGTGATGTTTAAAACTTCAGAAGCATCAGTGTTTGCACGTTATTTACATGCCGGATGGGAGGTTTTGAAGTTCAGGTGATTTACAACAGTGGTAGTTTCAAGAATAGGAGTCTTTTCAATTGTTGTTTCTTACAAATTACTGAATATAGTTCCCTATGCTATAGGAAGGGCCTTATTGTTAATCTGCGTTATATACAGAAGTGTGTATCTGCTAACCCCCAAAGTACATAATGTTTTCAAGTGGATAACAGCCTTAAGCTTTCTTACGTCACTCACGTTCTTGTTCAGGACTGAGATGAAGAATTCTCCAAGCAGACAGAGAGGCTGCTCCGTGCTGGGTGGCACGTGCTCTCCTGTGCCTGCAGGCTCAGCCTGGTAGGTTCCTCTCACCAGAGCAAACTCTAGCTGATTCCACCAGAGCACAGAAGCCCTTTCTCTCCTCTTGCTTTTGGTTTGGGTTTGTTTGACCATAAAGAAGGCTGAGTGTCGAAGAATTGATGCTTTCAAATTGTGGTGTTGAGAAAACTCTTGAAAGTCCCTTAGACTGCACGGAGAATGACACAGTCAATGTTAGAGGAAACCAGCCCTGAGTATCCACCGCAAGGCCTGTTGCTGAAGCTGAAGCTCCAACTCTGGCTGCTTGATGCGAAGAGCGACTCATCAGAGAGACCCCGATGCTGGAAAGATCGAGGGCAGGAGGAGAAGGGGGCAACAGAGGATGAAACGGTTGGATGGCACCACCAACTCAATGGATATGAGTTTGACCAAACTCCGGGAGACGGAGAAGGACAGGAGAGTCTGGCAAGCTCAGTCCGTGGCCTCACAGAGTCAGATATGACTTAGCAACAGAACAACAACAATCATTACATGAAAACAAAATAGAAACTCTCACTGTTTATTGTTTCAAGTTAGGAGACATAATGACCCACTTCAAGACTGGAAATTGAACCTGATTCTGCTTCCCAGTTGGACACGACTGAATGACTTCACTTTCACTTTTCACTTTCATGCATTGGAGAAGGAAATGGTAACCCACTCCTGTGTTCTTGCCTGGAAAACCCCAGGGATGGGGGAGTCTGGTGGGCAGCCACCTGCGGGGTCGCACAGAGTTGGACATGACTAAAGCGACTTAGCAGTAGCAGCAGCTGCTTCCCAGTGGAAAGATCCAGATACTATTGGAGTTGTGTTTTTCCCTCACCCTGACTTGGNAAAACCCCAGGGATGGGGGAGTCTGGTGGGCAGCCACCTGCGGGGTCGCACAGAGTTGGACATGACTAAAGCGACTTAGCAGTAGCAGCAGCTGCTTCCCAGTGGAAAGATCCAGATACTATTGGAGTTGTGTTTTTCCCTCACCCTGACTTGGGAAAATTGCCAGAACATTTGTGCCCATGAGCCTTTATCTACAGAACTGAATTTAAAGTCTTGGCCATTTTCATTCAAAAACTGGGGAATTTGTTGGGAGGGAGCACCTCAAGTTCTGGACTAAAATTTTACATGTCCTTTAGGGGTAATTTCATTACAATACTGAGGCAAAAATCCCCCAAATAAGGTCCTTTCTCTTTCTCTCTCTGTCTGCAGAGCATCGGCTGGAACTGCCCTTTCCTCATAAGACTCTGCACCCACACTGAGTAAGCAGTTTAGGAAGCAGTCAGAGAGCCACGTACCTAGTCACTCAGCTGTGTTCAGTTCTTTGCGACCCCGTGGGCTGCAGCCCACCAGGTTCCTCTGTCCGTGGGATTCTCCAGGCAAGAACACTGGAGTGGGCTGGAATTCCTTCTTCAGGGTCAGAGAGCCACAGAGACAACACAAGGTCTATATGCATTGCTAGAGTGCGACCCCGTGAAACTCTGCCCTAGCCGTTTGCCTGAGAAGAAGCACACTTACCAGTGAGGATGATGTTGGCATCAAGAAGGAAGACAGTGCTCCAGGACGACCTGCGCAGATGCAGCAGAAAGAAGGAGATTAAAAGGAAAGCAAGGAAACCAGGTGCTGGGTGACCTAGAGAAGCGTTTCCGTCCCAGGGCCGGCTGGTCCTCTGCACTGCTTGGTCACAAGCAGTGCCGAGGGGTGCCGGGATTTGGCAACAGAGCCTGACTGCCAGGTTTGGAGCCCTGCCAAGTGGGATGAAGGTGGGCAGGAGGCCATAAACCAGTCGGTCTCATTGATTCAGTTCAGTCAGTTCAGTCGCTCAGTTGCGTCCGACTCTTCGCGACCCCATGAATCGCAGCACTCCAGGCCTCCCTGTCCATCATCAACTCCCGGAGTTCACTCAGACTCGCGCCCATCGAGTCAGTGATGCCATCCAGCCATCTCATCCTCTGTCGTCCCCTTCTTCTCCTGCCCCCAATCCCTCCCAGCATCAGAGTCTTTTCCAGTGATTCAACTCTTCGCATGAGGTGGCCAAAGTACTGGAGCTTCAGCTTTAGCATCGTTCCTTCCAATGAGCACCCAGGGCTAATCTCCTTCAGAATGGACTGGTTGGATCTCCTTGCAGTCCAAGGGACTCTCAAGAGTCTTCTCCAACACCACAGTTCAAAAGCATCAATTCTTTGGTGCTCAACCTTCTTCACAGTCCAACTCTTTCATTGGTTAGAGGTTAAAATCCAAAAATGAGTTGTTAGAACACCTGAGCTACACTAGGACGTGGATGAATGTTTTTTGAGTAGACCGTGGAAATAAAGCCACTGCAGCCTCATTGCTGGTGGGCCCAGCTGGAGGAGCTGCGGGGGTGGGGGTGGGGTGCCTGGGTGAAAGGGAGTGAACACTCATTCGGAATTAGTGGACCCCTTCAGTCCGCGGGCAACTGCTCCCCGACCCCACAGCCCTGACCGGAAGATCATCCACAAGGCAGTTCCTTCTCTCCACCACTGACGTCTCCTGGGCTGAGGGGTGGCTCTAGCCTCCGCCTGTCTCTCCTTGCACCTGCATGGAAACGCCTGGGATCTAGAACTTCAGGAGAGGTCGTTCTATACCTGGAAGGAAAGGATGCTGGACATAACCCCAGATTTCCAGCCAGATCTGCCTGGAGCCAAAATTCAGAACAGAACAGTTCCTACAAGTGTCCCTGATCTCAAAACATGTTTCATTTGAAACAATAATAAACACAAGGTCTTTGGAGAATATGACAGGGGTGTGGCTCCATAGCAAAAGAGCTGAGCACTAGGAGCTTCAGAAACCCAGCAGCACAGGGGAGAAGCACTGGCACGCTCATGCAGTTCTCCGTTTTCTTTTTAACAATAAATCTCCAAACTATACGTTAAAGTGGAGCAAGGATAGAATACAATTGAAAAAAAAACAGTTTCCAAGGAGCAGATCGTGTTGGATATGGCGTAACGCCAGCAGCAGTGCGGGGACTTGTAAGCAGCCAGATCCTGGGAGATGTGCCGTGCTTGTTCCAGGAATGCCGTCAAGGGCTACGTCATGGAGTGGTTTTTGTCAGAGCACTATGGGAAATATTTGTCTCAGGCTCCGGGACAAGAGATAGCAATAACTGTCCCGAGCCGCTGACTAGTGTTTCCTTTATGTACCCCAACACATAAATGATGCTATTACCATTTCTCCATTTGCAGCTAGGAAACTCAGAGCCAAACTCAGAGCCTAGCCTGCCCCAGCGGGGTTGCAGGATCTCCTGGAGTGCATTTTACCNATAGCAATAACTGTCCCGAGCCGCTGACTAGTGTTTCCTTTATGTACCCCAACACATAAATGATGCTATTACCATTTCTCCATTTGCAGCTAGGAAACTCAGAGCCAAACTCAGAGCCTAGCCTGCCCCAGCGGGGTTGCAGGATCTCCTGGAGTGCATTTTACCTGCCAGTGTAACTTTTGGCTTTCTTTATTTTCCCTATTTGTACTATGCCTTTGATAGTTTCTTTAACTAATATTTTTATATATTGTCGTATTATATTTTGAAAGGTCACCTTAAATCTTTTTAGAAATGGGAAAGTCAAGACATCGACAGTTGAATAAATAAATGTAAATAACGGCTTATGTTTACAAGACCGCAAGCAAAAGAGGACCCAAGAATGCGTAAGTTTGAAGTGTGCACATAACGTGAGTGTGATTGTGCCAGAAATCTCTAATGCTACTGATCAGATCACTGTTTGGAGTACTGTGGTCCATTCCAGACATGATGCTTTAAAAGTGGTGACTGACAACCTTGAACACATTGGAAGAAGAAAAGATAGAAGTGTCTGGAAAGTCTGAGGAAATGTGGTTAACCTGGAAAAATGGAGACTAGGAGAACATCCTAGAAGGTTGCAGAGTTTTAAAGAGCCAACACATGGGAAAGGAAGGTGCTTATTCTATTTCAATTCGGGCAACAGAATTAGAGCCAGTGATTGGCAGCCAAAGATGGATCAGGGCAGGTCTGAGATGGATGTAAAGAGAAGTTCTAGCCAGGATGTCTGTGGAATGAGGGCATCACTGCCACTGGGAGGATGGGGAAGCCGAGCCTGTACTCCAGGGAGGGGCTCCCTCAGTGCCTGGGTTCCCCTTCCAGCAGGCAAGTCCGGACACCATCACTTTTCCAGCTTGGTGACCATGGGCAAATTACTTCCCTTTCTGGCTCTCATTGTTCTCATGCCAAAAGGCAGGTTGGTGACTTCAAAGGCTTGACAGGCTAGGTGTCCCTTATGCACAGACGAATAAGGCAAGGCAAACCTTTACCAAAGAGTGCAGCGCTGCTGTGCCACGGTCTTCCTACGACAGAGTGACTGACGTCTGCTTGGTTGGGCAGTTGTGCCAGCTGCCGCTCAGCCCCGTCCCCTCCACTCCACAGGAGAAGGAAGAAAAACACACCCTTCCCGGTCACATTGCAGGTGAAGGCAAGCACTCTTAATTGCAGCGAGACCGACCTGGTCCAGGATGGGCCGGGGTGGGGGAGGGGGTGGGTAAACGAAAACAAACCGAGGAAAGACCAGCGCACGTGATGAAGAAACCAAGGAAATGAAGTCAGCGAGGGTTCCTGCGTGTTTATTGCAGAGTTGACAACGCACAGACCTAAACCGGATGGAGTTCCTGATTTATAAAATATGTTTATTATATTACCTATTTCACGTTACATTGGAGGCTCTTCTCTTTGAGTCAGAAAAATAAACAGCAGCCCCGTAAGAGCCTTCGGTCTAGATAGAAGCATATAAACTCTTATGACCTCCCCACTTTGAACCAAGATTTCTGCCAAAAACTGTTCTGGGGTTTTTGAACTTCTGGAACTGGCTTGTGTTTGGGGAAGGTAAAGTCTACACAGAATATAAATGTTTCTATTCCATAAGTTCTCTAAAGGCTTAAGGGTTAAAGATTTGTTTGACAAAAACCAACAGAAACACCGTTTCTGCTGCTATAGAAAATGTGTGTTTCCTGTTTGGTCTGTGCTGATGGCTAAACAACCCCACTTTGGCATAGGCGATCCTACGACCGGACAAACTTTTATCAGTCAATGTAATCCCAGGGCTCTCTGCCTTCCTTCGGGAGTTGCAGCCTGAGGCAGCAGGCCTTCCATTCCTCACGTGTGTTTCCTTTTTTCAAAGAAGCAATTTTTCCACTTGAGCAGATGCCGGCTCCAACCGAAAGCTCGCCGGGGGCTTTCTGGCTCCAAACACTGGAGCTGAACTGAGGCGCTGTTACCAGAAATTCAGAAAGGTTTTATGCTAAACATGTGTTACCAGCTCGGAGCACGCCCCTCCCTCGGTACACGCCTGGAAGCATTGGGGCTTGCATGCTCTGGGCCAGCGCCGCTGTGAGGAGGTGCCCGGGCCCCACGGACTGTGCAGCCGCACCACCCCCAGAGCAGGGAGCAGGGCTGCCGGTGAGCTAGGGACGACTCTCATCTGCAGCTCTCCTCGCAGAGGCCTACACGCATGCATCTGCTTCTCAACCCCATCTAGTAACGTCCTATTTATCTTCTGTGAACAGATTCAAAGCACAGTCAGAGTGTCTACAAACTTTAATGGGATGAGTGCAACTCAGATTCAGTATTCGTTACAGCCTGGGACATGGGCATTTCCCCAGCACAGTCTGGCCCTAAACCTGTTCCCAGCAAAAGCCTGTTAATGGTGAAGAATGGGGAAGTGGATAAAGAAAAGCATAACTGATTCCCTTGCATAACAACCGGCAGCTGACGCGAGAGCCAGAACGCTGAAAAATCTGACCAGGCGCCATTTCCTGTCGTAGCGATGCTTGCCCTTTATTTTACGCCAGAATCGTGACCTAATATTCCTGACGAATGACGAGGTACAGAGCCAGCATCGCCACGGGGAAGAGGACAGAGGCAGGAGGGTCCTCCACTGCCACGGGGCTAGAGCTCCCGAAAGCCTGGTGGCTCTTCCCCCCCTCGGTGAGACGGGGTCTGGCTGTGCTGAGTCCTCTCCTTTTCACAGACTGTGATAAACTACGTGCAACGTGAAACGCGTCATCTTAACCATTGCCAAGCGTCGCAGTTCAGGAGCGTTAAGTGCGTTCGCAGTGCTGGGAACCCGTCGCCACCGTCCATCTCCAGGCTCCCTCTGTCCTGCAAAACTGGAGCTGTGCACCCAGCAAGCACCAGCTTTTCCCTCCCACAATCCTCCCTCTAGCGGCCACCGTTCTGCTTCTGTGTCCAGGATTTTATACCCGCTCCAAGTGCTTCATATGGGGTTTCCCTGGTGGCTCAGTCGCAAAGAATCTCCAAATTCTGGAGACTCGGGTTTGATCCCCGGGTCGGGAAGATCCCCTGGAGGAGGAAATGGCAGCCCACTCCAGTATCTTGCCTGGGAAATCCCATGAACAGAGGAGCCTGGCAGGCTATAGTCCATCAGGTCACTAAAAAGTCAGACACATCTCAGCAACTAAAACAACAAAATGCTTCATATAAGTGAAATCATACAGTATTTGTCCTTTTTGTGACTGGCTTGGAAAATTCTGAAAGAGATGGGCATACCAGACCACCTGACCTGCCTCTTGAGAAACCTGTATGCAGGTCAGTAAGCAACAGTTTGAACTGGACATGGAACAACAGACTGGTTCCAAATAGGAAAAGGAGTACGCAAAGGCTGTATATTGTCACCCTGCTTATTTAACTTCTATGCAGAGTACATCATGAAACACTGGGCTGGAGGAAGCACAAGCTGGAATCAAGATTACTGGGAGAAATATCAATAACCTCAGATACGCAGATGACACCACTCTTATGGCAGAAAGTGAAGAGGAACTAAAAAGCCTCTTGATGAAAATGAAAGAGGAGAGTGAAAAAGTTGGCTTAAAGCTCAACATTCAGAAAACAAAGATCATGGCATCTGGTCCCATCACTTCATGGGACCATAGACGGGGAAACAGTGGCTGACTTTATTTTGGGGGGCTCCAAAATCACTGCAGATGGTGATTGCAGCCATGAAATTAAAAGACACTTACTCCTTGGAAGGAAAGTTATGACCAACCTAGACAGCATTTTAAAACACAGAGACATTACTTTGCCAACAAAGGTCCATCTAGTCAAGGCTATGGTTTTTCCAGTGGTCATGTGTGGGTGTGAGAGTTGGACTGTGAAGAAAACTGAACACCGGAGAATTGATGCATTTGAACTGTGGTGTTGGAGAAGACTCTTGAGAGTCCCTTGGACTGCAAGGAGATCCAACCAGTCCATCCTAAAGGAGATCAGTCCTGGGTGTTCATTGGAAGGACTGATGTTGAAACTAAAACCCCAATACTTTGGCCACCTGATTCAAAGAGCTGACTCATTTAAAAAGACCCTGATGCTGGGAAAGATTGAGGGCAGGAGGAGAAGGGGGTGACAGAGGATGAGATTGTTGGATGGCATCACCGAGTCAATGGACACGGGTTTGGGTGAACTCCAGGAGTTGGTGATGGACAGGGAGGCCTCGTGTGCTGCGGTTCATGGGGTCGCAAAGAGTCAGACAAGACTGAGCGACTGAATTGAACTGAACTGTTTCTCTAAGCACAGCATCCTCCAAGCCCATTTCTACTGTATGAACCTACCCTGCTAGCCCCAGTTCTCTTCTGTGAAGGCTGGAAACAGTGCCTCCTTCCCCAGGGCATCGATCTTCTAGAGTGCGCCCCTCAAACTGGAAGGAAGCCTGGCCGGCTTTTTTGGATGGCTGAATGGTGCCTCATTATGCTGTGAGCTAGAGTATGCTTATAAAAATGGGACTCTGCTACATAACTACGAAAAATACAGGCTTAAGCAAATAGGCATTTCCTCATTCATGTTAGAAGGTCAAGTTGGTTAAAAGGAAAAAGGCTGTGGCAGATCAGTCGGCGGCCCAATTAGAAAGCTCAGAGACATTCCAAGCCCAGGTTTCACTCTCCCAAGTGAAGGGAAAGCAAAGCAGCAGCTGGAGCTGAGTGTAGCCCGAGGGTCCAGGAACAATGCACAGACCACCTGGACTTGCCTCTGGTGGGAGACTGGGCATTTTAGTTCCTGAAGGCCCAGGACTGAGGAGATTCACAGAGGAAACGTGTATTTCTATGGTCTCTGGGCCCCACCATCGCCCACCCAGCTGCTTGTGGTCTGGATGGGACTTGACAGCAGATGGTGGGTAAGACCAGAAGCCTCCTAATTACATCCCTGAATCTGCCCTATCCTCTCCCTTTCCTGCCTTGGAGGCGTCCTTTGATTTCTACCAGCTGCGGTGGTGAAAGATCCCACCGCTGCACACCTTTTCTCTGCTGTGGCCTCTGAGCTGTGGACCAAGGGCAGCGTCACAAAGGGTGTGACACAGATGGATGACCTGGGGAGAAAAGCCCACCCATTCGCAGCAGCCTGTAAGCTCCGGCGGTCAGGGCAGCCACTCCTGGAGCTCCAGGGCAGCATTAAACCCCAGGGTGGAGTCGGCAAGCTCTGGTGCAAGGGTGTGACCCAGAGCGATCCTCAGGCTCACTCTGTTCTCTGTGGGCGACTCATAGGGGAGATATCCCTGGAGCAGAGGCCCCCAGACGCAGGACCCTATTTCCCACCATGTTGAAGCTTTGAGAGAGATGCTGAGAGGCACAAATGCCAGGCGGAGATAGCAGGCAGCGAAATACCTGAGAAGACCTCCTGGGTTCTGTGATTAGCTGACCAAAGGCCAGGGAGGAAACACTGGCGCCCAGGCACCGCTCAGCCCAGGTCCCTGTACTGAACCAAGCTGGGGCTCTATCGGTGTTCTTCTCAAGCAGATCCACAAATTAAACCAGGCTGAACTAACGTCCCTGGTATCCAAAAATCCGTCAACGAAAGTTAAGCTGTTGTTTGAAAATCTTTCCCCCGAGGGAGTGGGTGTGCTCCCTAAACTATCTAAAGAGAAATCTGAAGCTTTCTAGTTCTTGGAGAGGCCTACCAAGACAGCAGGAGCCATATGGTGTCACACTGCACGTGTGTCTATGGGAGCTTCACCCCCGGCCTCGGTCCAGGTGGGCAGAATTTCTGGAGAAAACCTGGCCCTCCCTGTGGCCATTTCCCTCTCCCCCTCCCTGCACTGGAGTTTCCACTGGGCAAACTTGCAGGATCTTTTTTCTGTGATTGTTTTCTTGATAAACAGTCCATGCATAGCGTTCGAATTTTTTAATAGTTTCATTGCTTCATAGTTCCTGGGAAAACAATGCCACAGGGGGAGCCTGAAAAATGAAGCTGGAAATAATTGGGGAGTGAATAAGGAGTCGGTTTTATTCTTATGCCTTGAATTCCAGGAAAGCGGGGATGTGGCACAGGCCTGTGCAGAGGGAATGCCTGGCAGCCAGCCAAGCACACAATGGGCCCACGGAAGGGTCACCGACTCCTTTGGCAAGAAGGACAATGGGAAGCAGCAGCCATCCAGGCCCCGAGGAGAGCTGAGCCATGGGCAACCAGCAAGACAGGTAATGAGCGATAGTCGCGGTCCGACTCTTTGCGACCTCATGGACTATAGCCTACCAGGCTCCTCTGTCCGTGGAATTCTCCAGGCAAGAATACTGGAGTGGGAGACTCCTGTTATTCAACCCAGAATAAGGACTCAAAATGGGTTTCCGAGGTGACTCGGTGGTAAAAAAAATAATCAGCCTGTCAATGCAAGAGACGCAGGTTTGATCCCTGGGTCAGGAAAATCCCTTAAAGAGGGAAATGGCAACCCACTCCAGTATGCTTGCCTGGAGAATTCCATGGACAGTGGAGCCTGGAGGGCTACAGTCCATACGGTTGCAAAGGGTTGGACATGACTTAACATTTAAACAACAACAACAAAGGACTCAAAGTAGGATCTGGGCAGGGGGGCCAAACTGAAGGCCATATTTCGTCAGGGCCTTCGCTGGGTCAGCTCCTAATGGCGTTTTCCTTCCCTCTGTGGTGTGGGTCCTGGGCCTGGGGAGAGAAACCGCAACCCAGGAGCCCCAGGGCACACCAGGGAGTGGCGGCAAGGAGGGAACAAGGACCCAGGAGGCGGGGCTGGGACCTGCCTCTGACTCTCATCAGAGGTGTCCCTGGGCCTTGGGGGTCCTCCCATTTGACCTTCCCGTTTGGCCTTGGGAGCATGCAGGCAGTCATGGGGGAAATATGCTAACTGTGGAAACTCAGAACTGAACAGATGGAAGGACAAGGTATTGACTTGGATGGAGCAGTGGCCCCTGCCCGGGGCTCCCTGATGTTAAGGCCTCCCTATGAAGTCAGACACGCGGCACTGTGCAGTGCAGATGGGTTACATAAGCCACGCCCAAACACCCTTTCTCTGACTATACCAGAGTGCCGAACGTGGGCAACCTCATCACGGGCCTGGGTCTTATGCCATGCACATTCCCTCCATCTATGTCTTCAAAGACCTGCCACGTGCTTTTGGAGGAGCCTGGAATGCGTGGACTGCGTCCAAGCCCCCCCAGTTGCAGAGAACAGAACTAGAGTCGGAGCAGACAGCACGAGGAGAAGGCTCCTGGCAGTGGCATCCAGGGACAGAAGACCGGGGCAAAGCGACAGAGCCGCCGCCCGCGCGGCGCGGGCGCTCACTCAGCGCTCACGGCGCGGGGCGCTCACGGCGCGGGCGCTGCAACGCGCCAGCTGCTCGCGCAGTCCCTACAACCAGACCTTGTGAAGATCACGGAGATGATATGGAAACGGAATTCCCAAGGAAATACCTTGGATGCTTAGCCTAGTAGGTAGGCAGACGGGGCCTCCATAAAAGTCTGAGTCAGACGAAAATGGCCCTCTCCTCTACCACCCAATAGTCTGTGATTGAATGACTCAGAGCCATCACTGAATTTGGATACTTTTGTGACAACTGCTTTCATAGTAAAATCGCACCGTGGACCACAAGGCGCTCGGAGCATCCGGGTTCATGCTTCACTGGGGACAAAAGTGAAGCGATCTTAAGGCTACGCACTTGAGCTGGAAATATATTCACTTCTGGCTTATTGACTCTTCGGGGCTTTCTTTAGGAAGAACAAGAAAATGTTATTCTAATATCTCTTAGGACAATACAATCACACAGCAGCTCTAGGCCCGTTGGTTACCTTGGCAAGCTGCTGCTGTTTCCTTTGGCGTTTCCATGACTGAATGAGGGTGGACAAATTGAGACCCGCATTTAGGTCAGTCCATACTTGGTTAGACAAAGGCTTGGGAGAATTAAAACGGAATCGGTCCAGGTACAGCATTAAACGAAGAGACACGAGCTAAGCATACAATCTCTCCTAATAAAATCTTACTTTGCATTGGTTTAATTAAGTAGGTTAAGCTAAATAGTATTTTTCCTAATGTGTGTCTATCATTTGTCCTTTATTGTAAATAAAACGTCTTGCTATATTCTTTAACCTTTCATCTATTTATGACTTCTCGGAGTTTTTACAGATTTGAATAAAAATTTAACTGATATTTGCTATAGCTACCACAGTCCTTTTTTTCTAGCTTGAAATTTGTTAGTGTTTGTGGAATGGAATTTTAAAAATTCCTTATATTATTAAATGTATTGCAATTTTAAATATTTTTTCTATTGGCTTGTTAGAAAATGCTCATTTCTACACTCTGAGAATAAAATATATTTTTAAATTTTATTTTTTAATTATTGTATCCAGAGTGACTTTATTTTTTTGTTTAATATGTATGAAGTATGAATCGAGATTACCTTTCTCCATATTATTACAAATTACTCTCAACTCATTTTTTAAATATTCTGCATTGTTTGTGAGAGGTGTTTATTCATTAAATTTGTATCTAAAGAGAGTCAGTGTTTCCCCTGTTTGCTCCACTGGTCCATATCTTATTTCCTAAAAGTATATTCTAATATCAGATTAATTTGGCAAAAGAGTTTTATATCATTTAAATTTCCAAATATCATTTGAAATGCTCATAATTTTTTTCTGTGCCAGTTTTAGGAAAATTTTATTAACCTTAAACATCACTACATTTAAATTAGTTAAAATGAATAAACAGTTATGTTCAAAGATATTTATAATAATGTTTTTAATCCGATAAAATTTGCCTAAATATTAAATAGCAGAGGTACAATTATACCCTAATATTGAGCATCATTGCACCATTAAAATGCTAGACAGTAACATGTAATTGTATGGACTAAGCTCTTTTTATGAGTTTCTGTAAAATTAACAGAATTCACTGGTCTTCATGCACAATGATCTCAGTTATAAAATAGACGCGTATACCCATTCATTCATTTGACAGTTGCTCATGAACCGTCTACTCTGGGCCAAGTACCGTCTGGAATGTTGAGGTCACAGCAGTTAGCAAAGCATAGCTGAAAGTGAAGTGAGAGTGAAGCCGCTCAGTCCTGTCCGACTCTCAGCGACCCCGTGGACTGCAGCCCACCAGGCTACCCCATCCATGGGATTTTCCAGGCAAGAGCACTGGAGTGGGGTGCCATCGCCTTCTCCAATGCATTAAAGTGAAAAGTGAAAGTGAAGCCGCTCAGTCCTGTCCGACTCTCAGCGACCCCATGGATTGTAGCCCACCAGGCTCCTCCATCCATGGGATTTTCCAGGCAAGAGCACTGGAGTGGGGTGCCATTGCCTTCTCCAAGCATACCTGAACCTGAGCTCCTGTCCTAATGGTGCAGCTTCATGGAATTTCCCAGTGTGGGGAGCTCGAGCTGGCTCAAACCAGTTCACATGAGCAAATTGTGAAATATTCAGGAATTTGCAAGTTGATTATTAAATACAACCATCCTTGCAATTGGCTGTAGTGAGAGTATTTGCCATTGCAAACAGTGCACAGCAGGGTCCCCACACCACCCCACCCTGCCCTGCAGAGCCAGTTATTAAACATTTACCAGAACACCACGGGGGCAGTGAAGCAGTGAGGATGAGTAAGTCAAAGATACATGTGGTCAGTGGAGAGTGGTGTGTACTCAAGGGAAAAGGAAAGCAGTGAAGGAGGACACGGCACATTCAGAGTTAGAGGAGGNATACCTGAACCTGAGCTCCTGTCCTAATGGTGCAGCTTCATGGAATTTCCCAGTGTGGGGAGCTCGAGCTGGCTCAAACCAGTTCACATGAGCAAATTGTGAAATATTCAGGAATTTGCAAGTTGATTATTAAATACAACCATCCTTGCAATTGGCTGTAGTGAGAGTATTTGCCATTGCAAACAGTGCACAGCAGGGTCCCCACACCACCCCACCCTGCCCTGCAGAGCCAGTTATTAAACATTTACCAGAACACCACGGGGGCAGTGAAGCAGTGAGGATGAGTAAGTCAAAGATACATGTGGTCAGTGGAGAGTGGTGTGTACTCAAGGGAAAAGGAAAGCAGTGAAGGAGGACACGG
Source organism: Neotragus moschatus (assembly GCA_006410615.1). Lineage (NCBI taxonomy): Eukaryota > Metazoa > Chordata > Mammalia > Artiodactyla > Bovidae > Neotragus > Neotragus moschatus. Next base: position 137,350 of record SJYA01003024.1, on the reverse strand, counting down.
CACATTCAGAGTTAGAGGAGGTATGGCGTCTGGGATAAGGCGGCCAACACTAACAGAGAGCGTGGATTAAAGTAAAGACCTGAGGGGCTCAGAGAGGAGGCTGCTTAACCTTGAATCCTGTGGCAAGCAGTTCCAAAACAGAGTTTAAAAGAGCAACTAAGTTAAGCATCCTCATTGACCCATCAGAAAAATCACTTCCAGTCTCCTAGGGAAGTATGAGCGAGATGTGGACAAGAAGGAAGAGCATTGCCTAGGTACCCAAAGAATGAAGCAGTCATTTTCTGAACAGACAGAAATGGGGACTGGGGAAATCTGGTTCCTCTACTACAATTAGGGAGTCATTCAGGCAGAAGGGATTTCCAGAAGCAGAAGGTTCTGAGGTCTCTCCTGGAGGGAGCCTGAGACCCCCTGGTAGTGGAGCCAGGAGTCTTCTCACCTGGCCCTTGTGCCTGCTGTTCCCAAGCTGCAACCCTAAAGGGGATGGAGGAAGTCATTCCCTGCATTCCAGCTGCGGTTCAGCCTCAGAAACGCAGGGCTTTCTCAAGACGCTCTGCTTTGCTTTGTGCTTCCTTTAAGTTGCAAAATACTTTATTGGGCCCACGGGTTCTGTGCTATGTGTTGGGCTTGTTTTGTTTCTTTTTCAAGCTGTTTTCTTTTCTCTCTCTTTCTCTCTCTGTCTCTCTCTTTCTCTCTCTCTCTCCTTTTTTTCTTTTTTTTGCAGTGGTTCTCTTGATGTCTCCTGAAAATCTCTGCTTGACATCTGACCTCTTGCTCTGAGCCGCTGGGCAATGTGGATTTCTCATACGTGATGCCAGTAAAGACAGGAACTATCACTAAGCTATTCTGTGTCTTAATCTTTGTAAAGTCCCACTTTATAATATTGTGAGAAGCACAGCTGAACGTAGTGATGGACGTTAGAGTGACTGTCTTATAGCAGGCACTCCAGGTATATTTGCAGAACGTGAGAGTGTTTTGTAAGCTTCAAGACGCCTCTAGGATCTTGGCCATTTACCCGCCCTCTGCAGTCCATAGCACGCTTCACCCCTGTGCTGCAGCACTGATGTGCTTATCTGTCTCTCCCAGGGAACAGGGAGAGCCTAGGCTGTCAGAAGCAGGGAACCAGCCCTTTCTCCTCATGGAATCGCCTACACTCACCACTAAGTCAAGAAGGAACAATAAAAGTAGCAACATCCATATATTAAAAGACCAGTAAATTATAGTCCTTCAGAGAATCCATAACATCTCAGCCACAGAGTTGAATTAATATTTCTCTGAGTAGTTCAGCGTCTCTATTTTCTCTTGCTTAGCAAAGCACTTATGGTCTGGTCTTCATGGAGCTTGCCACTATGATTTTCACTTAAGGATCTTATTTCCAAGGGAGAAAAAAAATATAAACATCCCAAAGTGAAAATATGTAGTTGTATTTTATAAATTTGCATAATGGTCCATTTTCAGAACCTGGTAGGTTGATTACCAAAGGAATCCACCAAGGGAATAAAGGCCATTTGGGTTTGTTTGCATAATATTCAATGCAAATCTGTCTTACCCAGAGGCTATAAAATTATCCCATTTTCTATAGAAACTTATTTTTCTGGCCACCATAATAATTGCTTTTTCTAAATCAAATCATTTTATTTATTCAGACAAACCACTTTGGTTATTGAAATGACATAAAACTTTCTGAACAGCATTGGAACGCTAGCATAAACCGAGTTACAGGAAATGGAGGAGAAGAATTGGCTCCAAAGTTTACTGGTCTTGCAAATATTTTTTCCTCCATCACTTAGCATTTTCTCTTTGACGTTCCTTGACTGAACTCATGTGGCTCCTGTTCGTCTAAGGAAACAATCCACTTGGGCAGGGTGAACTCTGAGAGGTCACATCTTCTGGAGCTATCTGCCGCCAAAAAGAATGGCTTCCATTTATTTTTCAAGTTCGAAAAGTTTATTTTTTTCCTGTTCATGACTCAAAAATGCTCAGAGTAATTTAACTCAGACTGACCAAACAGAAAAAGCACGTTTAAGCTGTGACAGGTCTTGGAATGTCTGAGTCTTGAAGGAGAATTATTTAGAACTTTCTATCAAAAGCCAGGCTTCCCAATGATGGATTTTTTTTTTCTCAAAATCTGAGCTTCACTTTTGTATTGCAATTTCTAAGGCAAAAACCTCCAGGTATAAAGGCCAGAATTCTCTGAGAATGGATAACTAAGGTAAGCTGCATAAAAATGAGACCAGCTTTTCTGACTGGATGTTCCTATCAGTCTAATAAAAAAAAAGGAAACTGTGACCCCAATTCAAAGACAGCTGTATTGATGTTAACAGTGGGTATGAGATGAAACCAAACACCACCACTGGAATCGACAAAATAAATTTCTGGGAACTGGCTCTATTCTGAGCCGGAACCCGTGAGCCTGAGCAAGGCTCATAGGACTCAGAGACTGGAGCTGGGGAGAGGAAGCAAGGTACATATCTCTGCAGAGCTTAGGGACCCACTGCCTGCAGGTGGCACCGCTCCTTCCCTCCATCCCTGAAATGCTTCCTGAGGCAAGAGGCAGGCAAGACGGATGCAGCTAGGGAAGGGCCAGTCCACTTCCGAGCATCACTTCCTCGCGTGCTCCACAGTCTGGACGGCTCAGAGATGTTCACGGAGTTACAGAGAAGAGGAGAGGGAGGAAGGAGACACGGGTGGCCATGATGCTTCCTGCAGACCAGACGCAAGTCACCCAGGGAAACAGAGTGGCAGGAGCAAGGTCCTGTACAAAGAGCCACCAAGAATCTCCTGAATCCTAGGCGCAAAGGAAGGAGGTCCTGGCAATACCTGGAATAAAGAGGCACCTGTCCTGATCAGAAAGGGGTTTTTCTAGACAGGACTCCCTGAGGGGTTCTCATGATGCCACCAAAAGAAAATCCTCTTTTACCACCTTCTAGACTCACAGAGAACAAAGCCCCTTGGTATGGGGCAGCTGCCTCCCTCCTGATCTCTCCTTGGTCTTTCTCTCTCCCTGCTCCAAAATAGCACCGAGGAAGTGGGAGAGAAAGGCCAGAAGTTGGCCACAGTGTCTCCCTGAAACAAGTGGTCCCAACATGGAAACCCAGCGGAAATCGTGAGTTCCAAGGAAGATCAAGGCTTTGGAATCACATCTGCAGCTTCTGAATTGAGCTGTTTTTTCAAATTGGGGCCACTATAGTCTGCTTTGCTACCTAAAGCAGGCCTGGAACTTGGGGTGCACGTTGGCACAATAGTTAAGTCTAGTAAAAGCTGTATCCTAAACCCAGATGACCTGGTTCGCTCCAGGACCCCAAGTTTAACCATGTGATCTATAAATCCTTCAGTTCAGTAGTACAGTCGCTCAGTCATGTCCGACTCTTTGCCACCCCATGAATGGCAGCACACCAGGCCTCTCTGTCTGCCGGGGTCCAGCCCTGGTGGATCCAGGGTGATTCGAAGGTGGAGACGGATAGGCGAGGAAAAACTGGTTTCATTACAGGTAGTGAGGGATTAGAAAGTTAGCGAGGAAGGAGGCTGAATAACTTGGCTTACGTGGAATACCAATCACCACCTACGTAGGCCATAGGCGTCTTTCCATTCTCCCAAGGGAAAGGAGGCACTGAGGCCCCCCCGGTCCGATCTTAGAAGCCCAGGCAGAATTAGTAGGCTTGGTGAGGACCNGCTGTTTATGGTTGAGAGGTAGTAAGGAATCACGTGCCTAGTGGCAGGAGTATGGATAATCCTGTCACACAAACTAGTCTGCCCCAGAGAGGTTTGACCTGAGACATCCTTGTCACACCCAGGGCAGGGAATTAGTAATAATTATTGACACAACAAATGAAAAACCCTTCTCCAATATACTTCTTAACCAACCGACTATACTAATAAATTCTAACTTCCCAAAAGAATCTGCCTTTAGTAAGTCTAAAACGTCTTATGCCTCTCACGGTTGGAAGGCTGTAAACAATCACATGTGGCTGGAGGAAGCTATACAGGCAGGCTAGATAACCTTCAGAGGAGTTTGTAAGCTGAAACACTCTTGTCACGCCCAGGAATTTTTATTAACTGGAGCTATAGGTCAACTCCTTCTCCAAGAGAAATGGTTATGGGGGAGAGCACTCCGTAAAGTCAGAGGTATAGGTGAGAGCATAAAACAGACTTTGGTTTTGGGGGTAGATGCTCGGGAACAGGGGATTTCCTGAGGCCTGATTACGCCTTTGTGTATGCCAAGCCTCCTTCCTCATGACCTTTGCCACGGTCGGAGTTCCTCATGCTGGCTCCCAGCACCTGTCCATCACCAACTCCCCGAGTTCACTCAGAGTCACATCCAGCCATCTCATCCTCGGTTGTCCCCTTCTGCTCCTGCCCCCAATCCTTCCCAGCATTGGGGTCTTTTCCAATGAGTCAACTCTTCGCATTAGGTGGACAAAGTACTGGAGTTTCAGCTTCAACATCATTTCTTCCAATGAAATCCCAGGGCCGATCTCCTTCAGAATGGTTGGATCTCCTTGCAGTCCAAGGGACTCTCCAGAGTCTTCTCCAACACCACAGTTCAAAAGCATCAACTCTTTGGCACTCAGCCTTCTTCACAGCCCAACTCTCACATCCATACAGGACCACAGGAGAAACCGTGGCCTTGACTAGACGGACCTTTGTTGGCCAAGTAATATCTCTGCTTTGTAATATTAAGCAGGTGAAAGAAACGGCTAAACCCTGATTGCTGGAAGCAAGAAAATGGCTGAATAAGCAGCTGTGACCCCACGTGCTGGAGGCTCCCTCTCATGCCTTTGTGACCCTGTATCTTTTACTGAAGGGCCCAGATATTAAAGGTCATCCAGGGCTAATGTTTTCCTTTGCATGGAGGCAAACCAGACCTCTAGGTTAGCCTGAGCACCCTGGATGCACACACCACCACACCGCAGAGCACCGAACTCCACTCGGACGCTGGCAGCTGCACTGGGACCTGGCAAAGCCTGCCAAGCCTGGCGCTGGCCTTTTGGTTGCGCCTCCACAGTATTCCAGCCCCTACTGAAGCTCTGCATAAGCAGTTAGCCGCTCAGTCACGCTCAACTCTTTGTGACCCTGTGGGCTGTAGCTCACCAGGCTCCTTTGTCCATGGGATTTCCCAGGCAAGAATACTGGAATAGGTAGCCATTTCCTTCTCCAGGGGATCTTCCTGACTCAAGGATCAAACCCTGGTCTCCGCATGGCAGGTAGATTCTTTACGGAAGCGCTAAGAGGCCCCTGCGTGCCTGGAGTCTGCCACGTGAGCCTGACAGGCACGGGCTCCAAGATCGTCTCTAGCAGTGCCCCCCACCATTTTAGGGCGCCCTCCACCTCTTCAGGCCAAAGCAGCCGTTTACTCCACAGAGGCACACTCCACACACACACCCCACCTCACGCCTCTTTGCCTTATTCTGCATGGGTCCTCTTCGTTAGTAAATGTAAAAGTAATCACTGTTTTTGCATTATTGTTGCTGTTTGGTTGCTAAGTCATGTCCAGCTCTTTGCGACCCTATGGACTGCAGCGTGCCAGGCTCCCCTGTGCTTCACCGTCTCCTAGAGTTTTCTCAAGTTCATGTCCGTTGAGTCGGCGATGGCATCTAATCATCGCATCCTCTGTCGCCCCTGCTCCTTTGCTTTCAGTGTTTCCCAGCATTCGTGTTTTTTCCAGTGAGTCTGCTCTTCATATCAGGGGGCCAAAGTATTGGAGCTTCAGCTTCCGCATCGGTCCTTCTAATGAATATTCAGGTTTGTTTTTGCCTACATTCTGAATAATACAAGGATATTGAAACACAAACTATCGCACAATTGCGCTCATCTCACACGCTAGCAAAGTAATGCTCAAAATTCTCCAAGCCAGGCTTCAGCAATATATGAACTGTGAACTTCCAGATGGTCAAGCTGGTTTTAGAAAAGTCAGAGGAACCAAAGATCAAATTGCCAACATCCACTAGATCATCAAAAAAGTAAGAGAATTTCAGAAAACATCTGTTGCTGCTTTATTGACTATGCCAAAGCCTTTGACTGTGTGGATCACAATAAACTATAGAATATTCTGAAAGAGATGGAAATACCAGACCACCTGACCTGCCTCTTGAGAAACCTATATGCAGGTCAGGAAGCAGCAGTTAGAACTGGACATGGAACAACAGACTGGTTCCAAATAGGGAAAAAGAGTGCATCAAGGCTGTATATTGTATGCAAAGTACATCATGAGAAACGCTGGGCTGGGAGAAGCACAAGCTGGAATCAAGATTGCCACGAGAAATATCAATAACCTCAGATATGTAGGTGACATCACCCTATGGCAGAAAGTGAAGAGGAACTAAGATGAAAGTGAAAGAGGAGAGTGAAAATGTTGGCTTAAAACTCAAGATTCAGAAAACTAAGTTCATGGCATCTGGTCCCATCATTTCATAGAAAATAGATGGGAAAACAGTGGAAACAGTGGCTGACTTTATTTTGGGGGCTCCAAAATCACTGCAGATGGTGACTGCAGCCATGAAATTAAAAGATGCTTACTCCTTGGAAGGGACGTTATGACCAACTTAGATAGCATATTCAAAAGCAGAGACATTACTTTGCCAATAAAGCTCCGTCTAGTCAAGGCTATGGTTTTTCCAGTGATCGTGTATGGTTGTCAGAGCTGGACTATAAAGCTGAGTGCCGAAGAATTGATGCTTTTGAACTGTGGTGCTGGAGAAGACTCTTGAGAGTCCCTTGGACTGCAAGGAGATCCAACCAGTCCATCCTAAAGGAGATCAGTCCTGGGTGTTCATTGGAAGGACTGATTCTGCAGTCCACGGGGTTTTCAAAGAGTCGGACACAACTGAGCAACTGAACTGAACTGAACTGAGTTGAAACACAACGTTTCTGATTTCTGTGTCTCCACCCCCTGTGTTACTGGTTTTCAGTGTTTTATTTGCACTTCATTTTTAAGGCTTCCGAATTTGCTTGTTGTCGCTGTTATTTTTCACTGCTCCTTTTTATTTTCCGATATGCTTGCCGCCCTCTTCGTAGTCAGTTATTCCTGGCAACTAACTTCTACCTCAGATTCAATCTTCACCTTGTTGCCATCTGTCTTTCAGTAGTCATTTTAATACTTCTGGTGACTTTCTAAGGGAAAAACTTTCTTAGTCTCTGTTTTCCTGAAATTTTCATTGTTCCTTCGTTGCGGCGTTAGTTGCTGTAGTAAAGAATCTTTTCTTAACACGCTGTCTTTGTGAGAAAGGTTTTCGTTCTTTTCTTTCATGTTCTCCAGGCTTAATGGATCAAGTAAGGTCAGTTCTATTTCCATACGTTCTTCTAGGGCTGCCATAACAAAGTACACGGACATTCATTTCCCGTAGTTCTGTTGGCTGGAAATCCAAGATTAAGGGGTCAGCAAGTTTGACTTTCCCCAACTGCCATCTCCTTGACATGTAGAGGGCATCCTTTCACCCTGGCCTCTTCTGACCGCTTCTCTGCCTGGGCATCTCAAGTGGCTCATCTTCTTATAAGGATTGGGGCCCCTTCTGATGGCCTCATTTAACTTTAATTGCCTCTTCCAAGGCCCTATCTCCAAATACAGTCACATTCTGCGGTACAGGAATAGGACTTTAACTTAGGAATGGAGAGACCAAATTCAGCCCAACACAGGTCCCCCACTTCGCACAGAGGAAGGGAGTCTGAAAAGTCCATTTTTTCCTACATGCCAGGCTCCACAGTGCCACTTCTCTTTGGCCTTTTACCTGCCCCAGCCTTGCAAAGTTTGGTCAGTGGGAGTGAGATGGCTGAGGACTGTGGGGAAGAGGGAAGCGTCCATAAGCATGTAAGTGTGTTTTCTCTTGGGTCAAATGCAGACTTTTTCTCTGAGAAAGTCTCTGGTCACCCTGACTCCTGCCCGGGTGTGTGTTTGCAGCTGCTGCCACCACAGAACAAGACCTCCTCTTTCGCCCAGGGCAAAACTCAGTCCCGTCTCCATTTTGTTGTTTTTAAGCTAGAATGCTTATTTTAACCCCATGTGCAGTCTACCAGCTGGAATTCAAACGCTCATGAAAAACCCTTTCAAAGAAACGTTTTTCCAAACCCACTGTCCACATGTCCCTGGAGAGGATTGGTGACCACCCTGGAAATTCCTCTGTCCACTTTGCTCTCGATTCAGCTTGAATGTGGCGGGGGTAGGGGGGAGAGGCAATGATTTATTTTTCGAAAGGTTTTGAAGTCTTCAGATATTACCCGTGGCTAGTCTGAAGTCTCATTTGTATTTCCCGAATGCTCAAAGATCCGATGATGTGGAAAGGCTTCATCAAGATTTGGGGTTTGGTTTCGGTTTCTCATTTTCTATGCTCTTTATTAGCAACTCACACTGAGAATGTGCGACAGCTCAGAGGAGAGTGAAGATGACTGAAGGGAAACTCTGAAGCGCAGTGACTGAGATGCAGACACGCTGAGGAGGGTAGGAGTTCAAACAGAAGTGTAGCCGCCTGGAGAGAAGGGCGGCTCTGGCTTAAGGAAGCACCTTCCCCACCTGAGGCGCCCGAGTGGCCCCTGCGACTCTCAGTGGGAATCAGGACAGTCACGTGGGGTCGTCCGGAGGGTGTCCCCGAGAGCAAAGCCCCAGGACAGTCACATGGGGTCGTTCCCCGACGGTGATGGTCAGACCCTCTCCCTGAGAGCAAAGCCCTGCCTCGGCCCCACACCTGCTTCGGATGATGGGAGGCGGGCCCGGCCACTGTGCGGACAGGAATCTTCTCCTCTGCAGACCAGAGCTGCTCAGTCAGTTACTTCCCTCTGGCTCCGTCCCTACTGTAATTGTAGGATTTGACCAGACGCGTATAGAAGAGGAAGTAAATATCAAACTGCACCAGACTTTACAAGTGAGCAGAGAAGAGGGTCAGTACCCACCCTCACCTCAGGGAAATGTCAGGACCGCCCTCTTCTCCTCCCAAAGGCTTTCCTCATTTACTAGTACCTCACCCTTTGAATCTTTAACCTCTTCCTTGGATGAGGTGACGGATTACTGCGCCCCCAGAAAGCTCTGTTCTGGAAACGGGCTAGTGGGGGCTGACCTTCCCGTCACTGCTCTGTGCAGCAGGTGTGCTGAGAGGTTTCGGTCGAGCCGGACTCTTTGTGACCCTATGGCTCTGTAGCCCACTAGGCTCCTTTGTCCCAGGGATTCTCCAGGCAGGAATACTGGAGTGGATTGCCACGCCATTCTCTAGGGGATCTTCCCGACCCAGGGATAGAACGTGTCCCTTATGTCTTCTGCGTTGGCAGGCAGAGTCTTTACCACTCTGCCACCTGGGGAGCACTGTTCGCTGTGCAGTTCAGTTCAGCGCAGTCGCTCAGCCCTGTCTGCCTCTTTTCAACCCCGTGGACTGCAGCACTCCAGATTCCCTGTCCATCACCAACTCCTGGAGCTTGCTCAAACTCCTGTCCATCGAGTCAGTGATGCCATCCAGCCATCTCATCCTCTGTCGTCCCCTTCTCCTCCTGCCCCCAATCCCTCTCAGCATCAGAGTCTTTTCCAATGAGTCAACTCTTCTCATGAGGTGGCCAAAGTATTGGAATTTCAGCTTCAGCATCAGTCCTTCCAAAGAACACCCAGGACTGATCTCTTTTAGAATGGACTGGTTGGGTCTCCTTGCAGTCCAAGGGACTCCCAAGAGTCTTCTCCAACACCACAGTTCAGAAGCTTCAGTTCTTCTGTGCTCAGCTTTCTTTACAGTCCAACTCTCACATCCAAATGTGACTTACTGGAAAAACCATAGCTTTGACTAGATGGACTTTTGTCGGCAAAGTAATGTCTCTGCTTTTTAATATGCTGTCTACGTTGGTCATAGCTTTTCTGCCAAGGAGCAAGCATCTTTTAATTTCCTGGCTGCAGTTGCCATCTGCAGTGATTTTGGAGCCCTCCCCCAAAATGAAGTCTCTCACTGTTTCCATTGTTTCCCCATCTATTTGCCATGAAGTGATGGGATCGGATGTCAGGATCTTTGTTTTTTGAATATTGAGTTTTAAGTCAGCTTTTTCACTCTCCTCTTTCATTTCCATCAAGAAGCTCTTTAGCTCCTCTTCACCTTCTGCCATAAGGGTGGTTTCATCTATGTAACTGAGGTCACTGTTATTTCTGCCTTCAGTCTTGATGTCAGCTGGTGCTTCATCCAGCCCAGCGTTTCTCATAATGTACTCTGCATATAAGTTAAATAAGCAGGGTGACAATACACAGCCTCAACGTATTTTCTTCCCAATTTGGAACCAGTCTATTGTTCCATGTCTGGTTTTAACTGTTGCTTCTTGACCTGTATACAGATTTCTCAGGAGACAGGTCAGGTGGTCTGGTATCCCCATCTCTTTAAGCATTTTCCATAGTTTGTTGTGATCCACACAATAAAGGTCCATCTAGTCAAGGCTATGGTTTTTCCAGTGGTCATGTATGGATGTGAGAGTTGGACTGTGAAGAAAGCTGAGCGCCGAAGAATTGATGCTTTTGAACTGTGGTGTTGGAAAAGACTCTTGAGAGTCCCTTGGACTGCAAGGAGATCCAACCCGTCCATCCTAAAGGAGATCAGTCCTGAGTGTTCTTTGGAAGGAATGATGCTAAAGCTGAAACTCCAGTACTTTGTCCACCTCATGCGAAGAGTTGACTCATTGGAAAAGACTCTGATGCTGGGAGGGATTGGGGGCAGGAGGAGAAGGGGATGACCGAGGATGAGATAGCTGGTTGGCATCACCGACTCAATGGACCTGGGTTTGGGTGGACTTGGGTGTTGGTGATGGACAGGGAGGCCTGGCATGCTGATGTTCATGGGGTTGCAAAGAGTTGGACATGACTGAGTGACTGAACTGAACTGAACACAGTTAAAAGGCTTTGGCGTAATTAATAAAGCGGAAGTAGATGGTTTTCTGGAATTCTCTTGCTTTCTGGATGACCCAACAACATTGGCAATTTGATCTCTGATCCCTCTGCCTTTTCTAAAACCAGCTTGAACATCTGGAAGTTCACAGTTCACTTACTATTTGAAGCCTCACTTGGAGAATTTTGAGCATTACTTTGCTAGCATGTGAGATGAGTGCAATTGTGAGGTAGTCTGAGTATTCTGTGGCATTGCCTTTCTTTGGGATTGGAATGAAAACTGATCTTTTCCAGTCCTGTGGCCACTGCTGAGTTTTCCAAATTTGCTGGCATATTGAATGCAGCACTTTCACAGCATCATCTTTTAGGATTTGAAACAGCTCAACTGGAATTCATTCGCCTCCATTAGCTTTGTTCATAGTGATGCTTCCTAAGGCCCACTTGACTTCACATTCCAGGATGTGTGGCTCTAGGTGAGTGATCACACCATCGTGGTTATCTGGGTCACGAAGACCTTTGTCTCATAGTTCTTCTGTGTATTCTTGCCACCTCTCATACCTAAATTGGGGGTCTTGGTCGTTGGGGAAGCTGAGGATCTAGCCTAAACAGGATGTCCAATTCCAAACTGTGTTTCAGTCACACTTGCAGTTCAAAGCTCGTGTGCATTTGCCAGAGAAAATAGATTATGGCCCTTTCCCCAAGATCTATGTATTTCCAGAAATTTAGAAAGGAACAGTGGGGTTTGGGGAAGAGAAACCTGGGGAAATGAGCCCTTTTCTCCCTTTACTGAGGTTAAGCGATATAAAAAGGCAATTGGTCCCTGAAGATGCCCAGTGAGGGTCAGGCTGCTGAACAAATACAGGAAATTACCTTACAAACCAGTACATCGAGGGCAGGGCCATGACGTGCAGCTTTCTACGGGTCCCATCTGGACAGAGCACATTGGCAGGATACGCCTGCCAGAAGGAAAATGTCTTTTGGTTAAAACAAAAAGTGGGAATGATAGCCTTTCAGAGTTCAGGCATACTGCCTTTGAGACACCACTTAATGATGGGTCCAAAGTGCCCCAAGGATCAGATGGCACCCGTGGCACCAGCCTGCACTTCCAGTGACATGGGAAAGTCTGAGGGTCCTTGGGGAGAAGTCAGAGTGTCTTTGCTGTATTTTTTCTGGACACACAACGGCTGCTAGAGAGTTGGGATAAATTCATTCCACAGACAAGTCTGAGTTCCCAGCACCCGCGGCAGATAAGCTGTGAGGGCAGCTTGGCCTGACACCAAAGTCAAGGGTGTGCTGCCACTTGGAATTCCTGGGAATGTCTGGGGAGAGGAGTCCCAGGGCAACACTATAACTCACGCTGCAGAGGGGAGCGGTGGAGGGGGAGGGGGGCGGCTGGGAATGCGCCATCACAAAGGAAGCCAGTGTGCGTGGGACAGAACGTCCACGGGGCTCCCTTTGTCCTCTGGCGCTGGTAAGTGTGAGGCTTGCTGGTTTGGTTGTACCTGTATTGTTCTCACCCAGCCGCTCCTTGTTACCCTTCTGTCGGAGTGACGTGGCCCTGGATCTGTGGGTGTCACTGTTAAGGTAGCGAATAGTGAGCCTTCTGTATTAAGTTCTAATGTGGCCATTATGAGGAGGTCTGATAGATATGAGATTTCCCCTAAAGTGGGTGCTGGTGGCTGGCAGTCCTGATGTCAATAACTGGGAGAAAGGGTTTATCAGAAAGGAAATAGGAACTTGCTCTCTCTCCTCAGACAGACAGATAAGGGCCCTCTGCACCTCACTGGGCTCACTGCATTCTAGACTTGGGAGGGTTAACGACTGCATGTGGACTTCTGGCTGGAGAGCAGAGACAGAGCCCACCATTTACAAGAAAACAGAGGTTCATACGCAGAACTGGGAAGCCAGACCACCCAGCTTCACGATTCTCTTCAGATCTGTATTCCCTCCGTTATCTCCAACACCAGCAAAGCCTAGTGTAAATGGCATGGTCTTGCCTCAGCTTTGTGGAGGGGCATCTGTCTTCACTTAAGCTTATGTTGCAGGGACATGGAGGCCTCTGGAGGAAACCCAGAGGCAAAGGTGAGTCTCAGCAGTCAGGGCATGGATGGCTGTCCTCTGATCCTCCCTCCAGGGCTGACTTTGGAGGAGCTCTGTTTTACCTCAAGGAAGCTACAGTCTCCATTCAACCAGGAATACAACTAACAGGGTAAGAGGCAATAGAAAGAACTGAAGGCGCCTTTAGTGGTGGAAGGGAAGCCGGACGCTTGGGTCTGCTTTTCAAGTTGACAACGGTATATCCAACTTGGAGGAGGGCAGGGTAACCCAGTATTCGTGCCAGGAGAATCCCATGGTCAGAGGAGCCTTGCGGGCTATGGTCCACAGAGTTGCAAAGGGACGTGACTGAAATGACTTAGCACACAAGAACGCATATCCCACTGAGCCATCCTGAAAAGCTGGATGCTGGAGGGTAGCCCCAGGAGCTCCAGTTCATCCATCCAGCAGTATGGGAAATATACCTCATGTGTTGCCTGGTCAGTCTCATACTTGATGGCCCAGGTAGAGTTTTTTCAGGACCACTGATGGGAATGTGAGCTTGGGAATTTGGGAAATAAACAGTGAAACTGAATATGTCAGCAAAACTTCTCAGAGGCACCGAAAGAGTGTAACAGCCCAGGAACCCAAAATTCACTCTAACTGTCTCACCGTCCATGGGGGTCTTTGTCACCGGGCAGCGCAGCACATGCACTGAGAGGAGACACAGGCGCAGATCCTAGGACGCAGAGCGCGCGCGCTTTCTTCGCAGGGGGCCTGGCTCTCCTCACCAAGCACACTAGATTTTAGATGCACACAGTGTTGCACATATAAATCGTGCATTATCATTGCTAACCCACCGTACTGTTTATGCATTTAGATACATAAACAGTATTAGTATTTAGATTACAGAAGGGCACACAACATTGCGTACATTACTCGTGCATTATCATTGCTAACCCACCGTACTGTTTATGCATTAACCTACAGAAGGGCGTTTAAATGTTTCCAGTTTGGAGCTACTATAAATAGACTTTCTATAACCATTTATGTGCAGATTTTTTGTATGGAAGCTTGCTTTCACTATTTTTGGGTAAATATATAGCAGTGGGATGGATGAAGTGCATTAGAAGTGCATATTTAACTTTCTAAGAAACTGCCAAACTACTTTCCAAAGTGTAGAAGACTTCCATTTCTCCCCTATTCCTGCCAGCACTGGAATATTTAGTCTTTGCCATTTTAGAGACGCAAACAGGTAGACAGCTGTGTCGCTCTGTGGTTTCAACCTGCATTTCCCTAAGAGGTTGAGCATCTTCTCATGTGCTGATTTGCCATCCTTATACCTTCTGTGGTGGAAAGTCTGTTCAGATCTTTAGCCCACTGTGGTTCATTTTCCTTATTATTGATTTTAAGTTATTTGTGCATTCAGGGTATATCCTTTCATAGTTATTTGATTTACAAACATTTTCTCTCAGACTGTGGTTTTCCTTTACATTCCATTAACCATGTGTTTTTGAGAACAGAAGGTTTTGTTTTCAGAAGTTTAATTCATCCATTTTTTTTCCTTTATGGATTGGCATAGCGTCTTTAAAAAAATTTTTTTTTTTTGCTTTATTCTTAAAGATTAGATTTTTCTCTACTCAAGCTGCACTTAGAAAAGGCAGAGGAACCAGAGATCAACTTGCCAACATCCACTGGATCATTGAAAAAGCAAGAGAGTTCCAGAAAAACATCTACTTCTGCTTTATTAACTACGCCAAAGCCTTTGACTGTCTGGATCACAACAAACCGTGGAAAATGCTTAAAGAGATGGGAATACCAGACCATCTGACCTGCCTCCTGGGAAATCTGTATGTAAGTCAAGAAGCAACAGTTAGAACCAGACATGGAACAATAGATTGGCTCCAAGTCAGGAAAGGAGTATGTCAAGGCTGTATATTGTCACCCTGCTTATTTAACTTCTATGCAGAGTACATCACGCAAAATGCAGGGCTGGATGAAGCACAAACTGGAATCAAGATTGTCGGGAGAAATATCAATAACCTAAGACATGCAGATGACACCACCCTTATGGCAGAAAGCAAAGAAGAACTAAAAAGCCTCTTGATGAAAGTGAAAGAGGAGAGTGAAAAAGTTGGCTTAAAGCTCAGCATTCAAAAAACAAAGATCTGGTCCCATCACTTCATGGCAAATAGATGGGGAAACAATGGAAACAGTTACACACTTTATTTTCCTGGGCTCCAAAATCACTGCAGATGGTAACTGCAGCCATGAAATTAAGACACTTACTCCTCGGAAGGAAAGCCATGACCAACGTAGACGGCATATTAAGAAGCAGAGATGTTACTTTGCCAGCAAAGGTCTGTCTAGTCAAAGTTATGATTTTCTAGTAGTCATGTACAGATGTGAGAGTTGGACTGTAAAGAAAGCTGAGCACCAAAGAACTGATGCTTTTGAACTGAGGTGTTGGCGACGACTCTTGAGAGTCCCTTGGACTGCAAGGAGATCCAACCAGTCCATCCTAAAGGAAATCAGTCCTAAATATTCATTGGAAGGACTGATGCTGAAGATGAAACTCCAGTACTTTGGCCACCTGATGGAAAGAACCAATTCATTTGAAAAGACCCTGATGCTGGCAAAGATTGAGGGCAGGAGGAGAGGGGGACAGTAGAGGATGATAGTTGGATGGCATCATGGGCTCAGTGGAGATGAGTTTGAACAAGCTCCAGAAGNGGAAGGACTGATGCTGAAGATGAAACTCCAGTACTTTGGCCACCTGATGGAAAGAACCAATTCATTTGAAAAGACCCTGATGCTGGCAAAGATTGAGGGCAGGAGGAGAGGGGGACAGTAGAGGATGATAGTTGGATGGCATCATGGGCTCAGTGGAGATGAGTTTGAACAAGCTCCAGAAGTTAGTGATGGACAGGAAAGTCTGGCATGCTGCAGTCCATGGGTGGCAAAGCGACCCATGCCTTGGACACGACTGAGCAACTGAACTGATTCTTAAAGGTTTTTGCCTATATTTTCAACTGGAAGATTTAGAGATTTAGATTTCATCATTAGGTCTAATCCATTTTGGCTTAAGTTTTCGTATATGATACAAGACACGAATCAATGCTTATTTTGCTTAAAGACATCCATTGTTCCAGCATCATTATCAAAAAGAATATGCTTTCTTCATAGACCTGCCTTCACACCTTTCTTGAAAATCAGTTGTCCACGTGTGTGTCTACTTCTTGACTCGTATTCTGCCCC
The DNA here is from genome assembly GCA_006410615.1 of Neotragus moschatus. Classification (NCBI taxonomy): domain Eukaryota; kingdom Metazoa; phylum Chordata; class Mammalia; order Artiodactyla; family Bovidae; genus Neotragus; species Neotragus moschatus. The sequence goes on along the minus strand of SJYA01003024.1, from coordinate 121,230 downwards.
ACTCTGACGTATCTGTCTATCTCAATGCCACTGTTTCGATCACTGACGTTTATAATAAGTCCTTAAATCTGATAGACTCGGCTCTCCAACTCTGTTTTATTTTCCTCAAGTTGCTTTGGCTTCTCCAGTTATTCTGAGTTTTTACTTCACTTTTAGAATCAGTGTTGCACCAGGACTCCTCTCTACAGCTGCTCCCAGGATTCCAAGTGGGAACACATCCTAGACTCTGCTGTCAGGCGAGGCTGCTCTCACGTCTATCTCTAAATTTATTTAGGCTTTATTCAGTCTTTCTAAACAACATTTTCTGTTCTTGGTGGAGACAGAGGTCTTTTGCCAGATTTACTGCTGCTTCGTAACTTGGTGCTGTAAGTTGTACTGTTTTTCATTTAATTGCTGATTTTTGGTAATTGATGGAAGCAGAATTGATTTTCATATATTGAGCTCATGTCCTACAACCTTGCTAAACTCACATATTAATTTAATAGCTTTTTGTAGATCCATGAAATTCTCTACATAGGCAATCATGATGTCTGAAAATAAAGGCAGATTTGCTTTTCTCTTCCAGTCTGGATAGCTTTAATTTTGTTTCTTGCTTTATTTCGTTGGCTAGAACTCAAGTACAATGAACGAAGTGATCATGGTAAGAGATAGATTTGCACTTTTTTTTAACAGGACAGGAGGCACTTTAAAACCAACTAAAATCACTGCCTGTGACGGCTGATTCTCAGGATTGATTCTTTGATTTCGGTGACAGAATCTAGGCAAGGTTGGGTTCTCTCTAGCTACCTTCAAGGTTACACAACCTGAGGTCACTATACAGCTAAGATTTAACAGTATGTATTTGCTATTATCTGGTCAAAAATCTGACGGCTATATTTCGATAGGACGTGGGTTCAGGTGAGCTGGATTCGGAATCAGCTCAGTATCAATCAAGGATCAGGAAGCTGGATTCTGACTTTGAACAGACTCCTGTGCACTACAGTCTCACAGTAAGGTTAGTTCTTCCTTCATTCCTGAGCAGACATGTGGAGAAAATGTCTTACAGAGTAAGGTTTTTCTTTCTCCTAAAATTCTCTTCCTTAAACGCATTTGGCTCTGGGGCGCTTCTGCGTCTTGCAACGTCTTTTCTCAGCCGGTCTCATAAACAGATCAATCCACTCTTCTAGTTCTCCCTCTCCAGCTTGCTATGCGACGTAACACAGCCTGGTTATGAAGGAGGACTGGCCCCTGTCTCCCTAACTATGCTCCACTCACAGTTCAGGACGCAGCCCTTATCTGCAGGTTGAGATCTGTCCCAGCTCTCAGACAAAGTCTGGCCTAAAAGAAGAAAAATTCCCACTGCAATCCCCAGAGGGCTCAGCCCCCAGCCTTACTCACAGTGCCATTGCCCTGACCCTGAACTCCTGCTTCATTCCTTGGGGTTGGGCCTTGTGTCATTAACCTCTAAGATGCTCACGGCTTACCACTGCCAAATGTCTGGGGGGTACTAACAGAGCTCAAGGCTTGAAAACCCATCCCCAGCAGAGAAAGTAGAGAAGAAAGGAAAGAAGACGAACATTCCTTCAGCACAGTCTGTCTTAATGGCTACAAAGGAGGCCCCGGAGCCCCACTACACGAGTTCTGATCTTGCCGCACTGAGTACTGTCAACTTGATCATCAGCAAGTTATTCACCTCTCAGCCACAGATTCCTCATCTGTTAAATGGAGACAATAAAACTTTTGAGAATTAACTGAAATTATTATGTAGAGGGCTTAGCACGAGTCTTTGCAATATGAACACTCTAGTGATTTCTGTTATCATCATCACTATTGTGCCCACAGTTTAGCCGTCCTTGTCCTAGTTGTCTGGCCTTCACTACCACCCAAGGCCTCTCTCTCAACCCTGTGCGGCAGGGGTCACAATCGCTGCTGCTGGCCTGACCTTGGTGCAGACTGCAGTCAACGGAAAGTGCACCTCTGCCTGAAGAATGAGATTGAAAGAGAAGAGAGAGCCCAGAAGATGCAGCCTGGCCACGGAGCCTGAAAGAACCCACGGCTCAGGGGTCTTCAGAGAACAGAGATACATGACAAATGCCATCTGGGGGAGACAGCTCAGAGCTAGAGGGAGGGGCCAGGCTATGTCACGACGCTTCACAGGGCAAGGAAGCCGCCACACGGAGGCTGGGCTCCATCCCTGAGCCACCCACTCCTTGACCCCACACCCAACAACCGCCCATTGGTGAGAGCCATTCCTGCAAGTGTCCTGCTATGCCTTGCCTAATATGTGTGTATTGCTACTGCTGTTATCCAACCTTCTTCTCTTTTTAGCTTGAATGTTCCCTGCATTCTTACTCAACAGCCTCTCATTCAATAGCCACGTGTTAAAGCCGTATAAGTGAACAGCCACGAGTTAAAGCCATGCCTGAGCTACGTATCAGTTCAGTTCAGTCGCTCAGTCATGTCAGACTCTTTGTGACCCCATGGACTGCAACACGCCAGGCCCTCCTGTCCATCACCAACTCCCGGAGGTTGCCCAAATTTATGTCCATTGAGTTGGTGATGCTATCCAACCATCTCATCCTCTGCCGTCCCCTTCTCTTCCTGGCTTCAATCTTGCGCAGCATCAGGGTCTTTTCCAAGGAGCTATGCATGGGGGATGCAAAAATTAAGAATAAGCAAATAAACACAAACACTACTTTTGTGGAGCTCAGAGTCTAGTGAGGGAAACAGACAAAACAAGTAAAATTATGAAACCATGGGATTAACTACATGGGTTTCAGTGGATGTAGAGAATCCCATGAAATTAGTAACAGCACCACTGACTCTACCCAGGTCAGTTAAAAATTAGCCCTTTAACTGTGTTCCTTGCTAGATAGTAAGCTCTTTAGCAGATGCTGGCTTCATTTATTCCTGAATTCTCCATAGCTCACTCAGGACCTGGCTCAGAGCCACGGTTAGAGACGGGTTTGATACTGACCTTGACTTTCCCCAATTATTCCACAGTGTTTGCTCCATGCTTCGGGAAAAACGTGGCAGCAGTGTACAGAATAGATAACCCTGGAGAAAATGGAAAAGCCCTTCCCAGATGCCGCTGATCACGAGAAGCCCCTGGTGAATTCTTGGAAACTGAAGATACTTTGACCACAGAAATACTGATTCAGGAGATTTGAAAAGAAGCCCGGAAATCCGTGTTTTCCAAAAGCTGCCAGGTGACTCTGACGATCGGCCGGGTTGGAGAATCATCCCCTCGGTTACCATGAGCCTCCATTTCCTTCATCTGTAAAACGGGGGCAGGAACTGTGCCTCCCGAAGGCTTGGTAAGAGGGCTCAAGAGAAAACACGCGCACAATTCCTGGCACACAACAGTGCACACCTGCCAGTCAGCAGGGGCGCCTGAGCGCCTGCTCGTGCCAGATACCGAGTCAGTCACTAGACACGGGCTGTGAGCATGACGGTGTGTCTCCAGGTTCACAGAGAGTGTGCTGGGCCGGAGAGATGGCCGCGCACGAGGAAGTCCACAGGAAGCGCTCTCCTCCAGCACCGCAGCTCTCGGTCTGCCACAAACCCCACCTGGTGGCCATCTCCAGAGGGTGGCCAGAGTGTGCAGACATAGCCGAGATCTAAAAACAGACTTTATTTATTTTATTTTTTTATTTTACTTGACAACACCGTATTGGTTTTGCCGTACATCAACACGAATCCGCCACGGGAAAAACAGACTTCAGTTTCCTGGGCTCCAAAATCACTGCAGGTGGTAGCTGCCACTGTGAAAATAAAAGATGCTTGCTCCTCAGAAGAAAAACTGTGACAAACCTAGGCAACATATTTAAAAGCAGAGACAGTACTTTGCCAGCAAAGGTCCGTCTAGCTATGGTTTTTCTAGCTATGGTCAAAGCTATGGTTTTTCCAGCAGTCATGTATGTATGTGAGAGTTGGACCATAAAGAAGGCTGAGCACAAAAAATTGATTCTTTTGAACTGCGGTGTTGGCGAAGACTTTTGAGAACCCCATGGACTGCAAGGAGAGCAAACCAGTCAGCCCTAATGGAAATCAGTCCTGAATATTCACTGGATGCTAAAGCTGAAGCTCCAGTACTCTGGCCACCTGATGCAAAGAGCTAACTCATTAGAAAGACCCTGATGCTGGGAGGGATTGGGGGCAGGAGGAGAAGGGGACGACAGAGGCTGAGATGGTTGGATGGCATCACTGGCTCGATGGACGTGAGTTTGAGAAAGCTCCAGGAGTTGATGATGGACAGGGAGGCCTGGCATGCTGCAGTCCATGGGGTTGCAAAGAGTCGGACACGACTGAGCAACTGAACTGAACTGAAATGAGCTCCTGTCACACACTCACTAAGAATGAAGTACATGATGGGTTTGCTTTTCCAGGAAGCAGAGTGTTCCCAGTAGAGCTGAAGCCCGGCCTGGGTCTTTCACCTCTGAGTCATTTCTGCTTCATTGCTCCGTCTATGACCAAAATGATCCCAAAGGAGCTTCTTCCCTCAGCAGAGCTTGACTCACTAAATGTGGGAAGTGGCAGTAGACTGGAGGGCCCAGGTCCACTTCTCTTGCCCTCAAGACACCATGTGTGATATCCCAGCTCCCTATTATCTG